>CM076575.1:1028582878-1028961424 GCA_034641835.2 Pinus albicaulis | reverse complement strand
TTATTTTCAAATCATTTTTATTACTGTGACTATGGTTTTATTGTATTTTTATCATGAAACAGGTTTTATTAATCCATTTGATGTTGTTCTGAACATGTTTGCAACTAATGAGAAGATTAGTCGTGCAGATTTATTTCAAGAATGATTTTACCACAAAGCATACTTTTATCCTTATTTTTCAAGATTTGATAAAAATGAAAAAGGACTAGAAGCACATTTTTATCTCTTTTTCAAGCTTCAATAACAGTGAAAAAGGAACCCCTGGAGTCTTCTTTTAGTTCTTTTCAGACTCCGATAATGTGAAAAGATTGTCGAGCACTTGTCTTTTCGAGCTCGTAAATGTAAATGAATTGATATCTACTTAGTATAATTTTAACCCTTTTCCAGACTGAGATAGATTATTTATGAAAAAGGAATGCCATGGTTGAACATGGCTAGGAGGTTCTTTCAGATATTATTTTACACTTTTTCGGATCTTAGCGACAAATTTACGAAAAAGTACTTATGGAGTTTTCTTTTGTCCTCATTTTCAAACTCTCTAAATATGAAAAAATACTAGGCTGTCACTGTCGTTAGGCTCGTTAAAACATAAAATAGTGATGGGCTTGTCAATCATGGAAAATCGAGTTTCATTCATCACTAGAATCGTTAAATTATTAAATAGCGATACATTATTCACCCTAAGGGTTGAATTATAGATCAAGCATATGTTATCCTCCTCAAGCTTGTTAAAAAATAAAGAGGTACTGGTCGAAAAATGACTGGGGAAAATTTGGGAAAGTGAACAGAACTTTTACGATAGTAGGTCACTCTTGAACATGACACTTCACTCCATCATCGTGAATTTTTCGGTTGGTTAATATTCTTAATGATTCATTCATACCTATGGTTCATCATACCTTCACTTCAGTTTTTGGTCAATGCTGCCAACTCATCTCAGTGTTGCCGATATGTTCAAGAGAAGTCATCTAATGAATACTCATCCTTCTGCAATACTCATAAACCTTCATTATCATGACAATCATCCCTGAACATTGCTATATCAAGTCACATTTTGTCTCCAAAATTAGTAACTCCCATTTCACAATAAAGTGACTTCCTGTCGATGTCAAATCATCATCTAGGAAGTTCACTTAGAAACATCATCTTCCAGTACCATGAGGCTTGTTACAACATCGACAAGATCCTCTCTTCTGGACTTTTGACCGAAATATTTTGTTTGGCGTTCGACATCAAATCATATATTAACGCCTTACAAAATGTACTGCAGTACCTTGAGAGCCATTAACATCAATGGCGGTTCTCTCGCGTTTGTTAACAACTCACATCATTAGCTAGTAATCAAACAATGTCTTACCATGTTCGACTACAAATCATATATTCACATCGCTATACTTGTACCTGAACAATCGAGTGAACATGATAAGAAGACCCTGGATCTAGTTTCAGCCATCTGGGCTGCGATTTCAGGATTGTTGTACACATCATCTATACAGTGACGTTACATATAGATCGTCATTCGAACATGGACCTATATCTGTAAGCATGTCTGTATTGTGAAAAATTCCAATGTAGAAAATTTTTTGCACTATGTACATGTTATTAGATAGTTTATGTGTTTAGCATGGGAATGCCTTCCCTCAGCAATTTGTGATCAAGAGGATATATCATGATGTAATGTATTGTAATATTGATGCAGGTCGCCACTCCACTTTAGTTCCAGCCCATCACAGTATAAAGCATCTCATTCAAAAAATACTTTTATTATTCTCACTTCATGCTTTAGGGGGCAGTTGTTATAGGTCAATTTGGGCATCATTCCCAATGAATTGGTTAAAATGGACATCATTCCCAGAACCAATGAAATAGGGTCTATCATCCCCTATCATTTCAGTTGCTACATGCCCTAAGACAAAGAATAAGAAAAAATCATCCATGACTTCCATTGCAAGGTTTCCAAGGGTTGAAGTATATGTTATATCACCTATGATCTCACCAACGCAGTCTCTCAAGGGACTAACTGCTTTTCATATGTAGTTACCTCCATTCAAGGGTGCTCTGCAAAGCACTTCCCGACATTCAAGAGTGTGTTGGTCAAATGGGAGAAAAATTCTCATTGTTCCGGAATGTCCACATGGCCAATACCTTCTATAAGAGTCCATATGTGTCAAACTTCGAATCCATGTGTCCATCTAACACCTCTGAGCTTGGGAACATTTCTTTCCTATTATTAGAAAGTCATTGATTGAGAAACTACCTTTAATTGCTTTATAAATTGAGCACAGATCCTACTGCTTCAGAAGGAAGAAATTTGGTAAAGAAATGTTGTTGGCTTCTCATTTGAGTGTTTGATTAGAGTGATATGTTGCTGGTGAGATGTTTATTGTGATGAGGCTAGGATGAATGCTGGAGCTGGTGACATCAAATCAATCGCTGGTTGTAACCTCCCCCTTCTATCCATTAATAAAGATTTCTACTCATTTTCCCACATATGTATATGTTTATGTTTCTTCTTTTCACATCATGGATTCTTAATATGTTTTATGTTTCATTGATTTAACTGATTAAGACAAATAGGCATCTATATATTGCAATCTCTTTGTTGTTTAGTGTTTATACTTGTAGGAACTAGTCTGGCGATCAAAGTTGGATTTGAAGCTACAACAAGAGCGATAGAAGGAGAATAGGAAGCGCTTGAATCATAAGTAATTTCCTCTATCATTTTGTGTGTCTATTTACTCTTAGTGAAAGTGTCTACAAAGTCTTCGATTTGTTGTTCTAAATGCATAGCACCACATTTAGCGAATGTGTTTTATCCGTAATACATAATTCCGCATAACAATTCTTTAAGCCCTATTCCAAAATAGATACACCTATTTATGTAATTAATTTATAAGTTAAACATATATACATTTAAAAAAACATGGAACAAGATTTTTAACCATGGAGATTTACTCCAAATTTACCATGGAGGTTCTGAATTTGTAAATAGGCTATTGCAATAAAATGGGTCAATACCATGGATATTCATATCACATGCTCAAAAAACCATAACTCACTTCATATGAGACTTGTTCATATGACATTTTTTAATTAAAAAAATTATTTAAAAGAATAAAAAGGAGATAACTACTTTGGATATAAATCTGAAACATTGATCTGTATATAGTACTATGGATATTCTAGAATATTCCATGGAGGTTAAAAGCCTGTAAGGAATTTTTATTATGGAATAAGGCTTCCAAAATTTTAATTTTAATATCAATAATTAGTAGGTATTTAATATTCTAAGATATTATTTGTAGTAAACACAAATCAAAGATTTAGATTTATCTCCAAAGTAGTTATAGCTTCTTTCCTTTTTATTTAAATAGATTACTTGAAAAGAATGGCATATGAACAAGTGTCATATGAAATGAGTTATGTTTTTTTGGGCATGTGGTATGCATAACCCAAGGTTCAACATCTTGATCAATGGTGGAACTTTGGAAAACTCATACGATATTTATCCTCCTAAATATCATGCATCTCTGGAAGATCATACAGATCTAACAATAGGGTGAAATGATTGAATGATAGGTGTTATCTAGTGGTGAATGATGTTTACCATCACCTACCAACCCAAATAATGCATGGCACATGGAAAAATATTATATGATGACGAGTTGTATGCTTTGGAAGAGTGAAAAGTAGCTCATGTGCATAGTCAACATGAAAATTCAATAGATGATGTCATCATAGTGGCGTAGTTCCACTAGTGGTTTCCACATGGCCAGGTGGTTTGGCACATTTTGATTGGTGGAAGGTCAAACAATAGGTGACATGTGGCACTCATCACAAGCTTCCACATGGCCTAATGATTCCATTCTTACATCATCATGTGGATGAACAGTGACCCCCAAGTCACATGGGGTGGTCACAGGGTCATATGGAGTGGCGATCAAAAGGTACGAACATTGGTCCAATTCTTGGTCACATGGAATATTGATAATGGCTAGACTTGTCTGCTTGAAGTGGGTAAAATTTTTGTTTATAAGCCAAAAAATATGTGGCCCATGGTTGGGTTTTCCCAACCTTAGGACCACTGGGGAAGTATAAAGATAAGGGATCATCCATTGCTTAAATAAACGGACATTAAAAATCAAATATATAAAGATTAGTTATGTGGATATATAAGAGTCCAATATTGTTCTAAGAGTATCATTACAAAGTATTTCACTTTAGTTACTAGTTACGATTATGGTTTTTGCATATTGATTCATCTGATTCGCATGTACTAAAGTGATTTCATAAGTCTGCGGTATGGTGGGGTTCAGATTGTTAGAATCTATTGATGGAACGTATAGTTGTAATGGTGGCCATGATGGCACTGTCTCGGCTCACACATATTCCTATGGGTAACAAGGACCCTGCCACAATAAACCATGAAGTATTTTCTATGTGAAATTTTGTCAGCAAATCCATGATGGATCTGTCTCAATTCATGTATATATATTTAGGAAACGATAACCTTTTCACAATAAGCCACAAAGTACTAAGGTTGCCAACAAAGCCACGATGGCTTTGTCTCTATCCATATATATATATGGGAAATATTAACCCTATCACAATAACCCACAAAGGAATGTCAACATAGAAGGTTTCCAACAAAGCCAATGAATATATGGATCAATGTGGAACACATGGGCAAGGTTTGGAGTGGTAATGGTCTCACCCAATTTGGATTTAGTGCTCTCACAACAAGATGATTGACAACACATAACTTTGTGAGCACCACCAAGGAAATTGAGTTGGTAAGGCATATGCATTATACTCTCGAGGTTGTTGGTTCAACCCTTGCTAGGTGACAGGTCAGTTCATATTTTATTTTAAAATATAGTTGTTGTTTTATTGCATTGATAACACACTAGCAGTGTACAATTTGTAGTAATGACATTGGTATTTTTCCTAGTGCACCGAGAAAGGGGAAAATTGTATCATATTTAATTTAATATATGGTTATTATATGGTTAATTTGAGTTTTTTAAGTCATTATTGGTCCAAATTCAGTTCTGGAAGAAGCATGTTGATCAAGGCTTAATGGTGGGCACTTTTGAAGGCTTGAAAGCCTCGCTAACATATAGTTTATGATCATAATATCTTTTTAGAAGTTTTGAGGGTTCATGAGATAGTTGTAATGATTTTGGAAGGATAGAACTTCATCGAGGAAGAAGTTTGAGTGCCGAAATTAATGAATAAGTTGGATCAAAGTATATATGGGCAACAACATTATAGATAGTGATAGAGTTTGATATGAATATACTCATATCTGTATAAATATTTATAGGGTGTGATATTGATTGATGTAGTGATAGTATTTACAAGGTGTGGTGGCAACAATAAGAGTGATTGTGTGTGCTAGTTGAAATGACGATGATATCATGTGCAGATTGTTATGATGAAAACAATGATTACAGCTTGTGATTGTTTATAGTTATAATATATTAATATTTATGTTGACAATGGATCCAGTTTGAAAATGTTATGAAATATAGGTCCACAAGAAGTTGGAGAAGGAGGTGGGTGGCTCCACTTAGGTTGGAGCCTCAATCAGGTTAGAGTCTAGAGCAGGTTGGAGCTCGCTCATCTTCGAGGTTGGAGCCAAGAGTATATTGGATCCCACTCATCATTTAGGTTGGTAGATTAATTAGGTTGTATCCTATAATGATCACTTGCTTGCATTATTTCGAGGTTGGTGCCTCAATCACATTGTAGCCTACCTTAAGTGGTATATTTCATATCTTTGGGGTAGTTGCCTCCAACAAGCATATCCTACTAATCTATGTAATGAATTGAAGATAAATAATAAGAATAATATTTGTGGTTTTCTCCTATAATTTTTTCCACATAAAAAGCTTATGTGTATTTATGATGTGATGGATTCCTGATGAGTTATTGATATGGTGGTAGTTTGATGATGAATTTCTCTAGTTGATGGCATAATGCTTATGGTTATGATTCATCATTGTATGATTGTTTGATTGTTTGATTCATCACCCCCCCCCCCCCTCACTCCACCCAATGTGACCTTGGGCCAACAAGTGGTTTCAGAGAAGGTTACCTTCAAAAAAACTAACTATTGGAAGGTCCAAGATCAAGGAAAAATGGCCATAACCAGAATAATGGGAAAGCCCCCTATGTTTTATAGAACCAACTATGAATTTTGGAAGATTAGGATGCAAACATATCTCATCTCCTTGGAAGTATAATTTTGAGTAATTATGGAGAAAAATTATACCTAATGGCGTTCCAACAGAAATGGAAATCTACACATTTAATGCACACATTAAATATGCAATATTATATGGCTTGAAATAATAAAAATTCATCAAAGTAATTTAGTGTAAACCATCTCATGAGGTATTGAATAAGCTCAAAATTTATTATGAAGGGTATGTAAAATTCAAAGAAGTTAGGTTGTAGGATCTTAGGGGACAATTTGAAAGTTTAAAAATGGAAGAAGATGAGGAAATTGCTTCATATTTTCTTTGAGTAGACAATATATTGAACTCTATTGTTGGTCTTGGTCAAGAAGTCCAAGAGAGCTATGTTTTCCAAAAAGTTTTAATATCATATCAGTCAATATTTAATCCGAAAGTATCATCTCTTGAGGAATTATCAGAGGTAGACAAGATGTTTGTGGATAAAATCCTTGGAAGTCTCTCCACATGCGAGCTAAAAATAAAGGAAGACATATCAAGAGTCAAGGAAGCGGATTTCAAGGAAAAAAAAAGAAGAGAAAAAATATATTTCAAGAAGTCTCTAACTCTGATGAATAAGAATCCAAGTTTGTCTGAAAGTTGAAGAGAGGAACTGACAAGTTTAAAGGAAAGATTCATTTCAAGTGTTTTGAATATGGAAGGATTGGTAATTATGCATATAGATGTCCTTATTCTAAGATGCATGATAGTGATGATGAGTCAAGATTAAAATCCAAGCATCAAAAGAAGAATTAAGCAAGTAAGAAAATTAATTTTCACTCAAAGGAACAAAGTGACAGTGAAAGCAATGAAAGTGCGACCGATGAAGAAAAAAGTGAAATATTATCGATTGTTGAATTCAAAGAACCTGAAGTAGAAGTTGATTATGAAGGAGAACTTAAAAGTGCATTGAAGGAAACAAGAACTATTAGAAAAAAGGAAGGTCACTCATTGCAACAACTCCAAGAAAGAACCCTAAATGAAGACATAGTTCTTTCCCTCAAAGTTGAACTAGAAGAAGAAAAAAGGGTAAAGGAAATTATGTTTGAACAACTAAATGAGAAGGAGAATATCTGTGAAAGATTGGAAGAAGAAGTTATCCTCTTAAGAGAATAATTTGATCAACTTAATTCAAATTTCCACAAGGGGACTAAATCATTAGATCACATTCTAAGAATGCAAAGGTCTTGGCTCATTAAAACATGGCTTGGTTATCAAGAAAATTTGGAGGCACCAAAGAACAATGGTCCAAATGAAGATCACTCCAAGAATCTCGATTAGAAATTCATGGAACCTAGCAACAAATCTCTTGAAGATCTAATGAAAGTGGTGCACCAGGCCAAGCATATTCATTTCAATGACACTTCAAAAAATTCTAAGAATTGGAAGAATACAAGGAACCAGGATGAAGAGAAATGGTCCACAAGTAGAAATAATGTAGGTATTGAAAATAAGTTAATGAATATGGATCCTCACAAAGTACTCGCAAGAAACAATGAAGTAGGTATTGAAGATCAACGAATGAATATGGTTCCTTTCAAAAACTCCATAAGAAGTAATGAAGTAGGTATTGATCAACAAGGAAACATGGCTCCTCCAAGACGTAATTTTATAAGTTTGAGATCTCCTTCTATATCTAGGTATAAAATAATTTTTTTGGTTATTGTTTCTTATTTCAAAAGTTTTGGAAAAAAATGTAGGATTGCAGAACCTATGATGTGGTCAGATATAGAGGATATGATCGGGTACCTAGATGGATGCATGTGGACCAAATCAAGAGAATACATCATCCATTTATATAAGTAGTGAAGCCAAATGTTGAATGCCACATATGTCAAGACGAATGCCATATAGCACCAAAATGTAGACTCAACTCAAGTTTGTACCACTGAGAAGTATTTCCTATTAATTCAAGAATATGGAGAAGAGTTCAAGGATGACCTAGATTAGGTTTGAATCACCATATCTAATCCTTTGGGGAGGGATTCTTCAAGACTATCATTTTTCAAATCAAAACTTGGAGAAGAAACTACATGCATGAGGGATGCATATGGACTATGACATTTAAATTGACTTGATGAAGATATCTCAGATGTAAAGAAATAATAAGTGAATTTAATAGTAGGCATGTTGTAAAAAGAAAGAATAAGTGAAGTTAATATTAGGCATGTTGTAAGAAGAAAGAAATGTCATCAAATCTACAAGTCCCTAGGGTAATTTAATGGGAACTAAGATGTGCAAATATGACATGTACTTATGGATAAAGGAAGCATGGTCTTAGGGGGAGACTTTGAATATTATCCATGAGAGACTTAGATCAATGCACATGATCATAGAGGGGGGCTTGTATCAAGTTTACAAGAAAAGAGTGTGGTTTTAACAGGATACCATATTAGATTGGAAGTATAGTTGTAGGAAGGAAGCATTTTTCAATCAGGTCCACGTGATCATTCAAGAATAGCTTATGGATTTTTTTCATATACTTACGCATGATCATGTTCACCCATCATCATGGAATTTTCAATAGATACACGTGACCATTTTCGATTGATGTCAAAGGGGGAGAGATTAAAGACATTGAAATTGTTTGAGGAAGGCATTTAGGTAGGGAGAGATTGCAAACATTAACACTAACCAAGGAAAGCATTTTCATAAGGGGAGTTCTTTTATTTTTTGACATCAATGACCATAAATCTCTAATGGTGTTGCCATTAATGACAAGGGGGTATATTGTTCCACATAGTGTTTTCATTTATGTGAAAGGGGATCTATGAGAGAAAAAAAATATTATTCATGATGCCTAAATAAGTATTAGGACTCTTTATGAAGCAATATGACAATTGGACCTCTTATAGGAACTCATCACATGAAGATGAAGGTGCTTAAAATTATTTGAGTGTTTGATGAAATTATGATGTTTGAATGATCATATAAATAGTATGGTGTCGTAGGTCTTGTCGATACCTTTCCAATGGTATATGTTGCTCTAAAAAAATCCTTTTGGAGGATAAGTTATGACCATTTGAAGTTTAATATTAAGCAAGCGACCTAAACTATAGTGCAAATACCCCTAACACAAAATTTGTTAAAAAGTGTGCATATTTTGGGAAGAGCCACGATTCATCATCTTGATCAACAATGGATCTTCAAAAAAACTACATCACATTTAACATGTTAAATGTCACACATCTCTTACAGATCAAATGAATTTGAAAGCAGAGTGAACTGATTGAATGGTAGATGTGATCCATATTTTCATGATTTTTACCCTCACCTATCCTCCCAACCAACATATGACACATGTAAACATTTTATATGGCAATGAGGTAGACCCTTTGGACAAGTAACATCTGCTCATTTGCACACTCAACAACGCATCCAACATGACACATCAATAAATGACCTCATCATAGTGACATAGGACCATTGGGGGTTGTCATGTGGTAGGGAGGTTTGGCACATTTTGATTGGTTTAAAGTGTAGAAACATATGACACGTGGCACCCCCCACAAGCTTCCATGTGTTATGATCACATTATGTTGATGTCATCATGCAGATGACTAGTGACCCCTAGGTCACATGGGGTCGTCACGTGGTCATATGGGGTCAAGATCAAAAGGTGTGAATATCGATCCAATTATTAGTCTCATGGAATGTTGTGAAGGGCCACATGATTGGCCATGTCTACTTGAAATGTGTAAACTTGTATTTTATAAGGCAAAGAAAGGTGACCCACAGTCGACCTGTCCCAACCCCTGGGACCACTCTAGAAGTAGAAATATAAGGGATCATTCATCACTCAAAGACACATAAACATTCAAACTAGAATATACAAAGATAATTTGTGGGGATATACAAGAGTATGAGATTTTTTTTAGAGTATCATTGTGAAGGAATTCACTTTGGTTTCTAGTGAGGATTATGGGTTTTCTGTGTTGTATATAATTCACATGTAGTGGAGGCGATTTTGTAAGTTTGATGTCTAGCATAGGTCAGATTGTTATAAGTTGTTGATCAGACTTATATCCATAAAATTAGTCATGGTGGAATTGTCTTGAATTACCCATATGCATATGGGTAACGAGGAACCTGTCACAACAAGCCACGAAGGATTGTATATGTGAAAGGTTTCCATAAAGGCCATGTTGGCTCTATCTCAATTCACGTATATATATTTCGGCAACATCAACCTTGTCATAATAAGCCATGGAGGACTGAGGTTTCCAGCAAAGCCATGATGGGTCTGTCTCTTTCTACGTATATATATTTGGGAAATTTTGACCCTATCATAATAAGGCATGGATGATTGCCTACATAAAAGGTTGTCAGTAAAGCCAATGAATATATGGATTGACATGGAACTCATGGGAAAGGTTTGAATTGGTAATGGTATTTCCCATTTTGGAGTTAGTGCTCTCACAATAAAACTATTGGAAATACATAGCTTTGTGAGTACCACTGAAGCAACTAAGTTGGTATGACATGTGTACTATACTCCCGAGGTCACAAATTTGACCCTTCTCAGGTGACAGGTCAGTCCATATTTTATTTTAAAAATATATTTGTTATTGTATTGCATCGATAACCATCAACAATGTACAATTTGTAGCACTAATGCTGGATTTTTGGGATTCTCTCTGGCATTCATGGAAAGGGGAAAATTGTAGCATATTTAATTTAATATATGGTCCTTATATGGTTAATTTGAGTTCTTAAGGTCATTATTGGTTTAAATTTAGTTTCGAAAGTAGCATGATGATTATAGCTTTTTGGTGGATGCTTCTGAATGCTTGAAATCTTGAATAACATATATTTTATGAGCAGAATATCCTATTGTATGTTTTGATGGTTCATGAACTAATTGCAGTGGCTTTGGAAGTAAGGTTAGAACTGGGTCAAGAAGAATTTTTAGTTCCCTGACTGATGAATAAGTTGGAGAAAAGCATGGATAATGACATGATAAATAGTTATAGAGTTTGATATGATTGTATTTACAATGGTAGTAGTATTTGCAGGGTGTGATAGTTATTGATGTTGTGATCGTATTTGCAAGTTACAGTGGCAGTGATAACAATAACAATGTGTGCAAGTTGAAATGATGATGAAAACATGTGCACGTTGTGATGATGACAATAAGGTGTGACTATTTATCTTTATAAACATATTTATATTTATGTTGGCAGTGGATCTAGTTTGAAAATGATATGAAATAGAGGTATGCAAGGAGTTGAAAAAGGAGGTGGGTGCCTCCATTGAAGGTGAAACCTTAATAAGGTTGAAGCCTAGATTAGGTTGAAGCTCTCTCATCTTCGAGGTTGGAGCCTTAATAAGTTTAGAGCTTAAAGAAGATTGGAGCTCGCTCATTATCAGGGTTGGTGCCTCAAACAAGTTGTAACCTATAGTGAGTTTTTGTTTGCATTCTTTCAAGGTTGGTGCATCAATCAGGTTGTAACCCACAACAAGTGGTGGCTTGCATATCTTGGGGGTAGTTATCTCTAGAAGGTTGTAGCCTGTCAATATATATAATGAATTGAAGAAGAAGAAGATTTTTGGTATTCTCCTATAAGGGTTTCCAAGTAAAGTCTTGTGTATCTTTGTGATGTGATGGCTTCTTGATGAGTTATTTATATGGTTGTTTGATGATGCATTGTTCTAGTTAATGACATAATGCTTATGGTTATGGTTCATTACTTCGTGATTGTTTGATTATGAAAAGTTATGAATTTATGAAATTTCTCTCACTCTAATCCACCCCCTCACCTTAGTGTGATTTATGGGCCTACATTAATCTTATTTATAATAATGACAATAATAATAATAAAGTTATAATTTAGCTAAATTTTGTAATTTTTTAAATTTTAACAAAGTAAGATATATCATAAATAAGTGTTTTCATGTTTATCATGGATTGATGTTATTTATCAATAATTATTAGGTAGATTATAAAAGATTTAACTTTTATAGAACATTCTAGAATACCTCTAGTAGTAATCACAAATCAAAGGTTGATACTTTCTCAAAAGTAGTTATCCCAATATTATCCTTTTAATTAAATTGATTAATTAAAAAAAATGTCATATGAATAAGCATCATATAAAATGAGTTATGATTTTTTTGGCCATGTGCTATTGATAAGCCATGATATTGACCCATAATACTCTAACAAAATATATTTACAAGTTAAGAATCTACATGATAAAGTGAAATTGAGTCTCCATAATTAACTCATATTGAATATAAGAAATATAAAGACCAAATCTCCCCACTTAACCAATAAAACACATCCTCAAACAACACATAAAATAATCTATATTATAATATTATATAAACATAAAAAAAAATATAAAATTATCATTCACAATTACAAATACTAACCTATCTTATTTATTTATATTTGATTGAGAAAATGTCTCAACGCATTTACATAACATAAAGAAATTCCAGGCCATAAAGACATCGCATCTGCACAATTTTATCTTTCAATTAAAAACGATTAATTTGCGAAAAATCTAATGGGAGAGTAGCTGGGAAGTCCATGATTGGAATGAACGTTTCCAAATTGGGGCCCTGGCTATTACATTCATTGAATGCGCTACATAATAACGCTCATGTTAAGAATGGCAAGAACACAACTGCTTCTTATTTTTATCAAATTGGATGAACAGTATTAGAATTCTGGTAAATCTTTTCCACTTATTTAATTAGAACATGTTTTTAGATAGCAAAATGCAACAGTAGATTTAAAGAGGTTTGAAGATGGATTCTAGCCAGATCTATTATGCAGTATTTGAAAATCATGTTAAAATCAAAGAATTTTATCTTGAAAAGTATATTAAAATTATTAACTTTATGTGAGGCTATTCTTATTTTGTTTTTTATGTCAACCATAGTATAATTCCATTTTGTAAGACTATAAATGTGAAGATATCTTTTACCTATGAGAAAGTAAACCTTTTTAAAAATGAAGAAAAAGTTGGAAAAAAAAAAAAAAAGGCTATAAAACAGAAATTAGGGATTTCTAGAATAAGGAAAGACTGCATAGAAGATAATAGAACAGCAAGATAGGAATTAAGAGAAACATTTATTGTAATTTCGCTGGATAGAAGAATATCAGGGCACCTGAGATACAAGAATACAAGAATATGTATTTTTTTTAATGATAAAATGAAGTGCTTTTTTTCTCTCGGAAAAAAAGAACGGCAAGAAAATAATGTAAGTAAATCTCTTTCAATTGAATTTAATTTTGGATATCAAGCTTAAGTTTAATTAAATTTGATTATTTATGAATTATTTGTTTAGTAATTATAACTATTACAGTTATTATTGTTAGCAGGGTTGGAATTCAAAACAGACTCACTCATTAAAATGGATGGTTTTCACACTTGCCTACTTATTTTCAGAACTTCAACAAAAATTCTTGAAGTTTGACAAAAATTTTAACCATATTTGACGATCAAATTACCCTATAACCAACAATTTGCCTGTCAAATTCCATCTCTAACTATCACAACCAAATTTAAATTTAATTGATATATATCTAACATCAATTTTCCAAAAATAATTTAAATTTAAAATATATTAATATTTAATAATATTTTCTATTTTTCTCTAACTCTATTTCAAATAACCAGTTTATTTTCCTAAATTGTTTTAGAAGCTATGATACAAAAAAAAAAAAAATTATTTGTAATAAATAAATAAATATTAAGTTTTGTATAAATAATCTAATGTTAACGTTTATAAAAGTAATATAAATGGAAAATTTTATCGTTTTTATAAATAATATAAATAAATATTACGGCTTTCACACAAAGAAGAATACGACTAAAGTGAATTGCATCGCGAGGTTGGGTTAGATTATGATCATCGTAAACTATACTTCAACCTAACAACTCAATGCTATACATAATCCACATTATACTTCAATTCTGAGAACCTGACAAACAAAAAAATGTTTCTGTATGGGCCACCTAAGAACTCTAGGTGGTGCCTACATAACTAAACTATAATTTTGGGAACCTGAAAATCATTTACCTCTTTGGTTGAAGATCTACTAAACAATAATTTTGGGAACCCGAAAATCATTTATCTCTTTGGTTGAAGATCTAGGACACAGAAAAAAATGAAGTACTGCATAATTTACATTAGGCCAATCCAAAATTGGAAATATAGAAACCACAAGCAAAATATATATAGAAACCACAAACAATATGTACATTGGTTTTTGGTTGCATAATTTAAGTTAAGCTCATCCAAAATTGAATATATAGAAACCACAAATATTGGTTTTCAGTTGTTTTAATGTGATTTTGGGAGTTTTATGTGAATTTTTTGATTCACATAAAAATTTGAGGTGAAATTTTGATTTTGTTAAAGTAAGGTAATTACTCTCACATAAAGAGTTAGACATTTAGTTAAGTAAGCAAGTCGAGTTGTGTGATAGATGAATTTGGTAAGTGAATTAGAGAATCAGTTAAGTGAGTGATGGTCAAGTCTAGCTTCTTAAGTGTATGCATGTGTTAGGATAAATACCCTTCATCCCGCTCATTGTATAGAGAGATTGAAAATTAATAAAAGAGCAGCATTTCATATGGTTTGTGTGTAAATTGTTTTGTGTTTCTCCTCTCTGCCTTTCCAACAAATTTGTGTTATTTAAACTAGCTTTTTTAATGTATATATGGATTTGTTAAAATATATAATTACTTCCTCATGCAGAAGTTAGACGAAGAGTTAAGTGGAGTTAGTTGAGTTGAGTTACAGTTAGATTTGGAGAGCGAGTTAAAGGGTGAGTTAAACGAGCTGATTAAGTTCAGTTATGAGTGACAGTGTGTGCATGTTAATTAGGTTAAATACCCTTCACGGGTTCATTCTTTTCAAGAGAGTAAGAGAGTTTTATGATTCATAGTTTTGTGATTAATTGAAGAGCAGCAGCTCATTGTTCGTGTGTTAAATATTTGTGTTATTGTGTGATTGAATCCTCTGCCTTTCCAACAAATTGGTATCAGAGCAGAAGAAGGATCAAAGATCCGTGGGCAAGCAGATCCCGTATAAGGCCAGAAGCAAAAGGCCATAATTTTTTTTTTACAAAAAATAAAATAAAATTTACCCGTGGTCCGCACGCTTTTAGTGCAGAACCTGCGGAGATCCGCAAGGAGGGACCGCAACCTCTCCCAAAAGGAGCTGCGGACTATCGGCACCATACATACATACGTGTTGCATTGTTACACGGGCGGCGGTAGCGCACCATACATACGTGCTGCATTGTTGAAAGGCACGTGAGTACAACAGGCCCGTGAGCTTTTCGAGAAGGTATCTACGATTAATTCTTCAAAGTCACGTGCGTGCTTTCTTATTTTGGGAAATCAAACACGAGAATAAGTGGATACGATTTTCTGATTTATTAAAAGAGTCTTTGTTTGTAATCCAAAAAGACAATACGTGCATTGGAATTGGATACTCATAAGTTCTTTTAAGATTTTTTTTATATAATCTTTTTTATAAAGATTTATATATATATATATAATAAAAAAATCAAAGGGTGTTTTATAAAGGGTTTTTATAAAGTTCTTTTATAAACTTTTATAAAAATACAAAGGTCTAGTTTTTACATAAAACCTAGGGTTTGGGTTTTATTGAGAGATTTAAAAAAAAAAAAAGAAAAAAAAAAAGAGGATTTAGTGTTTTATTGAAAGATTTTTTTTAAAAAAGAAGGTTAGCAGAATCTTTACAAAAAGGAAGGACAATTTAGGGTTTTGTCAGAGACAAATTTTTTTTAAGCTAGATGGCCACATCGAGTTTTCAGCCGCAACTACCATCTTTCAATGGGAAAGATTATGATGTGTGGGCCATTAAGATGGAGACCATGCTAAAAGCGCATGATGTCTGGGATCATGTCAAGTATGGGTTTGCAGAACCTAAAGATGATGCAGAAGAACGTGCCCTCAGTAATGCAGACAGGGAACAGTGGAAGAAAGATAAGCGAAAGAATGCACAAGCATTGCTTCTAATCCAGCAGGGAGTAGATCGAGCCGTGTTCCAGAAGATCATGATAACCTCGTCAGCAAAGGAGGCATGGGACACCTTGGCGACCAGCTATCAAGGTATGGCTAAAGTTAATATTGTTAAATTGCAGAATACTAGGAGAGATTTCGAAATTCTGCAGATGAAGGAGACAGAGGACATTGATTCCTTCATGAATAGAGTCATGTCTGTCGTCAATCAATTAAAAATCTATGGCGAAGATATTAAAGATCGAACAGTGATCGAGAAGGTTCTTCGATCCCTGTCTACCAAATTTGATGTTGTGGTAGCAGCCATAGAAGAAGCAAAGGACTTGGAAACATTCACAATTGATGAGTTAATGGGATCCCTTCTATCGCATGAAGCAAGGATAGACAGAAATAAGGATTCCACTTTGGAAACTGCCTTCCAAAGTCAAGTCTATATTTCAAGAGGTCGAGGAAGAATTCGATCGAGAGGCAGAGGACGAGGCAACAACTATGGTGGTCACAGAGATGGCCGAGATGATCATGAGCATCAACGTGGAAGTAGCAGCAGCAGAAGCTTTCATAATAATCAAAGGCCTGACAAATCAAAGGTAAAGTGCTTTTACTGCAATAGATTTGGTCATTATGTTCGTGATTGTAGGAAGAAGATTGCAGATCAAGGCAATCAGAGAGCTAATGTCAGTACAGAAAATACTGACTCTATGTTCCTTGCATGCAACACCATGCATGCACCATTTGATAAGGTCTGGTTATTAGACAGTGGTTGCAGTAACCACATGACAGGCAACAAGGATTTGGTTGCTAATTTGGATGTCACAGTGCAGACAGAGGTCAAGTTGGGTACTGACAAGATTGTGGCTGTAGATGGCAAAGGAGTGGTCAACATTGTGACCAAGCAGGGGGAGCCAAAGACCATATCATAGGTATACTATGTCCCTGGGCTCAAACACAATTTGATTAGTGTTGGCCAACTGATGCAGAAAGGATACAAAGTTATCTTTCAGGGGCAACAATGTGTTATTTACGACAAATCCCCAAGCAAGCAGCTGATTGCAAAGGTGCAGATGATGAGGAACAAACTCTTTCCTCTCATTATGAACTACAATGATCAGGTTAGTTCTTTTACAACTGCATGTTCTGATGCATACTGGTTATGGCACTTTCGGTTTGGACACTTGCATTTTTCCAGTTTAAGATTGTTGCAACAGAAACAGATGGTCAGAGGTTTACCTCCCATCAGAGAACCTGCTAGCACGTGTGAGTGTTGCATCTTAGGCAAGCAACACCGGGAAAGTTTTCCGAAAGGAGTTTCTTACAGAGCAAAGAAACCACTTGAATTGGTGCATACCGACTTGTGTGGACCTATGAGGACACAGTCGATTGGTGGAAGTTATTACTTCCTCACCTTTATTGATGATTATAGTAGGAAGACTTGGGTTTAATTTTTGAAGCAGAAGTCTGAAACTTTTGCAAAGTTCAAAGAGTTCAAAGCTTTGGTGGAGAACCAAAGTGATCAACAGATCAAGGTATTGAGATCGGATCGTGGTGGAGAATACGATTCGAAGGCATTCCATGAGTACTGCAAACAACATGGAATCAGAAGACAGTTTATGACCAGATACACACCACAGCAGAATGGTGTAGCAGAGAGGAAGAATCGAACAATCATGAACATGACAAGGAGCATGTTGAAAGCAAGACACTTGTCTAATGAGTATTGGGCAGAAGCAGTTGCATGTGTTGTTTATGTGATAAACATATCTCCTACAAAGAGCATGATGAACAGAGTTCCAGAAGCAGCATGGTCAGGTATGTCTTGCAGTGTATCTCATTTCAGAGTTTTTGGATGTGTAGCCTATGCACATGTGCCTAAGCAAATAAGAGGCAAATTAGATGATCAAAGTGAAAAATGTATATTTACTGGTTATAGTGAGCAATCAAAAGCTTACAAACTGTATAACCCTGTCACAAAGAAGACAATCATTAGCAGAGATGTTGTGTTCAAAGAACAAGAGTCATGGAATGGGACTGTAGACACACTAACCGATGCTCAAACACCATTGATGGAGGATGATCTTGTAGAAGAAGAGGAACAGCAAGAACCAAAAGAACAGACACCAAACAGAGTCACACCAGCAAGGACTCCCAGATTTTCAGAGCAGCATGGATCTTCAAGCAGATCCACAGATCAAAATTCTCCTAGCAGCGAATCAGGTAAGAAAAAGATGAGAAGTCTGAAAGATATTTATGATGATTTGGATGTTAGTTCAAATTTTTCATTGTTGGCATTCCAACCTTCTTCGTTTGAAGAAGCAATCAGAGATGACAATTGGGTGCAAGCCATGGATGAAGAGATGAATTCCATTGAAAAGAATGATACATGGGATTTGGTTGATTTACCAAAAGATAAAAATCTCATTGGTGTGAAGTGGGTATACAAGACCAAAGTGAATGAGAAAGGTGAGATTGACAGATTTAAAGCAAGACTTGTAGCAAAAGGATTCTCGCAGCAACCGGGAATAGACTTTGGAGAAACTTTTTCTTCGGTAGCCAGATTGGATACTGTAAGAGCAGTTCTAGCGACAGCAGCTCAGAACAAGTGGAAAGTGTATCAGATGGATGTCAAATCAGCCTTCTTGAATGGAATTCTAGAAGAAGAAATTTATGTGCGGCAGCCTCCAGGTTATGAAGTTGAAGGACAAGAAGATAAAGTTTACAGATTGAAGAAAGCGCTCTATGGACTGAAGCAAGCACCTAGAGCATGGTATATCAGAATCGACAGTTATATGATCAAGAATGGGCTTTGCAGAAGCAGCATTGAGCCTACCTTATACACAAAGGTAAATGAGCATGGACAGATTTTGATAGTTTCCTTGTATGTTGATGATATGATTTTTACAGGTGATCTTGAAATAGATGAATTTAAAGCAGCCATGATGAAAGAATTTGAGATGACAGATCTGGGTCTCATGAAATATTTTCTTGGCATTGAAGTTGAGCAATCTGAAAAAGGCATTTTTATTTGTCAAAATAAGTATGCAACAGATTTGCTGAAAAGATTCGGGATGGATAATTCCAAACCTGTACCTACACCAGTTGCAACAGGTACAAAGTTAAGTAAGGATGATGAAGGGGCAGATGTCAATCCAACTCTATTCAAAAGATTGGTTGGCAGCCTCATGTATCTCACAGCTACAAGACCAGATATTATGCAGGGAGTGAGTCTGATTTCCAGATTCATGGAGACTCCAAAAGACACACATTGGAGTGTTGGAAAAAGAATTCTGAGATACATAGCGGGAACCAGAGATTATGGCATAATGTATGCAAGTACAGAAAAGAAAGAGTTGATTGGATATACAGATAGTGATTTTGCAGGAAGTTTGGATGATCGGAAGAGCACATCCGGTTATGTGTTCCATCTCGGTTCAAGTGTGATAGCATGGGCATCTAAGAAGCAGCCTATTGTGACATTATCATCAGCAGAAGCAGAATATGTAGCAGCGACTTCAGCAGCATGTCAAGCAGTATGGTTAAGAAGAGTATTGGATGGACTCAAGCAGAAACAGCAAGGATCAACATTGATATACTGTGACAACACATCAGCAATTGCACTATCCAAGAATAGTGTGTTTCATCCAAAGAGAAAACATATTGATACGAGATATCATTTTATTCGAGAACTAGTGAGCAATGGAGAAGTTCACTTAAAGCCTTGTAGAACGAGTGATCAAATGGCTGACATCTTTACAAAGCCATTAGCAGTAGATTTGTTTGAGTTTCACAAAAGAAACTTGGGTGTTGTAAGCCTAGCTGAGACATAGACCAGCAGGCATGTTTGAGTTTTCATAAGTTATGTTTTAGTTTAGAGGTCGTAATTAAGGGGGAGTGTTAAAATATATAATTACTTCCTCATGCAGAAGTTAGACGAAGAGTTAAGTGGAGTTAGTTGAGTTGAGTTACAGTTAAATTTGGAGAGCGAGTTAAAGGGTGAGTTAAACGAGCTGATTAAGTTCAGTTATGAGTGACAGTGTGTGCATGTTAATTAGGTTAAATACCCTTCACGGGTTCATTGTTTTCAAGAGATTAAGAGAGTTTTATGATTCAGAGTTTTGTGATTAATTGAAGAGCAGCAGCTCATTGTTCGTGTGTTAAATATTCGTGTTATTGTGTGATTGAATCCTCTGCCTTTCCAACAGGATTCAGCACCTGAAAAACCCTAGGGCACTTCTATTGTGCAGAGTTTATTCATCAAACTTGTGATTTCACTGAACTCCTGTCAGATTTTAAACAAATTAGATCAAAAAGATTCATGGTAAAAATTTCGAAAAAATCCATTAAAAACAACTCATATACATTAAACCCACCCAAAATTAAAAATATTTATATTTAAAAACCACAAACTATATATATACATTGGTTTTTTTGAAAAAGTGACGTATGAGTGAGCGATTTTTTTTTTTTAATTGTAAATCGATACCAAAAGCAGCAGCTTCTTCCCGGATATAAGATATATGAAATAATGCTACCTATATACCTTCTATTTATAATCTGAATTGTTGGATCCCTATTTCATTTTCCAATCTAGGATTGCAGATCTAAGTGCATGATTTGGAATGAGTGTATTATCGTCTAGGGTTTGGTTCGTCATTGGGGACGTATTGCTGTTTTCAAGCCAAGTTTTGATGGCGCTGTACTCATATGTGAAACCATCAGCTGCTGCATGAGGATCGTTCATGAATTCCTGCATGCAATAAGGGAAACATGTCCACATACATTCAGTATTAGAAATGATAGCCAGATGTTCATGAGTCATGCACATGGAGTTCTGTTTACTTAAATGAAGAAAACTCTCTGAGGGAGATGGGTTTTCATTGAACTTTAGATTATCATAATCACTGATCCTTTCTTTTAAATGAAGCCAGCTGGGTGAGAAAAAATAACCTTAAGTATAGGACAAAAGAAGTGATGTGGGGGCACAACATCAATTTCCTCTCTGACATTTCTGGTTTGAGCAACAGCAAGCGCTTTGAATCTCTCAAGTTTGGGCAGAACGTCCTTTTCCAAGTCTGGCCTGTCCCTGCGCCGAAACTCTGCACATTTCAACCCTAATAGTGCTAATTCCAGAGCCTCATCAAGAGGCCAATCTCCAGCATTTTTCTCCAGAATCTCCTGAAATGAACCATCCTCAATGGCTGCTTCAACTGCATCTGTTACAGCCATGGGTGGTCTTCCTGTCAGCAATTGCAGAATGATTATTCCCATAGCATACAAATCAGACTTGGGGCCAAGAATACCAGTCCTTTGGTACTCAGGATCAATATAACAAAATGTGCCTGCAGGGACAGTGTTGTTGAACTGGGTTAGCATGGTTGTGGTCATTGCAGGCACAAACCTGGCAAGACCTGCATCACCAATTTTGCTAACGAAGTTGTGATCCAGTAAGATATTTGCGGGCTTCAAGTCACGGTGAACAATCGGCTCTGGCTTTGCACTATGAAGATAAAGCAACGCAGATGCCACTTCCCGAATGATTCTGAAGCGTGAGAACCATGGAAGAGGATCACTATTGCCCTTGCAGAGCAGACGGTCTTCTAGACTACCATTTGCCATATATTCATACACCAAACACCCATGATCAGCACACGCTCCAAGCGAAAGTACCATGTGAGGGTGACGAACTCGGCTCAAAATCTCAATCTGAACAATTTAGGAAAAGAAAAATACCCAACCAAAGGATTAAAAACAAAATAACCAGAAACCCAAGTATTAAAAAACTTCTGCAGATTCATTAAATTGAGTTTTAGATTTTAAGAGCATTAATCATAGGTAGTGCTTTCAAGATTTAGTACCTCTCGCTTAAATTCCTGCATTCCTTGAGTTGCTTCATTTTTAAGAACCTTGACTGCCACTGTGGTATGTTGCAAAGTGCACATGTAGACAGTGCCATAACCTCCCTCTCCTATCTTGAGTGAATCAGAGAAGAAATCTGTGGAAGATTGAATTTCTTCTATGGAGTATCTTCTGTATCCTTGATGGGTAGATTCAAGCTCTTTCTGTAGCTTCTTTCTCTCTTCTGCTTCTATTGTGGCTCTCAGTTCTGCATCTCTTCTTTCTTGGGCCTCCTTTTCAGCATCGTGTCTAGCTATTTCAGCCATCCTAATGGCCATTTCACTCTTTTGTTTCTCTTCTGCAGCGATTGTTCTCGCTATCTCTTCTCTTTTCTGTGCTATCTCGACTTTTCTCACGTCTTCCATAACTTGGCGAGTGAGTTCATTGGCCTGTCACCGGCATTGAGCTCCTAAACATTAATCCTTTAGTGTACTACTTAGTATCCATAATTTTTTTCAGATATGTAATATTAATTGGGCGTAGTAATACTAATAATAATGACAATAACAATCATATATCTAATATTCAATTAAACTTAAATTAGATTTTCCATATAATTTAAAGTTAAATAATAATAATAACGACAACCACATATCTGATATTCAACCTACATTCAACTAGAATTAGATTAGATTTTGTTATTTCAAAATAAACAGATAAAACTCACCGTTATTTTCGCCTTCTCTGCCTCTTCCCTCTCTGCAGCAAACATGCCTCGAGTATGCTTTAGCTCAAGCTTCAACCTTTCTAACTCGATCATTATGTCGTGCTGATCAAATAATGAAAGAGATCAATGTATAAGACCAAACCCATTATATACTCATATCTTATCTTGACATTGTCAAGAATTTTGAATGAGAGACAGCCCTTGATTGTCCTATTCTACTGGTTGGTTTTCTGGATTTTCTTCCAATGGTAAGATATCAGAATGATTAGTATATGTGATAAGAGTTTGGATGAATGGTAAGATATTTGAAAAAATAGGAAATAATGATTTCCGGTACTGGAATGATTAGTATATGTGAAAAGCACATGTACCTCTTTGAAAAATAGGGAAGAATAAAACATATAGGAGAAGCATTAATCTGAGTGAATGGTATATGGATAAACACATTTTTGTTCATTATTTAATTGAAGTACAATTCATATATATTTTTGTTCATTTTAATACAAAGACAATGTAACATATAATTGAATAAAGATAATAGGTTAAGAAAATCAACATTTTTAATTGTTTTTTGGGTTTTTGGGTTTTGGTTTTTTTTTTTTTTCAGATTAATTGTTATTTTCAATTTATGAGGAAGGTGATGTGTTATAGTATGTGTGGTGATGTGTTATAGTATATGTTTAGATGGGTATTGTTGCTTACAATATGGGGAGGAGGTTCAATATACAATTAGTTAGGGGATGATGCTAGGAGGTATACTATTACACTTTATTTCATAATCTATGATGATGGGCACTTATGACTTACATGTCCAGTGGTAACTCTTCATGTACACCTCATTGCATAGAAATATGTGTAATATCCCCAACAGTTTAACCGGTTTGACCAAATCATAATAGTAGACTAATAAATAAATTAATAAATAAAGTGGCATTGGCCCATGGTTTTTCCTTTTGGGTTGTTTTCACCCCAAGTATTTGCCCATGGTTTTTCCAAGTAGCTCGACTATAAAAGGAGGAGGAACTAAAGCAACTCATGGAAATTAATCTTTTCTTCATTGATATTCTGAGAGCTCAGAGGAGTTTTCAAGTGAGGATTTTCAGGTGAGATCCTCAAGCTTCCTTCGGTGAGATTCGAGAATCTCACCCTAGTAAGCAAACCCAACTTCGATGGTTTCTATAATCACCCTAGCTGGTAGCATTGCATTTCTATATTAGCAAAGGAAGAAAGCACAGATCTATTGCAGCAAGTTGTTGCAGCACCACCACACTAATTCAAGGGTTATTAATTGGCTTTATGATGTAATTTACCCATCTACATTGTGGTCAAACTGCTTGTATTACATGGGCTAAATTCCTTAATATATGATATTTGGTGGATTTCCTTAGGGCTTGTTTAAATATGGTGATTTGAACTTAATTATGTGTGATGGAGTATTATTTGTATATGTTATCACGAGGGTTTTTTATAATAAGCTTTTACTATTATTACAGCAGTGGCATTATATATTCCTTAAAGGATATTACAGTGGTATCAGAGCTTCATCTTGGCCAGCTGTGGGATGCCAAGGAAGGATAAACAAAAGGGTATTACTATCAATTGGAAAGGAAAAATGGCTAGGAGTCAAGGGAAAAATGAAGGGGAAGAAAGACCAATGGGTGATCACGAAAATACCAAACTTGAAGATGCCTTACAAAAGATCGCTGACACTCAAAACACCATCATGGAACTCCTTAAAGTATAGATCGGGCAACCTAATGTGCAAAGCAATAATGGGGAAGGAGGTTCCCATTCAGGTGGGGATGGTCCACTGCAAGAGTATATCAATGTTCGTAGCAACGGTCCATCACACGAACATGTCAACACTCGAAGCAGCCCTTTTAGCCGGCCAACCATGCCTCCATTTTTGGATGACTCCTCCAGGGAGCAAGACTGCCCTTCACCTATTGCAGAAACGGTTACCGCATGGATGAAAGAATATGATACGTTGCCTCGCAACGTGAAAGCGACCCTGAGCCTTAATGAATTTTACTACATGAGGAGCAAACAACAAAGGAAGGAAACCACATATGGGGGCCATCAGTCAAATGTAGATTTGCAGAAGGTTGTGGGAAAGGTAACTCTTCGTTATTTTGATGGATCGTCGAAGTGTTCAGCACAGTCATGGGTACAGAAACTGGATACATATTTCCAGCTCAATCCCATGCGGGAGAAGGATGCCATCAAATATGCCACACTTCATCTTGACGGAGAAGCACATGAATGGTGGCAACATGGTATGACCACTCTGGGACATGCCAGCATCATCTCTTATACAGAATTCACACAGAGGTTAATAGAAAGATTTGATAGGAAGGATCCTGAGATGCACTTCCGGGAGCTAACCCAGCTTCGACAGACAAGGAGCCTTGAATCTTATGTTGCAGAATTCCAGATGCTTGTAGTAATGGTCAGCAACCTCTCCATGACCCGGTTGGTCATGTTATTTATAGAAGGGTTGTCAGAACCCCTATGAGGTTGGGTTAGGGCCTACCAACCTGCCACCTTGCAAGATGCAATTAACCGTACAAGGGATATGCAGGATGCAGTACCCAAGAATAGATTCCTACCTAAATTTTATTTTCCTCAGGAAGGGAAGGAAGTCAAGCAACAACAACAAGAACCATTTGGTAAGGGGAATTTGGATGATGAGACCAGGAAAGATCTCAAAAAGAGAAGGCTATGCTTCTCTTGTCAAGAACCTTGGGCACTGGGACATCAGTGTACTAAAGGGAAGGCCCACTATATTAAAGTATTTTCTGAAAGCAAAGATAAGGAAGAGAATCCAGAGCTCGATCAAAGGGAATCACAAGGCATGGGGGCAATACAGGAAGAAGTCCAGGAAGGAGTCATTGCTGCTCTTATAGGGGTCCCAAGATATCACACCCTCTGGGTTAGGGGCACCATACAAGGACAGAAGGTTACTGTGCTAATTGATGGTGGGGCCTCCCACAACTTCATTGATGCAGAATTCGTAGCCAGAAGGGGACTAGCTACTGAAGAATTTGAAGGCTTTAAAGTTTTGATTCCTGGAAAGAAAGAGCACAACCGCATGCCATGCACTAAGATAGTTCCTAACATGAGCCTAGCAATGGGAAACTACACAGTTACAAATAACTTCTTTGTCATAGATTTCCCAGACTCTCATGTAGAATTGGGGGTACAATGGCTATATTCTATCGGAACTCATACAGTAAACTACCAAGACTTAAAACTTGCATTCACAGGACCAGATGGTAAAAAGGTGAAGTTGAGAGGAATGCATGCATATCCTCCCAAGGTTGTTACATCCAATCGGATGGAGGCAGACCTTCGACATGGAGATATTGTATGGGCAGTAGAGTGCCGAATCATGGAGAAGAAACTAGTAGAACAACACAAGGAGTACTCCCCTGATATTATGGCACTATTGCAAAAATACCAGAAGGTATTTAGAGATATACCCCCAAGACGACCACCTGATAGGGGATTTGAGCACATCATCGAACTAGAGGAAGGGGTCCAAGCTGTCATCACTACCCCTTACCAGCAACCCAAAGTGTACAAGGATGAGATAGAAAAGGCAATAGAAGAATTGTTGGCATTAGAACACATTCGACCGAGCTCGAGCCCTTTTGCTTCGTCTATAGTCTTGGTCAAGAAAAAGGATGGGTCCTTGAGGATGTGTATAGATTATCAAGCACTGAATAAGAAGACCATCAAAAATCGATATCCTATCCCCAGGATCGACGAATTGATGGATGAGTTAAAGGGAGCCAAGTACTTCTCAAAAATTGACCTTCGCTTAGGGTATCACCAAATCAGGGTTCGTGATCAAGACATTCCAAAAACAGCTTTTAGATGCCACTATGGACATTATGAGTTCCTAATGATGCCTTTTGGGTTGACCAACACCCCTGCGACATTCCAGTCATGCATGAACCATGTATTCAACAACCAACTGCGTAAATTTGTTTTGGTCTTCTTCGATGACATCCTGATCTTCAGTGAAACATGGGAAGAGCATCTACAGCACCTGGACGAGGTCTTGAGAATATTGGAGGCACGACAATTTTATGCCAAAATCTCTAAATGTGAGTTTGGGATGACATAAATGCTATATCTGGGTCACATCATCGGGGGCCAGGGTGTTAAGGTCCACCAAGAGAAGATTGAAGCCATTCTCAATTGGCCAACTCCCAAAAATGTAACAGAGTTAAGGAGCTTCTTGGGTATTTGTATTTATTACAGAAGATTTGTAAACGGGTATTCACAGCTAGCAGCCCCTCTTACTGACTTGACAAAAAGAGGAGCCTTTTTATGGACAGAAACAACCCAGGAGACTTTTGAGCGGATGAAGGAAGTCATGAGTTCATGTCCAGTTCTAGCCTTGCCAGACTTCTCTCAACCCTTTGTATTGGAGTGTGACGCTTCTGGGGAAGGAATCGGGGCTGTCCTAACACAGAACCATCATCCCATTGCTTTTGAGAGTAGAAATTTGCATGATTATGAACGCTCTTACTCCATTTATGACAAAGAAATGTTGCCTATTATGCATGCATTGGCCAAGTTTCATCCATATCTGGTGGGGAACCAGTTCAAAGTCAAAACTAATCACAATAGTCTCAGATACTTCCTCGACCAGAAGGGATTAAATGAAAGGCAGCAAAAATGGGTCAGTAAGATCCAAGCCTATGATTTTGAGATTGAATATGTCAAAGGTAAAAACAATGCAGTTGCAGATGCCTTGTCAAGGAGACCAGCTACCTTCTCTCTCATAGATATTGTGGATGACTGGAAGTCCCATATTTTGGTGGAATACTCAAAAAATCAATCAACTTGTGATATCCTTGACGAACAATCATCAGACATCCGTTATAGAGTTGTCAATGATATTATCTATTATAAGGATCGAATCTATCTAGTACCTGAGTCTCAACTTAAGATGAAGATTCTACAAGTAGCCCATGACTCCCCTTTCGTTGGACATTCAGGCTTTCTAAAGACTTATAGGACCATCAAGGAAAGGTTCACATGGAAGGGACTCAAGAAGGACATTATCAAATATGTTAAAGAATGTGGTACCTGTCAAAGTAATAAGGTTGAACATACACACTCGGCAGGTTTATTAAAACCACTACCCATTCCGGAACAAAAATGGGAGAGTATATCCATGGATTTCATTACAGGGCTACTCTCCTCACAAGGCAAAGATTGTATTTTTGTGGTGGTGGATCGTCTCAACAAGTACGGTCACTTCTTTGCAATCCCCTCCAAAAGTTCTGCATCTCAAATAGCAGAAATATTCTTCTAGGGGGTATTCCGTCTACATGGTTTTCCCAAAACCATTGTGAGTGACCGTGACAGTAGATTCATGGGAGCATTCTGGCAAGAGTTATTCAGGTTGGCTGGAACAGAACTCACCCCTAGTACCAATTATCACCCGCAGACAGATGGACAGTCAGAAGCAGTGAATAAATGGGTGGAAGGTTACTTACGAGATTATGTCACAGGACAACAATGAGCATGAACCAAGTGGTTGTACTTAGGAGAATACTGCTATAACACCACTTATCACATGTCCATAGGGATGTCACCTTTCCGAGCCTTATATGGATATGAGGCACTATCTTTTGCAGATACAATGTTTGGAGATAGTAGAGCACCATTGGCAAAGGATTGGATCCAGGGGTGTCAGGATATTCTGAGAGCCCTTAAATACAATCTGCAAATGGCACAGAATCGACAAAAGTTATATGCAGATTGTCGAAGGATAGAGAGGAGTTTCAAAGTGGGAGATGTGGGTTATCTTCGGCTTCATCCGTATAGGCAGTCTACCTTGAAGCAGAAGGGGGCGGAAAAATTAAAGCCACGATTTTACGGGCCCTATCAAGTTATCTGGAAAATAGGAGAAGTGGCATATGAGCTAGAGCTTCTCGCAAAGAGTATAATTCATAACATCTTTCATGTCTCCTATTTGAAGAAAGCATTAGGATCAAACATAAAATCATCACCAGAATTACTGCCATTAGATGAAGAGGGCCATCTTCAACTGGTTCTTGAGGAGGTGTTGGAGGTTCGAGAAAGAAAGCTTCGAAGCAGAATCATCCGCGAATATTTGGTACGATGGAAAGATCACATATTGCAACATCCAACATTGAAATTGCTTGAGGGCAAGCAATTTTGGGCAGGGGGAACTATAATATCCCTAACCGTTTAACCGGTTGGACCAAATCATAATAGTAGCAGACTAATAAATAAATTAATAAATAAAGTGGCATTGGCCCATGGTTTTTCCTTTTGGGTTGTTTTGACCCCAGGTATTTGCCCATGGTTATTTCAAGTAGCCCGACTATAAAAGGAGGAGGAGGAACGAGAGCAACTCATGGAAATTAATCTTTTCTTCATTGATATTCTAAGAGCTCAGAGGAGTTTTCAAGTGAGGATTTTTAGGTGAGATCCTCAAGCTTCCTTCGGTGAGATTCGAGAATCTCACCCTAGTGATCCAGGTGGATATCGGTGGCCACCCACCTATTCCATTTGGACCAGCACCATCAATTCTTGCAGCTTTTCACATTCAACACAACTTACTATTTTTAGCAGGTTTTCGGGTCCTCCACTCTCGGAGCTGTTTTGGGGCCTTAATGATCCAGGTGGATATTGGTGGTCACCCACCTATTCCATTTTAACCCCCACCATCAGTTCTTTCAGTTTTCAAGTTGCAACAAAAATTACTATTTTTAGCAGTTTTTCGGGTCCTCAACTTTCAGAGCTGTTTTGAGGCCCTAAACGACGTTTTTTGGGAAAACGAAAAGACCCTTGTTGCTTGTTCAAAATTTGTACTCCTTGGACAGATCTTTCTAACGAGATATTGAGCGCGTCAAATGGAGATCGGATGCCAAAGTTACGTCCCCGGGAAGTTGAACCACCAATTTACCCAAACGGGGCCCATAGTTTTGGGGCTTCATCTCCTAGGGTTAGGTTTTTGGAAGTTTAGAGTTCTCCATTGTTTCTCAATAATAAATAGGCCCTCGAGCCTCATTGTAACTCAGTTCAAAGGTCTGTAGCCATCACATCTCTTCTCAGAGATTCGCTACCAGCACCCTAGCTATTTTATTTCTATTATGCCTGTAAGCATATTTATGTTATTTGATATCAATGAAATGAAGCATTATTTCTGCTGCATCTCTATGTTCATAGTTATTTCTGTATTCTATTGCGTTCACATAAAATCCAGATCAGTGGTATCAGAGCAGTCTGCTCTTTCTTTGTTTTTCTTTGCATGTCCCCAACGCGGTCAGGGTATAAGGAGTTAGGGCTCGATCTGGTTGAACCCTTGCAAGATCAGCCTCGAAAACCCCGACGACCTCCCATGGCGGAAGAAAAGAAAGACGAGGGAGCGGGAGATCCTATCAAAATACTGCTCGAGGAGGCCCTCGAGAAACAAAGGAACGCGATGATGGATAACTTTGCTCAAATCCTTCAACGACTGCCCACATATGGCGCATCTGCATCCAACAGCCACTCTGGAGGCGCCACTCCCTTCAAGGTACAGGTAAACTTTGACATTCCTATATTTGAAGGAAAAATATATGCAGACGCTGTAGACAGATGGTTAAATTTGTTGGAAGGGTATTTCTCGGTCCATGACTTCTCTGACCGAGAAAAGATTATTTTTGCACTCCTCAAAGCTACCCCCCATGTCAAAGACTGGTGGGAAACCTACCGTGAGCAAGAGGGCGAAGGGGAACCCTCTCTGTTCTCGGCCACACCCACTTGGAATTCGTTCCGAGATGGCATCAAGGAACAATATTACCCCGTGGGGAGCTATGAGGACAAATACATCCAATGGACCATGCTGCGGCAACAAAAGGATCAAGATGTGCACGAACTGACGAATCTGTTCCATACCCTGCGCACAAAGTTGGGTATTAAAGATTCAGAGAGACATTTGGTGCTCAAGTACCGCGGTTGTTTGCACAAACACATTCAGGAGGAAATGGAGTTCCTCGACATTACATCGCTTGGCACGACATATCGCTATGCCGCCAAGATCGAGCAGAAATTTAAGCAGAAGAAGCGAGACTTTGGATCTGCGAATCCGAAAGGTGCCCCCGAACTGAAGAACAAGGGGCAAGGCCAAAGCAATGTGACTCAGAACAACACCACAAATCCAAAGAAGGACACAGGGAAGTGGTGTGAATTTCATAACAGCCCCACTCACAGCACAAACGAGTGTCGGGCCAAACAGTCTTTGGTGGCCGAACTAAAGGCACCCGAATCAGATGCATTTTCTGATCCTGAGTTAGAACCAGAAAAAGGCAATGAAAAAGGGAAGCAGATCATTGATGCAGATCCCAGTGCCATTGTTGCCACCACCAAGATCCAGAGGGAGGGTCCAGAGGATCCAGAGGAGGGGGAGCGCCTCTTCCAGTCGCAGATGTGGGTGAAGGGTTCTCCGCTGCAATTTCTCGTCGATAGCGAAAGCCAAAAGAACCTCATTTCAGCTGAGGTCATGAAGCGGCTCGACCTACCGACCATAGCACACCCGCAGCCGTATACCATCGGGTGGCTCCACCTAGGGAGAGATCTCCGCATCCGCCAGCAGTGTCGCCTTCCGTACAGTATCAAGCCATTCACGAATGAGGTATTGTGTGATGTTGCTCCTCTTGATGTAGCTGATGTATTATTGGGCCAACTATACTTGTGGAGACGACATGTTGTGTATGATTCTAGGCCTCGTGCTGTTATTATTACTTTGGGAAATAACTTGTACAGGATACTGAAGCTAGTACTGCCTCCTGTCATCTCTTTGACTACTGCAAAACAACGCAGTAAGATTGTTTCCCAAACCAGGAAATTCATTTTCCTTACAACTCACTCACAGGGAAAGAAGAATATTGTGGCCACAAACTCGAAACAGGGCTCCCTTACATGGCTGCAGCAAATGGAAAAAGTCATGGAGGAATATGAGGACATTTTCTCCTCACTCATAGAGGTTCCTCTACACTGTCAGGACAAGCACTCCATTGATCTGACTCCCAACGCACCATCGCCTAATGTTGCCATACATCCTGAAACTACACATACAAAATCCAAACATGTATTGTCTGAGGCTGATAAAGAAACCAAATTTACTAAACGCATCTAGCATGTCCACCCGCAGGTCCATGACATCTTCAACACATCTAATACTCAGTTCAACAGAATTTGCGTCATCTCAAGGAGGATCTCAACGCAATGGGGACCATTGCTTCCTAAGGAGGGAGGAATGATCCAGGTGGATATCGGTGGCCACCCACCTATTCCATTTGGACCAGCACCATCAATTCTTGCAGCTTTTCACATTCAGCACAACTTACTATTTTTAGCAGGTTTTTGGGTCCTCCACTCCCGGAGCCATTTTGGGGCCTTAATGATCCAGGTAGATATTGTTGGCCACCCACCTATTCCATTTGAACCCCCACCATCAGTTCTTTTAGTTTTCAAGTTGCAACAAAACTTACTATTTTTAGCAGTTTTTCGGGTCCTGAACTTTCAGAGTCGTTTTGAGGCCCTAAACGACGTTTTTTGGGAAAATGGAGAGCAACATGGGTCCATGGACCCATGTTTCCCATTAAAAATTTATACTCCTCGAAAATATATTTCTAACGAGCTATTGAGTGGATCAAACGGAGATCGGATGCCGAAGTTACATCCTTGAGAAGTTGAACCACCAATTTACCTAAACGGGGCCCATAATTTTGCCGCTTCATCTCCTAGGGTTAGGTTTTTGGAAGTTTAGAGTTCTCCATTATTTCTCAATAATAAATAGGCCCTCAAGCCTCATTGTAACATAGTTCAGAGGTCTGTAGCCATCACATCTCTTCTCAGAGATTCGCTACCAGCACCCTAGCTATTTTATTTCCATTATGCCTGTAAGCATATTTCTGTTATTTGATATTAATGAAATGAAGCATTATTTCCACTGCATCTCTATGTTCATGGTTATTTCTGTATTCTGTTGTGTTCCTGCATCAAATCCGGATCACCTAGTAAGCAAAACCAACTTCGGTGGTTTCTATAATCGCCCTAGTTGGTCGCATTCATTTCATATTTGTTTTGAAAAGGGGTTTTCATATCTTTTTACTTTACAGTTTATGAGCGTGGATCTGAGATCTTCCCTGCTAGTTTATTGATAATTATTTGCATTTCTAGATTAGCAAAGGAAGAAAGAACAGATCTATTGCCGCAAGCTGTTGCAGCACCACCACAACACTAAGTCAAGGGTTATTAATTGGCATTATGATGCAATTTACCCATCTACATTTTGGTCAAACTGCTTGTATTACATGGGCTAGATTCCTTAATAAATGATATTTGGTGGATTTCCTTAGGGCTTGTTTAAATATGGTGATTTGAACTTAATTATGTGTGATGGAGTATTATGTGTATATGTTATCACGAGGGTTTTTTATAATAAGCATATTACTTTGCTATTATATTTTTACTATTATTACAACAGTGGCATTATATATTCCTTAAAGGATATTACAATATGTTTGGATGGTGTATGCATAATCTAGATTGTTGGGATAACTTGGAAAATATTCTAGTGGCTGGAGGATGTTAATGTTAAGTTGGTTTTTTCATTGCAAGTTATAGTGAGGTTCTCCTAGTAAGAGAGAGAAACTATTCACAAGCATAAAATTACTTAGTGAGTGTTAGCATACATAGCAGTAATATAACATTTTTTTAAGATAGCAGGGTGGCTAGGATCCTAGTAGTACATTCAATGATACCATTATGTAGTTGTAGACTCATAAGGAATGTGCCACCAAGCTAGTGATAAAGAAAGATGAAGCAAGAGGCATCCAACACATGTGGAAGCACTAGGGCAAAGCAAGACATGTTCCAAACTACAATTTGTTTCCTTCATGGCTACCCTGCAATAGTCAAAATGGCCATAGATGATCTAGATGGGGAAAGTAAACAACGATAGTCAAAATGACCATGGATGATCTAGATGAGGAAAGTAAACAACAATAGTCAAAATGGCCATAGATGATCTACATAAGGAAAGTAAACAACAACCCTAGGTAATTGCAATCATGGAAGAAGTGTTAGTCCAATGAGCAAGGATGGGTGTGAGACCTAGGAAACTTGAGGACTAAGGAGACCAAATATTCCTTTGTATGGTAGATATACCTTAGGTTATTAGGGTCTTACGTTATTAAGTCATGGTGGTGATGTATTAGTTGGCTATGAATCATATGAAATTGTGGAATTAAAACATCAACTTGGTATACTTGAAGGTGAATTTGAAGCTTTTGTCAAAGGGGTATTCAAGATCAACATACTAGTCAAGCAAGTTGACGTCTACAAAACATGCAAGGTAGAAGAAGTAGACTATTCACGAGGTTCACTAGAAAATCATGACAACCCCATTATTATCTTGGAGGACTCTCAGCTAGTGGCACACCAACCAACAAACTTAGTGGAGATAACATTGGAAATTGCCTTGGAGTAGAGCCCTCACTCTTTTAGTATACAGTTATGTTTTTGCATAGCTTATTGCTCATAAAGTCTAATGTTCATACAATAAGTGGTAGATTTATATGAAGAGATAAGCCTCACAAATAACTCAACTTGAATTTCATGATAAAAAAGGTCCTAGTTTCCCATGTGACAAGTCTCCTCTAAACCTTTATATTTTTATTTCCCATTTTATAAATACAAAAATTAAAAAATATTAATTCTAGGTTAAAAATAATTATTTAGAATATATGATCTTTAAAAATATAAAAATATTTAAACAACTGAATAAAGAAATTTATAAATTAGCAAATTCAATATTTTTTTTAAATTTAATATCTTAAATCTATTTTAAATATATAATATATGTGAAATTTTATAATAAAATAAATTTGGTATTTTCAATTTTAATTATTTAAATTTATTTAAATTTTATAATTATTATAATCAAAATAATATAATAAATAAAACTATAATTTGTTATTAAAAATTATAAATTATTCACTTATTAATTTATTATTTAGAGTCATTAACGAATCATTAACAATAATTGCTGAAATATTTTTACGGTTTATCCACTTATCCAGATTGATGAAGTTGTTCCCTTAATAATTTAATTCTGAATGATATAATCATACCTAAATAAAAAAAATAGAATTTGCTCGGTTTATAAGGAAAAGGCAATTCTGTTTAAAATCTAGGTGGTGTTGTTTTGTTTTTGGAAGTTGTTTATTGATGCAACAGAATAGTTTGGATGGGTAATTTTTTGCTGGAATCTCGTAAAAAATAAACTAGCATTTGCACGATCCTGCAAAGGGAACGCCGGAGGCCACGCAAGCTGCAAACTGACAGAGTTGACAACTTTCAAATTTCTATTGGTTGGAGGGAAAAACACATGTCAAAATCTCATTGGTAGGAAGGGCAATAGTCAAGCTTTCTGATTGGCTGGGGTGAACAGTGTTTGCCCACCCAAAGCCAAGAAAGAGAATGCCTCCGGCGTAATTAAAAAAAAAATTCAGGGAGTTGGAGTGTTTGAATTTCATTTTTGATGATGGAAATGGATTCAGCACCATCAAAATCCATTTAATTTTCTAAATAAGATTTGTTTTCTATATAATTTTCGAAGAAAACAAAAAAAATTCTATGAAAAAACAGAATCTATGAACATATATTTTTGGAGTTTAGAGAAAGATAGTTGTTCTAGATGGACCTGTCCTCGGAAAGCTGAAGTTGATCATATCTGAAAAGCTGCCATTGAGATGATAACTAGAATCGTCTAGATTGCCAGTTCTGAACTCTGTAGATGTAGCTGAGCGGACCGAAATCAGCTTGCCCTTTGATATTGCATATACGGCACAAAACGTAGGGGCATTTTTGGCAACAGTTGCCGGTACACAAGTGCCCTTTAATTTGGCAAAGCTTATTTTTCAGTCCATCGGCCCATTAATGCGCCGAGGGATGAAATCGCCACCGTAGGATGATGCACTGCTTTAATCTGACGGTGGGGATTTCATCCCTCGGCGCATTAATGGGCGGATGGACTGAAAAATAAGCTTTGCCCTTTAATTTCCTGGAGAAAACCAGGGATGAGGGAGAATGCAGATATGAACTAAATAAATGCTTCATAAATGTAGACGAGGTAGACATTAAAGCTCATAAATGTAGCCACCGATAGCCTCAAATTCTGAACCTCACATGCCATACTTTTGGAATAAGAAAAATAAAGAATCCTTATATTGAGTACACAAACTCTTAATCATAAGCTGCTCATAACCCTTTGCAAGAAGTTACATTTGTGATTTGACTCGAGAATACCAACCACCAAAGTTGCTACAATTTCTCCTTAAGTTTCTTTGCAAAGTTTATATTTCCATGCAATCATACTTTTATAGTTAGAAGCTCATTATTTCATTAGATTTTTCATCCAATGACGAAGATAACAGCGCATGGTTTTGTTTACTTGCAGAATTTACTAGCATCATAATTTTTTTCACAATCACCTTTACAATGAGTGCATGAACCTTTTGATTTCCTTGTTTTATAGTGTAAAAATCATTGACATTGTGATTTTAAATATGTTATAATTTTTATTTTTTTAATTTAAAATAGTTTGTTTATTATATATATTTATTCAGATTCTGGAAAATTTACAATTCAAACTTATTATTCCAAGAAATCTTACATAAATAAAAATAAAAATAAAAATATAAAAAATAACCTCCCAAATAATTATTCAACAAAAAATTTCAATCTTCGTTCCAAATTAGATTAGATGCTGTGACAAACGCATGATAAAAACCTAGCACATAGAATGAGTAAACGAATATTTTACATATATGATAGGGCATTCCCCGGTTCAGCTCTTAAAACATGTACATTTCTATCATGCCAATTAATGACTCTTGATATTTCAAAAGAACCTAATTCAGCTTGGAATATTTTTGAAAGAAGCATCCAGGTATCATAAAAATTTATTTTTATGTGATATACTACAAATAAATTTAGTTATAAAGTTGGAAAATAAAAAACGATTTTTTTAAAATATTAGTTTAGATAATTGTTATTATATTTATTTTATATGAGTTAAATACTATTTTTTAAAGAATAAAATTAATATACTTTTTTAATTTAAAAAGGCTACATCAAATTTCGAACACTTAATAAAAAATTAGAATGCGTAGATAAATAGGTTGCTCATTCTTAATAAAAATTAATATAAATAAAGGAAAAAAATAGGGCATATAAAAATAAATAGATAGTGCATTAAGCAACGGTTGTCGTTGTGTGCGTAGTTGCATTGAATCAGGAATAAATTAAACATAATGAAGAAAATTTCCCAAAACACTTTGGAATTAAAGGAAATTTTATTAATATAAATTAATTTTAATAATTTCTTATATAATATATGTACTATGTAATTTTGATACAAATAATAGAATATTAAGATATCAATTTGAGAAGATTACCATATTAAATAAAAAATAAATTAACACATTAAAATAAATAATAAATTTGGAAAATCTTTATATATTAATACTTAATATTTTATTAAGAAATGAAATATTTAATTAATTAATCAAAGTATATATAAACCATTAAGCAATTTCAATAATTAAGTAATAATATTTTAAATTGAAAAATAAAAATGTAGATATATTTTTTAAATATTTTAGAAATTTAAATATTTAACAATGTTATAAATTAGTAATTATAATATATTTGAGAAAATTTAAACATACAAATAAATTATTTACCAAACTACTGAATCTCAAATCTTTTAAAATTTTTAATTATTATTATTATTATCTAATTTTGAAGTCACTGTCAAGACACACTAAATTGGTGTATAAGACCCCCTTATTTGTGGGAGATTGGACTGCTAAGTCTAGAAAGACATATATACTCTACCTGTAACCTCTTAGAAAGAAACACACGCTCTTAACCATTAGACTCACTCAAACTATATTAAATGAAAAACACTTTACTATCTTAAGAAGTATTACTTTATAATACCATTGCTAGAAACTGAACCTAAAAAAAAATTATAAATGCCATAACTTGAGATCTTATCTCAAAAAATATTACCTTATAATTCCATTGGAAGATGATCCTATAACAAGTTTATGGATGCCATAACTTGAGATCTGTCGGATAATTGCAGAAGCCACATCATCTTCTTCTGCAACTGCAAACACCGTGTTCACCTGTATTTCAAGAGCTCAACTGCTAAGTACTAATTAGGTAACCCAACCAAGATTATTTTTATCTGCAAACCAAGTAATTATGTCAGAAATATGCTGCTTTTGCATTGCATAACTACTACTAAGTGCTAAGTACGGATAATACAACACAATCTGGATTATGACTTGTCTACAAATGAAGAAGCAAAATGAGGATAACCTGATGTGCATTGCACAACCACCGGTATGGTGATAACAATGCATTAGTTTGGGAGTTCACTTGTTGCATATAAGCAGCTACTGCATCTCCCTGTACATGTGTAATTGGTACACGATTTCCCACTGTATAAACAAAATTAAGAATTTAATCAAGATGTAAATATAATGTGAAGAGATATATAACATTTTCCCTTTTGGGATGAAGCTGTCAGACTGATAGCTCAAAGTGTTTTTCCTTTTTTTCAAGAAATTGATTCATTAGGGCAATATTTGCTTTTCTATGAAAGTAGAAAGAAATAAGAAAAAGCTTAGATCTTCATTTCAAACCCTAAAATGCAAAAGTTTATTTATTTAACTAACTAGATTAATTTTGGAAATATAAATAATCGGATTTACAACACGAGATGCATAAAAAAAATTACAATGGTATAAAAACTCATTGCAATCCACTGAATCAAGACTGCTACAAAATTTATTGACAAATGAACCTCGATTCTATGCAAACCCATTCCATCAATAAAAAAAAGTTATCGATTATTCAAACAAGAATGGAAGATGGAGATGGTGTGGCTCTTCAATTTATTTGCAGGTCAACTTCGCTTATCATTGAATGCTAATTTCAGAAGTTTCTGCTTGGCAGATGGATCAAACACTTTAAATTTGCTTCCTCTGAAATAAGCTAGTATTAAGCACCAAATGGAAGATTTTATGGAAAAATGGTATAGTTGTCAAAGCATTCTATTCTGTATTACCAAATTATATGATCAATTATACATATTCTTGCAAATTTTAGAAAATGACATGAAATTGAGCCAAGAATCTATTTTTTTTATGAAATTGGTAGGCATGTCCATAAAAATTTCCAGGCTGTTTGTTTGAAAATACACATGGATCAAAATTTCCTACTTGATGATTGTTTGTTTGAAAAAATTACATGGATCAATTGTGTTGGTTTCTTAAGTTAAGAATAACGAATTGGTAAGAATTTTGTTTAACAATCCAGTTATGCACAGAATATTATAAGGACTATATCGGAAGGATCTTTGCAGTCCTATATATATTATGATTGGGATTTAAAAGTTCATATTCCAATGTATGAAAGACAACCAAGCTACATGATGGGAATAAACTTTTGGGCAATCTCTGAAATACAACCCATTAAATGAATAAAATTTTAAAATTACAGATGCATAAACAATCAACAATGAAGGGCTAAGAGCCAGGCATGCACACAAGAAACTTGTTCCAAAGAAGAAAACTGAGAAAACACAACTGTGGGTTATAACATATTTCCTTGTCTAATAAGAATTGCTAAGATGCTGGATCAAAACATTAAGAATTGCTAAGATGCTGGCTCAAAACATTGGTTCCCAGTGAAAAATTTTCACCCCAAAAAAATGGTTCCCCCCAAAAAATTTCAGCCGTAATAATAAAGCGTAAGGCAGAATTCATACTTGGTGTTGGAATGGTGAGAAGGCGCCTCCTGACATGTAAGAGAATCAGAGTTTGGCCTGCAGACATTAACTGGTCAAGCGCCCACTTGACAGCATACGTGCTCTTATCTCCCTTCTTAACTGCCACTGCTATTACCATAGGAGGTGCCACGGTACCTGTCTCATGCACTTCTTGTATCTCAAAGTTGTCCATTGAAACAGATCTCAGGATCAAACAGCGCCCACACCAGATGAAAAGGAAACCGAGGAAGACCTCAGATTTCAGGGTTAACAAATAGTTTAATGGGCTGCATTAGCCCCACCCAAGACAGCAAAACACCGAATTCAAATACCTTGCTTCCATATTCAGGAACCGTATCTTCTGAATCGAAAGACTTTTCCGTTGAATGTTCTTGCACGCTGCCTTCCTGACACAGAATTCGCTATCTCTTTCCTTCTCCTGCACACCCGTGGCGTAGAAATAGAGTCATGCCTGATGTACCATAGACCTACAACCACACAATACATAATAAGGTGATAAATAATTTCAAATACATTTGTGTATTAAGTATAAATTACAATTTTGGAGAATATTCTTGAATTTGATGGAATCAATATATAATAAGGAGACAAATAATTTGTTTAATTACAAATACATTTGTGTATTAAGTATAAATTACAATTTTTGAGAATATTCTCGAATTTGATGGAATCATTTTCTAGTTTCTGTATTAAATCTAAATTACAATTTTTGAATATATTCTGGAATTTGATAAACCTTCTTCTAGTATTTGTATTAAGTCCAAATTACAAATTTTGAGAATATTCTGTAATTTGATAAACCTCTAAATTACAAATTTTGAGAATATTTTGGAATTTGATGAACCTCTTTTAATATTTGTATTAAATCCAAAGTACAATTTTTAAGAATATTTTAGAATTTGATAAACCCTCTCTAGTCTTTGTATTAAGTCCATCTTCTAGTATCTGTATTAAGTCCAAATTACAATTTTTGAGAATATTTTGGAATTTGATGAACCCTCTTTTAGTATTTGTATTAAATCCAAAGTACAATTTTTAAGAATATTCTATAATTTGATGAACTCTCTCTCATCTTTGTATTAGTTCCAAATTACAATTTTTGAGTATATTCTGGAATTTGATGAACTCTAGTGAAACCAATAATTTCAATTGACTTTATAAAAATAACCTATATAGAGAGTTAAATGAGTAAATTAAGTGTAGAAATTCAAACTTCTTCTATTTTTTAATTTTGAAATAGGATTTATGTAACCGACCTCCTCAATTTACGTAAATGAATATGGTAAATATATTTGGAGTTTAAATGTTTAAATAAAGAAAATAAAGAATCGGTTTAATATAAAACGAATTCTTGAATCAATTAAGACAGATAGAAAAGATCTGGGGAGGAGGAAGGCGCACGCTGGTTTTCTTTTCCTGTCAAGTGATGAAACTGGTTAATATTTTCTTTCCTGTGTAGACAACAAATGGATGGTAAACACTCCGCGGGTTGCTATTCGCTTGATGAAGCATCGTACAGTCCAATTCCAAGTCCATGCCCAACCTCCCATGTTCGTTGTTTTCGTCAGTTCTTTGGCTGGTCTGTACATGCAGTATGGGACCTCTGTTTATAATGCAACCAAATATGGCGTTAAAGGGTTTGCGGAGGCTTTTAGAATGGAATTGATGTCTTTAACATCGGAGTGAGCATTGCTTTCCCGGGATATGTGGAGACTCCAATGTTGGACGACGTGTAGCAGCTGTTTGAAGTTAAGATAAATAAAACGCTAATGATCTGAAGGTTTCTGTCATGCGTTGGTTGAGCAGCAGATGGGTACGTAAAACACTGTTTGATTTTCTTTTTACTGTCATTATTGTAATGTGAGAAAGTGATAAAGTCGATACAAGGCAGACTGATGAGGCCTAATAAGGTCATTTATCCCTTTCCTTTAGGAAAGACCGTGATTACAATCATTTTCTTTTATAAGAGATAAGTAATCTTTGCTAATTTTTTTATTATATAATCTTTTGTTGTGAGAAGAAAAATATGAATATATATATATATATATATATATATTTTTCTGCAAAAAGATTATATACATGACTGTCAAGATAGGTGATTTGGTTTGTTTTTTTTTTATTAGATGGTCTTTATTTTGGTGAGTTAAAAGATAAAGAAAAGATTATATATATATATATATATATATATATATATATATATATATATGATTGCCAAGATAATCATTTTGGTTAAATTTATTTATTTCTTGAGAGTTGAAATATATAGTTCACTTGTGAGTTGAAATAAATAGTTTCCTTATTTTACAATTTATTCTCATATCAAGATGGGTAAATATATAAGAAAATAATTCAAGGGAAATAAGTTGAGATTTTCCTTCTTAAGGTGAAAATATGTTTTGGTGGACATATTGAGATTAAGGCTTTGGTAATCTTATATGGAGATGTTTAAAATGCACGCATATTTAAAATAGGCATGTGTCTATTGTGTGAATTTATTTCATGCATGCTTGGATATATATGCATGTTTTCATATTCTCTATGCATTGTATTTAATGCATTTAGATAGAAATTTTTAATTAAAAGATGATTAACCACGTGATTTTGTGGTTATGTCCTAAAAAGAATCCTTCTTGTCTTTTCTTGAAAAGACTCTTACTTTAATATTGTAGAAAGATAATGTTATTAGAGAGATAGAATGGTGAAAGGGAAACTTATTGGCAATCCATGTTGTCCTTTCTTGAAGAAATTTCTATTATGTTATTCTTTGCTATTATGCCAATCTTTTACATAATAGTTAAGAGTGGTAGTATACTAAGAAGTTTTTGTAAAAGAATCCACATTGTTTTAAAGATTTCTATTATGATAATCTCTCTTTTACATGAAATAGTATTTCATGATGATAGAAATCTAAGAAGGAAATATGTGTTTCCTATAGTCAAGGAAGAGCTATCTCTCTTAGCATGCACAAAGAATAGCCATTATGTTATAGAGGCGTGATCTTTGCATGTATAAAGAAATGTTGAGCTATCTTAATATTTAGGAAGATAAACTAATATGTTAGTTATGTTAGTTCTTTTGGAAGAAGGTCATGCATAGGCATGCAACCTATGTATTAACTTTTATTGAAGAATAATATACATATTTGTATGTAGAAATATAGCTTGTAGTATTGAACTACATTGAATAAGATTGTTTAGTACAGTCTTTGGAAAAGAAGACATGTATTTATAGTCTTAATTGCATATTTTTACTTATGTTTACATGCTCACTAACATTGAGACTTTCTTTGGAAAGACTCGTGAAGGAGGTTATGTGCCTCGTTGTGTAAGCACTCCTTAGGGAGAGTCTTTTGGAATTCGGTATGCATTCGCATGCATGGAAAAGAAAACATGTATTTATAGTCTTAATTGCATATTTTTACTTATGTTTACATGCTCACTAACATTGAGACTTCTTTGGAAAGACTCGTGAAGGAGGTTATGTGCCTCGTTGTGTAAGCACTCCTTAGGGAGAGTCTTTTGGAATTCGGTATGCATTCGCATGCATGGAAGAAACAATTGTTATGTTAGCTTGCATTCCATAATAGCTTAAGGCCTAGCTATTCTGATTAAATTTATGTAGATCATATGCATAAATATATTAATTGATGTATCCGTTTATTTTAAAGAAAACTTGGGAGATGTAGCCATTGTCTTGCAGGAAAATGTGCTTATGCAACGGAAGCATTAGTTATTACGATAACTTATAACCAGCACATATGAGGTATGGGTCATTAAAGAGCGAACGACAAGGTACTTTGCTTGCTTGTCATGAATATACATGAGTAGATAGAGAAACTACTATAGTACAGATATGTGAAATGATTGATTTATGACTCTTGTCATCATTTTATGTTGAAGACATCCTAGCGGGGAATGATGGCGACATGTACAAAGGAATATTATGCTTGTCATGTACAAAGGGAAATTACGCTTGTCCTGGTGGCAGGTAAATGATTAATGTTAATGCAGATGAGTGCGAGTTGCAGGAAGGGTCAATGTACGATGGTCCATTGTCGGTACATCCATGTCACCAAGATGCGAAGATCTATAGATATGAAGACCAGAGGGTAAATGGTGTCATATTTATTGTAATGGCTTTAAGCTAGTTATTTGCATATTTCTTTGTAAGATTATATAAACGATGGTTAAGGGATGGTCTCCCTTATAAGCCATTGAGTGATGGGTTGAACACCCTCACGAGCGTTTAATAATAAAATTAAACGTTTGCTGGTTTTCACCCTACGGGGTTTCCAGGGTATATTGGTGTTCAATGGTGTGATTGATTATTGTGTCCAGATGATGAGGTTGATTCCTTTCTTGTTATGATGTTCATAATGGAAATTATGTGATGACTATATGAGTAATGAGATGAATGGATGGTTACATCATATAGTATTAAGTTAATATACTGTAATGGAAGTTGTTAAGGGTTAAGGAGTTTACTATTCTTATTTATAAATTACACTGTGAACTGTTAAACATTCTATGTAATGATGAGTAACTTGTATAAAAAAATTTAACTCCTTATATTTCCCTGTGAAGTTAATGGTGTATGTTACAATTTCAAAATTTTAATTTAATTATTAACAATTATTAAATGGATGGCAGAGATTTCACCTCCACAAATATTCTAGATTATTCTAGAATATTCTTAATAGTAGTGTCATTTTAAAAGTGGAAATTTATTTCAAAAAAAATATGTCTTTTTGTCATTTTAATTAAATTGATTAATTAAAATTTTTGTCATATAAACATGTATCATTATATGAATATGACTTATGGATTTTTGGGCATGTAGTATTAGTAACCCATGGTATTGGCCATGACATTATAACAAAGCAAGTTAAGAATCTCCATGGTATGAAGTTATTTACTCCATACTCTTTAAGAACACTCAGAAAAGTGGTTTTATTTAGGTGAAGCCTATGGGCCAAATTATTATTAATACCATGCAAAAAAAAATATTATTAACCCTAATATTAATATCAAAAGATTATTATTATTATTATTATTATTATTCTAATTTTACATTATAATATTAACATTATTAAATTTAATAACTTTGGATTAATACAATATTAAATATGTTATATTATAATATATATTAATATATCATGATATATACTAACTCTAGATAAATATAGGAGGAAAGAACAAAGGCATATAGTGGTAGAGGTGGAGAGATGGGGAATGGCAAGGGAGAGATGAAGATAAACTAAAGGAGAGGGGAGATAAGAAATTGAGAGAGAGAGGAAGAGGAGAGAGAGAGGTAGACAAGGGTAAGAGAGGGAGAGAGAGACACAAAGATGGATGGGGGGCCACAGAAGGAGAGATGGAGGAAGTTAACGAGAGTATTGGAGGGCAGAGAGAGAGAGAGAGAGGACTTTAGAGAGAGGAGGAGAGAGGGAAGGGTAGAGAGAGGGAGTGACAAGCGAGAGATGGAGAGAGAGCATGTATGATCTGAATGGAGGAGTATTAGTATATTCTCTGCTAAGTTCCTCTTCAGAATATAAACATGCTTGCTTCTTATGTGCTTAGGATTTGTACTGAACCAGAGGTTATTTCAAGATTTTCTTTTAAGTGTCTTTCTTACGGTAATTCCATGAACAAATTTTAAAACATGAAATCATCAAACATTGAATGGAAAGATACATCAAATAGCAATACACAATCCATTGTTGAAGGAGTTCAACCCTCCTGAGCTACATCTCCTTGAATCAGCTCTGAAGGCATGATTCACTCTCATTATGCTCAAGATTTCAACATGAAGAGTACATCAAAGTATCGAACTGAAATGTCAAGTTTCTTCTAGTACAAAGAAACAATTCCTACAAAGTTTATTTTACCTTGCACTTGATGACCTATAGTCAAGTATGCAACTATCAATAACACATGGGCATCTTGCATCAAGATCCCTTTTTTCCAATTTGAAAGAGCATCAACATGTACTAAAACATTGCAAATAGATAAACAATCTTTTTCTTTAAAACACATAAAGAGAAAAGATGAGAAATAGTTAGAGCACTACTATAAAGCTTGTTGCTGCAAACATGTGGACACTGGAAGACCCCTGCAGGATCATCTCCATCTCAAAATCCTCCAAGAACTGGTTCAACACGGTGGTTGTCCATAACACCCAGAAGCTTCACTTTTTTAGAAACCCATTCAGAAGTGCTCAAATAGTTCTGAAACTATTTCCAATGAATTCAAAATGGTCAATAATGACTATCTAGCCTCCTCTTTCACTTCAATTGGTCTCCAAGTGAAGCAGATATAGCCTAACCCTCTAGTGGCCCTAGGCATCCTTAAACTTCAAGCTAGAAAAATCCCATCTAGAAGTGCTCCATTTCTTCTAAAACCTGCACCATTGAATCTAGAATGGCCAAGAATAGCTATCTAGCCCCTTCTTTCTCTTCAATTGGTCTCCAAGTGAAGCAGATATGGTCTAATCCTCTAGTGGCCCTCGACATCCTTAAACTTCAAGCTGGAAAAATCCCATGTAGAGATGCTCCATTGTTTCTGAAACATGCACCATTGAGTCTAGAATGGCTAACAATGGCTATCTAGCCTCTTCTTGTGCTTAAATTGGTCGAAAATTGCCTTAGTTATGACTTCTGCTAGTTTCACCTAGAAAAACTCCACCAGATCTGGAAAACTGCACTTAGTTGGAGTTAAATCTAGCAATTCCGGCAAATCTAGGGTCCACCAACTTAATATTTCATTAAGATAAGTATGTGTTTAACGCTAATTAAGTGTTTTTTAGCACTAAACTCGCGCTTATTATAAACTTGCATTAAAGGTTGATTAGGTGCTAGTTAATGGAGTTTAGTGTTTAATTAAACATGTTTTAATACATAAACTCCGCACTTATGGTTTAAGCCTGTCGGTGGTTATGCGTTGAGTCACATGGATCGAGGGCTAGCCCCCACTTTTCCCCACCATAGCATATGGTAAAGTTCAAATATATGCGGCATCCCTTAGTAGTTAAGAACTATTATGCGGTATGTTGGTAATGCGTGGCATTATCTTGTGGGAGGTCGCAGGGTCAAGCCCCGGTGCCTCCACTTAGACTTAACCAAAAAATTTACTCCACTCTGCAACCATGGGGGCAGGCATGTGGCAGCCCCAAGCTGCACCATGTGTCCTCACCCAATTGGCTCAACTTCAAACCAATAAAAAATTTGCCACATAACCCAGAAATTTGACCAATACCATGCTACCACTTGGAAGTTCACCATTTGCTAGAGGAAATTTCAAAATCAACCTTGCATAGTCATCATGCCACGTCAACAGTATGGACTGATGACTGGGCACCTTTTTATCATTTGTTTTTAAATTTTGCCTGTTTAGCAAAGCGAATAGAACTCGATTTCGAGAGCATATAGAGTCCACTTTTAGTGAAACGAAGTGCGTCGGATTCATAACAACGAGAACTATGTGGTTGTTTAGGTTCCAAGCCATTCTAAGAACTTTTATTTTTGAGCTAAAATTTGAGCTCCTGATCAGTGTATGTTTAGGGGTGAGATAAATAGACAAAGAATGAGAGATGGAGAGAAGAGGCAGGCAAAGGAGAGAGAGGTGGGTAGGATAGAAATGGAGAGAGATAAATTATGAGAGAGGACTTGAGAGATAGGAGGAGAGATGGATGGAGAGAGAAGGAGAGAGGGATGGATAAAGAGATGGAGTTGGAGGGGGGCAGAGGGAGGGAAGAAGAAAGACATAGAGAGTGAGAAGTGAAGAGAGAGAGGGAGTGACAAGGGAGATATGGAGAGAGAGAGTGTGTATGTTTGGGGTGAGATAAAGAGACAAAGAAGGATATATGGATAGAATGGTGGAGAGAAGGCGAGAGGGAGGGATATAGTAACAGAGTTGGAGGGTGAAGAGAGAGAGAGAGAGAGGTGGGAGAGAAAGGGAGAGAGAGGAAGAAAGAGAGAGGATGTGAGAGAGTGGAGAGAGGGAGGGAAAGAGATATGGAGTTGGAGGGAGAGAGAGAGAGGGAGGTAAGAAGAAAGACATAGAGATAGAAAGGTGGAGAGAAAGAGGGAGTGATAAGGAAGATGGAGAGAGAGGGATAGAGGAAAACAAGAGGAAAGAGAGATAGAATCGGTGGAGGGGGGGAGAAGGGGAAATAGAGATATAGATGGAAGGTGAAGAGAGGGAAGAAGAGAGAGATGCAGAGAGGGACATATATATATATATATATATGGGGTGTGAGAGTGTGTGTTTGTTGGGGGGCTGGGGTGGGTGAGATAATGAGACAAACAAGGAGAGATGGAGGGAGATATAGATATAGATGGAGGGGGGAGAGTGGGAAGAATATTTCTTGCATTAGATGCATTGATTTTATTGTAGATGGTGATTTCTAATCCTATTTGATTGCTTGCACTAAATGCATTGATTTCAATGCAAATTGTGATTTCTAATAATATATGACTGCTTGCACTAGATGCATTGATTTCAGTGTAGATGGTGATTTCTAATCCTATTTGATTGTTTACACTAGATGCATTGATTTTAGTGTAGATATTGATTTTTAATGATATTTGATTGCTTGCACTAGATGCATTGATTTCAATGTAGATCATTTCTAATCCTATTTGATTGCTTACGCTAAATGTATTTATTTCAGTGTAGATGGTAATTTATAATCCTATTTGATTACTTGCATTGACTGCATTGATTTCAATATAGATGTTAATTTCTAATCCTATTTGATTGCTTGCAATAAATGCATTGATTTCACTATAGATGATGATTTCTAATATTATTTAATTGTTTGCACTAAATGCATTGATTTCAATGTAGATGTTGGTTTCTAATCCTATTTGTTTACTTGAACTAGATGCATTGATTTGAGAGTAAATGTTGATTTCTAATCCTATTTGATTTCTTGCATTAGGTTCATTGATTTCAGTGTAGAAGTTGTTTTCTAATCATATTTGATTATTTTCATTAGATGCATCGATTTCAGTGTAGATGTTGATTTTTGATTTGATGTAATTGGATATATAACGATACATTAATTTTAAAGTGATTAGATTAACAATGTGCATTGATTTCAGTGTAAGCACAAAAAAATATTAACAATGTACATTGATTTTTGCATTATAGTAACTCAACCTATTAATATTGGAGAGGAAGAGAGACAAGGTATGTTGCTTACTACAACAACTCGAGCTAAATGGTTTATGATGTGAAAAAATGACAAATCTAACAAGGGTGACAATAAGAATAGTAGAAGAAATTAGTTTTAGATTGATCACAATGAAGACTATTTGTAATTGACAACATTCTTATTATTCACATTTTCTATCATTCAACACTATTATTGTAACTTTGCATTCAAAATTTGTATTTCATCTTTTTTCATGATTAAAGTTATTAACAATATTTATAATCTCAAGAAAGTGTGGTAACTAAGCAAGTTTAAAATTAAAATGATGAGGTTAATCTTAGATATATTTAGCATAGTTAAAATGATTATATTAATATTAGATATATTTACATATTATTGATAAAACAATTTATATCATCAATAGATTTTCCTTAGCCGCACACGACAGAAACAAACATAGATCCATCTTAACTCCGGATCTATCAAGCGCCGAGAGGGATCAAATCTCTCGAGGTGCAATCATTTCCTCAAGTTTTGCACTCAAAAAAGAGGTTTGCACCTCGAGAGATTTGATCCTTCTCAACGTTTGATAAATTCAGAGTTAAGATGGATCTAGGCTAGTAGTAAGTAAATCTCCATTATTAAGAATCTTGTTACATGTTTTTTTTAAATGTATATACTAGTGGTCGTAATATATTCGTTCTCAATACTGAAAGCACAAGTTTGAGTTGTGAACTCTCCACAATCTGAGTGCAAAGATCATCATTTGACCAAAAAATTATTTAGATTATGATTTTAGGTAATTTTTTGATGCCTATGAACCTGTCAACTATTTAATTTATAGAACCACCTTATAAATTTGAATCTAAAACATAAAAAGGAATAATCTTCACTCAAACCAAATAATTTACACCTCATAAATAATTCCATAGAACAACTATAATTTCAATAAACTTCAAGTATCTTCATCAACATTCTCACTTAATTAATAAATTTTGACAAATAAATAAATCTTTATCATTTTTAAATAAGCCAAAACTAACTGAAATAAAAATAAAAATAATCTTTATCCTTAAGATAAGTTGATTCCTCTCTCTATATATATATATATTAAAAGTCAACCCTGTTACCCTCCTCTAGTTGCTGCGTGGGACTTGCCATATATATTTACTAGCAATTGCACCTGTGGTGCAAGGGAACGCCGAAAGGAGGAGGTGTGTGAATGAGGGTTTAAGAAAGAATGGTTGAAAACCAGTTTTTTGAAGAATTTGATTAAAAGTATAGATATTAAGATGAATCTTATTAGTCTTGAAAAATTTATTTACATATTTAAATTTCTAATAATTTTATGTAATTTTTATAAATTTTAATATTTGTTTTTATAATGTATGAAAAAGGGACAAAGGAAAAAAAAATTAAGCAGCTACTTGGTTTCGCCAAGAATTAAATGATCCAAAAGAAAAGTAATGGAGGAAACGCGCTAACAAGGAGCTTTATAGAACCCTATATCTATAACTTGTCAATTTAAATGAACACTCAAAAGAGGAAGTAATAACTGCAAGGCCTTTTTAATAGAAAGATTTATTTTATTTTTAATAATTATATGTTAGTTAATAAAAAATTCATAACATCAGTTACCTTATTTTATAAGTAATTTTATTTAAGCTTAAAAAAAATAAAAAAATGAATATATATATATATATATATATATGTAAATAAATAAAAAATAAATAAATTAGAAATATAAATATAAAGCATATGAAATAAAAATAAAAATAAAATAAATAAATAAATAAATAAAAATACAATAAATAAATGGATAAAAATAAAAATTAAAACGAATAAAATGAAAAATATAAACCATTCACACATGAACTAAAGACCCTAGTGGAGTTCATAATAAAGAAGTTAGAAACACGGTGGCACATGCGGGCAGGTCGACGGGCAGAGTTGACCTGGACAGACAACGTCGTGCCAACGTTGCAGCTCAGCACCCGACGTTGAATACCGACGGAGGAAAGGATCTAACCCACCATATATCATCCCAACGGACGGAACACGTTTATTGTTATGGATATATCTATCAGTCGGTTGGGGTAGCTACCACGTTGGATCCAAGTTAATAATTACATTTGATCTCTGCTTTACAATGCTTCATCATCTAAGCGCTCCACTCTTTAATAATTCGAAAACCACGACATTTGTAAGTTACCCGTCCGTCATTCCTCCATCAATCTACGGCTGGAGTTTCATCGCGCCTCAACTGTTGATTGAACGGCGTAGATGAATATCGCGCAAAGTTAACGATCGAACTTTAGCGCGCGATATGAATGGTATTCTATTTCCGCCCTTCGCCACGCGTCAGACGGCTAATGGAATCGCCGTGATTTTATGAAAACCACCCGTGAACCAAAGGTGGTGCGATGACAAGCCTGGGTTCTTCTAAACCGCTTCTCAACTCTGTGGCGATATTTAGAAAGGATTGATTCGATTCGTGATTTTCCCTACCACCGAGACAAGCAAAAAATTAGCTTGCAAGCATTTTCCACGTCTATTAATTAAACTCGATTGACTTTGATTGAAAAGGGCAGAGCGGAAAAGACAAACGCACTCGTGTTTTTGGGTCATCGATCATCATTTTAATTATCATCGGCAATTGCATTTTGTTTTTGCACAGAAAGCAACCATTCGTTGAATCCTTGGGAGTCTAGAAATGGAAGGACAACGACCAGAACAACGAGGGGGCGAAGAAAGAGATCAATATAAAAAATTATCAGTTGAAATAGAAGAGATGACAAGAGGACCGGGGGAGCTTGCTGAAAGCTGTTCGAAGAGTTGAAAGAAATGGGTTTGGTTCCAAATGAGGTGACATATACCACTCTTATTAATGGGTACTGCAAGGATAGAAACATTGTAGAAGCAATGAAATTATTTGATGAAATGTTACAAAAGGAATGTGTACCCAATGAAGTGACATACCATGCATTGATTACCGGACTTTGCAAAGCTAGAACTATTCAGGGAGAACATTCGGAAGACAATCTGCAGATGAAATGGGGGCGCATGTTCTATACAATGTTGAAAGAAAACTGGGATCATAAGACTGGAGCTTATAATAAAGTTATCGTTGCTCTTTGTCTTAGAAAAAAATTAAAAATGGCTTTCAAATTGAAAGACAAAATATCTGCAGAAGGGTTCCAGCCAGATGGGGTTACATATGCTGCTTTGTTGCGTGGTATTTGTGAACAAAACAAAATAAATGACGTGGATAAGATTTTGAGTGAGGCATTGCAGAAAAATATGCTTTATATTGCATATAGGTACTCCATTATGTTTGATTTCTATTTTGGTGAAGGCAGGCCTTCTAAAGCCACATTACTTCTGAATGAAAATTCAGATAGAAAGTATGGACATAGCAATATAATCAATGACCTTGAAAAGGAAGGTGCAGCTACAGGAACTGAGTAAATGACTACAAACCTTGTGTTTCATGCTTGAAAGTAATTACCAAAGAAGGCCTTGACCACATATGACTTTCACAATGTTTAGAACATGCTTATTAGGCACCCACATTCTTCATGTGGGATGGGCATTGTGGACTGGCCACTTACGAATTTTTCACTCTCACAATCTGTGTGCCAAGGCAAAGGACTTGAGTGAACATGTTGATGTAATGGCCTGCTTGAAACTACAGTACTCGTTGGCTTCCGCAATTCTACATATCATCACCGAGTTCAGAAGCGAATTCGGTCAGAGTAACCTAGTAGGCCTTTTCTTATTATTTTTTGGACAAGGCAAAGGGATGAAAGGATAAGGTATATCATGACTCCTTTGAAATTGATGTGACCTCTAAAATTCATTAAATGTGTTGAATTATACAGAGGTTGGGGAACATTTTGGCTTGTGGTTATGGGACCGGAGATTAATTCAATATGTCATGTGCTTAGAGCTCAAATGATGTTCCTTTCCAGCTTATTTGATCATTAGCGGGGGATGAAAGGCCCTGCTGCATGCATAAGACCTGCCCTATGTAGCATCAAGGACATTCCTCTTGTGCTTTGGGCTATGAGAGGATAATTGACAGTTAGCTTTGGGAAAAATTGGAAGCAAAGAGAAAGATGTTTTTTGCTGGATTGAAAATAACCCCCTTTGAGCTCTCTTTGAATACAATCAAAGAAGAAAAAGTAACAATCGGTTCTCAGACATGACCTGAAGGAAGAGCTATTTGGTGTGAATCATTTTAATTTTATACCGAAAAGGAATCCCCAAATATGAAATGACCCCTTCCAAGACACCTTTCCCAAATGGATTCACCCACTTGAAGAACCGTATCAGCTTCCATTATAGCCACTATTCTGCCTTGCAATTGTTAAATTTGGCTACTAAAACAGGAGAAAGAGGAGAAATTTATTTTTATATTCTTTATAAATTTTTTAAATTTATTAAATAGGAGAAAAAACATTAATAAAAGTTTGGATGTTCAACATTAAAAATAAAGAAAATTATGAAAAGGAATCTTATTAAAACTTTGTAATGGATGTTTTTATAAAGGTTTAAAGAATGTTTAGTATAAATAAAATTTATGTATAGTCGGAATTTTAATAAATGTCATCCACCTTTTTTTTAACTTGAACTTCCACCTCTGGAAGACTTTGCAGCATAGAAAGTGCAGGTTGGGGAAGAGGACTTGAAAATGGAGGGATTATTGCCTTCCATGGAATCTGAAGATATAATGAGCTTGAGAAGTTGGTAGACAGAAGGATATGATCCATTTCACTTTTTCTTTTATGATTGAGGATTTATCAAGCATTGATTTGTCTATATTGTAAATGTAAAGTTGAAAACATTTTTTACTTTTAGTTTCAGCTATAAGTTGCATGCATGGTTTTTCCCATTAAACCATTCTTTTAATGTTTCTCCCATTTTTCAATGGACAATGGTATGTGAATGCATGCATCCTATTGTAATTTCCATTCCTACTTTCAGATTCTTTAGTGCCCTTTTCTACTTCTGTTATGTCTCTTTTTCTCATATAGGTGCCAACAGAAATAACCAAAGCATACCCCCAAATATTATAGGTTACCATACTTCTGTAATTATTTATAAATAACCAGCAACAACGAACAGAGCTTCTTCATTGAATTTGACATATCATCACATAACATTAGAATTTTCAAAACTCATGGAATTTTTTTCTAAAATCTGTGTTGATGTTTTGCTGAAATGTTCATTATATTTTGCACAAAATATGTAAGTGTATACAACAGAGATTCTTCAGCAAAATTGCTAAAAGTGATGTGAAAGTAATCAGCTGGACAGCAGAGGTCTTTCATTAAAGTTCAGAGAAATGTGTGTTAAAAAAGCCACTTGTAGTGAATTGAGTCTTTTGCTGAAGCTCGTGAAAATTTATCTAACATGTAAGGATGCGTTTTTTTTTCTATATACAGAAATTTCTGAGTATCAAGAGTTTAGAAAGTAAGATGTATTGTATATTTTTCAAAGAGAAAATAAGATGTATTGACAAAATTGCATCATCTGTAGCATAGTGTTTGGAGATGGTTTCCCAACAGGGGGGAAATACTAGTCGTATACACAAGGTGTTGCTCGACAACGACAACACCATTTGACGTCTAGATTAGGTACACGGTCAAGATAGTATGCTCGGAGTTCTCTGTGTGCATCCCTTTCATGAATATGGATGAGGAGATTCATCCAATTTATTATTCGTTTTAGTAGTTGTATTGCGGGGCGCAATCGGTAAAGAGGCAGAGTAGGTGGACACAGAAACCGCTCCTGTACATTGAGGAGTGAAGCTTCTTGTTCATTGATTTCTTTGCAAAATTGCTGGAGTTGTGAGATATATTTACGATCCATTATGTCCCTGCAAGGGAATTGAAAGCATGTTAGTTAACAATGTACAGAATATATAGTCAAATGGGAAAGCACAATAGCGAAGAGCTAGTGGGATGGTAAGGTACCAATAGTAGAGGGACTTGAAGGAGTCTGAGTAATAGATTTTGAGGCAAGGAGAGCCTCTTCTTTTTTTCCGCGTATGATGAAAGGGTTCTCCTTCATCCGCGAATAGTGAGAGAAGGAGAAAGCAGGGGAGATGCAGAGGTCATTCAATGAGCGGACTCTTGATACTGCTGTGAAAGTGAGGCCTTGTCGATCAATGTGTCCGATGTCGATTGTTGCCTTATCTAGTGTCATGCCTTGTGATTTATGGATTTTCAAGGCCCATGCCATGCGAAGCGGTATTTGTGGTCGTGAGCCCCTTGTTATGGGTGGGATTGGTACAAATTTAGGATTTGAAGGATCCCATGGTGGACCCTTGTAGTGAAGAAAGTTGACTACAACAAATGATGGCAATTCGGGTGGCTTAGATGCCGGTGCATATACGAGTGCGCGAACGGTTCCGAGTGCACCACTAACAAGCCCAGCCTCAACCCACAAATTTCTTGTTAGAATAACTTGTTGTCCAATGAAAAGGAGAATTTTTGCAGCTAGTTGTTCATCTTCTAGTTTGTTGCCTCTAAATTCCTTCCTTTGAGCAGCGTAGGAACGTGCGATTGGTTGGTTGAGTGTTTTCAACATGGTTTTATTGTGCATGTCAACAGCCTCATTTGTTGCGTATAGATGCATTGAATTTGAGAATGAATGGACCTCGGCTTCAGGAAGGTTTGTTTTTTAGCGTGTCATAAGAAGCTTCCAATCATCAATAGTGGGTGTTGCATTGCGAACGTTGGAGAGGAGTTCGCGGAAGGAAACTTGAGCAGGGCTAGTTCCTTGTTTTCGAAAAACTGTCGAAAGTGTAACCACGGTATCAAAGATTTGCCATAGTGCAGTGCCACGAGAAGTGCCTACATACATTGGTGTGTCTTTGACAGGTGGAAGTTGGGCAAGGTCTCCCACGAGAATTATAGAACGTCCACCAAAAGCGTTGCTTTTATTTGATGGGAATGCCTCCCACAAGCGATCATCGATTTGAGAAAGTAATTTAGGACCAATGAAGCTCATTTCATCAATTAGAATGTATTTCACATCCCTGAGCTGTTCTTGAAGGTTTAGGAGGGCTTGACCCTCTAAAGGTTGCGTAGAGGATACAGGGATGCGAAGAGCAGAGTGGATTGTCAATGCATTGATGTGGAATGCAGCCACACCGGTTAAAGCGAGCAAGAGGAGGGGGTTTGGTCCATTGGTGGAGTTTTCAAGGAAGGAATTTTTTAGGCACTCAATTAGGAATGACTTGCCAGTACCAGCAGTGCCTTGGATTATCATTTTTAAAATTGATCCTTCACTGTGTGTGCGGAAGTGGGAGAAAATGATATTGAATGCAATGGTTTGACTTGGGGACAAGGAGGAAAGTGAATGTGAGAATGGAGTTTGGATTTGGTGGATTCTTGTGGAGGAGCGGTTGAAGTTGATGAAGCGGATGGCTGTTTCTTGCAGCTGTGAAGGGATAATGGAGTTGGCCCAATTATAATTTGCATCAAAGTCATGATGGCCAAGCATTTCAAGTTCATTGAGGAGGATGTTGTTACTTGGGTGGAGTTGAGAGAGAAATTTCCATTCAGGCATGTCGAGCATGGGGGCATGGGGAGGGGCATCAAGAGATGAACAGGAAGAGTCGGCATGGGCAGGGTCGGTTGGGGTGCGGTGAACATGCCAAGCTTGATACGTGTGTCTAGTTTTTTCCCAGTGTGCAACAATGGCCAAGTCAAATGTGCCGATGTCGTCAGGGAGGGTACGGAAATGGCAGTATAGAAGGAGTTCGCTCCAACAGAAGTCCACATAGGATGATGAGTCTTTCAATGGGATGGAGGTGTAATGAGGAAGGACACGTACAACCATAGGAGGGAAGATGTGTTTCCAAGGTGATTTTTTGCGGCGGGAGGAGAAGGTCCAAGAGCGTGCAACTTCAATAAGAGGAAAATCCTCAAGTGCAGGTGGTCTATGCATGTATAAGGCAATGAAAGGTGTTGATGGAGGATCACCATCCAAGTCTTTTGAAACATGTTTTAATACTTGTTTTTTCACATTGAGAGATACAAAAGAACGACTGCACTTGACTAGTGGGAGTTTTTGCAACATGTGGCATGTTTCTTGTGCACCAATGTCTCGGTCACCGACAATTTCGGTTAGAACTTTGCGGACGACAGTAATAGTAGGAGCATCGGGTGGGGAACATTGGGAGAGACGGGAGAGCATTTGGTAGTAGCTTTCAGACTTTGCCTCTGCTTTAGCTACATACTTTGAAATGTAGTTCAACACAGCATGGCGTGATAGAATTGGTTGGAAGTCCATGTTTGCCCTCCATATTGTAAGAAGATGAGCGTTGTACACATTTAGTTTGTCATCATTTCTAGCAGGGGCGTAGAATCTACGGCCAGTATTATCAATGTGGAGAGACGATGTGTCGCAAACTTCCCATGGGGCTCCATAGCAGCAGCTTGTTTTGTTATTTCTTTTGCGCAAACATGTATTGGAGTGGCAAGTTGTGTGTCTTTGAACAGAATTGGCAAGTTTTTCATAGTCTTGCAACTGATTGCTTGTAAGAATTTCATGTGTCTGGACGAGGCATGGGTCTTGCAGAGACGAATGATTTATCCCAGGAGATCGGTTTTGAATGGGACGAGGGTTCCAAGAAGTGATGTATGCATCAAAGAATTCTTTAGCTGCATGGACAGCAGAAGCATCGGTCCAATCCAAAGTGTCCATAGTAGGTGCATTTGGAAGCCATAAGAAACCATGGATATGTGCGGAGCCGCAATGTTGCCATTCATACCTTAAAAAAAAGGGGGAAAATAAATAAGATGGATGCGTGGAAGTGAATTTAATGAAAGGTAAGAGATGGAAGGAATAGTATGCATACCTGCACCAGTAATCCTTTACAAGGAATCCTTTAAGTAGCACTTCTTCGAGGAATATTGTGAATCTGCAATGGATGTATTGAGATGCACGGTGAGGGTTTGCAATAACATTTTGGATTCTCCATCGAGTTTTCTCATGTGAATTGGATGGAGGGTTGGAAGGCATGGTAGTATGTAAGTCAGGCCATTTGGTATCAGCTGCACTGAGTGTGAAGAATATGGTAGGGGTACCTTGCTGAATGATCATGTCGGCAAGTTCCACTCTAGCTCTAGTCCAGAATGAACGGCTGTCGCGCAAGGATGAGCTGAAGCGCATAATCTGGTCTGGGATGGTGGAAGGGGGAATTTGTTGAAGGTGGTGGCGAAGGTCAGCGATTGTTGCTGGAAGGGTGTTTGAAAGGTCCCTTTTCATGAAGACAGAGGCAGTTGCTTGGCTGCGATGGCACATGATGAGGTTGTACAAGTAGTAGCAGAAGCGAGGATTTTGTGCAAAACAGTTGTCATGGTAGCGTATTAGATGCAAAACGTATTCTTTCATATCGACTTTTGCAATTATTGGTTGATTAATAATTGCAGACCCAGTGGGAAAGAGGGTGGGGAAGGCCATGGAGAAGAGCCCCTCTGTGTTGTATTCATTGATTGGGGAGAGGCCAATGATGGGCCATTGAAGTGAATGGGTGGGTGATGGATTGGAGGATTCTATGTAGGCAAGTATTTCATTTATTTCTGAATGAGAGTTTGGTAGATTTTCAAGAAAGGAGGATGGGTGGAGGTCAGATGGGCATGGTTGGGGAAGTTCAGAATCACAATTTTCAAGAATGCCTTGTTGGAGTGGGATGGAAGATGTGTTGGCATGGCGTAGCATATTGGAAATGTTGGTGGGCACAATAGGCAAATAATTTATGGAATTTTGGTTAATATGGACATCTTTGTAATATGGATCGTTTTGTAGTTTGAATTGCAATGCTGCATGAACACGCGATCTACTAACAAAGAAGTCGTACGATTTTTCGTCATAACTAGTTTTTCTTACAACAAGGATGTCTAGTTCTGATAGCATGCGAGGAAGAGAGGTGACAATATTAGTGATATCTTGAGGAAAGCTAATAGTGTGGCCGGAATATTTTAGTTGGCCACCACGGGCATGGGTGACCTGAATAATGGGGTTGACACGAGCAATCAACATCTCTTCAACTTGAGTCAGGTAGGAGAGTACATGCGGTTGGATACCTGGGTCCATGTTGTTTGCGAAAGAGAAAAGGTGGGTTGTTCGTTCGCCAACACATCGGGTACAAGAAATGTTTCGGTTATTTGTTTTTGTTTTCATGGATGGGTAAGCTTCATAACAAATTGAGCAAACTTGGATGGGGCAAAGTGCATCAATTTTTTCACGAAAACGACGATGTGCATGTTGGAGTTGGATGGGGAGGAATTGCTGGGCAGGTGGAGAAGGAGGAAGATGGTGCGGGACATGGAAAGGGTAGACGAGAGGCGAAGGAATTGTAGGGTATGGAAAGGGTTGGTTAGGGAGGGGAGATGGAAGGGTAAATGGAAAAGTTTGGGTGGGATGTAGTGGAAGGAGGGTACTTTGTGAAGGAATGGGAGTTTGGTGTGTGGTGGATTGAGAGAGAAGGTTGGCTTGGCGAGTTGCAAAGAGGAGACGACGACGTGAATTAATTCTTTCTTTGTTAAGTGCGTAGTGACAACGATGTTGTTCCCTTTGCAGACTGTTCTCTGGTGTGGTTGGCATGGCTGTTGCAAACAAGGAAAAGTATGTCAAATGCATGAAGTATAATGAAAGAAGAGGGAAGCATGAAGATGTAGCACTCTATTTCATATTCTTTGTTTTGTTATTTATAATTTTTGGCAAGATTTTTTGTTGTGTTATGTATTTCATCATAGTAATAGTAGTATGGAAATGGTGTGAGTGAATTTTGAAGTGGAAATGTATTGAATATGGTTTGCATAAAAATGAGTGTTGGATATTTGAAATGGGAGAATATGTGTTTTGAAAGCAAGAACATGTTGCATCTATTGGCTAGAGAAAATCAAAGGCATATATTGTATTTTTGCAAAGAAGAAGAACCAATTTTTGTATTATATTCCATACTAAGCATAGCATTATGACATTTGCATTTAAAAAATGTGTGTGTTGCAAACAAGATGAAGCCATGAAGGAGGAAAGGGAAAACCACGTGTGTAAATGTTCATATATTAAGAAGATCCATTAAAGCATAGTGGAATGACATATAAACAAAATGTAATGAAGAAACGAGTCGATGCCCATACATTTAGCAGGACTATTAGAAAGGGAAAGGGGTTGTAAAGATATAGTAATGATTACAAAAGATACATGGAAAATCGACGATGCACGGTAAGTGAGGAAAGAAAGGGTTGAAAGTTGAATGATGGGAAGCAATGGAGGATGTGTGGGGCAGGGCCAGTATTTAAGTAGGAAGGTGGTAGGGGGAAATGACGTATGGAACAAGAGGATGGGGAGGAACGGGGAAGAGGCAAGAAATGAATGGCTAAAGGCGGCGACAGACTTTGTTCGCGGGGGTAGTGGAAGGTTGCAAGAGATGCAAGAGGATTTTTGACGCATCAACATAAGGGAGATCTTCTGCGTGCATAAAAGTTGGTCACACTCGTTCGATGCCGTTGAAGGTGTCCCTCTTTAAAGATAGTGTGAAGAGGAATTGTCGGCCTTTGATTTTGCTATATATGTCAAGGACAGCTCCAGGATCTGTTGAGAGGAGGCAAAGGTCCTCTGCAGAGATGCCTAGGAGGGCATTTGCAGCCTCGTCAAAAGCGACAACATTCTCGAGGTGGCCAATGTGATTGTGCAGCTGGAGGCGGAGAATGTAGCGGTAGTCGCACTTGTTGAAGGAGCCTTCACATTTTGAGCAACGCCACGTGGTATCATCTTGTCGTATAGAATTTTTCATGCATTGCATACCATCAATGGTAAGTGGGCATGCAAAGAAGTAGAAATCATGCAAGTCAATTGAGGTAGCAGTAGCACGGAGTGACATCCATGGGACATTTTCTCCAGGCGGAACTGAGAGGATGTCAGAAATTGTTTTTGTATTAAGTGGCTTCTTGCCGGTGCCTGAGTATTTGCGGCTGAGTGAGGGTGACGAAGATTGAATGCCTTCTTTCTCGAACCATTGCTTAAGTTCCATGGCTTCAACGATTTTTGGATCTATAACCAGGGAGGTGGTAGGGATTGTGCTGATATTTTGGTCGTTGAACTCGACGACCCTGCCCCCTCTAATTGCAAGAACTGTAACTGCGTGAGCCATGCGAAGTTCAGAGAGTTCCCGTCCTTCAACATGGCAGTGTTCCCCCCACAAGGTCACATCAATGCTGTTTCCGGACATGTCGCGAAGAGAAATTGTTTTTTTGGGAGTTTCAGAGCCATCGCGTTTGCGGACAATAGAGGCAGGAGAGAGTGAGTTGACAATACCTATGACATCAACGATTGAGTTAGCAGGTGAAAGTTTAAGGGAATTGATAGGTACAAAGTGGAAGGTGTGGGAAGGAATTGTAAGGTCATCATTGAAGACTTGAGACACCGTTGATGAAGAGAAGAGGAGAATTTCAAACGGGCATTTTAGATGGTTATAGGAAGGGTTGGGGACCTTTATGGTGCCATTTGCAACATTGTAGATGTGGCCAACTTGAATGAGAGCATGAAGGGATTCAGCCAATTCATTGAAGGCAGAGACGTGGATTTGCTCGTTTTCGTGGTCGACAAGGTAAAATCCTAATGATTTTCCGGAGCCACGCACATTGGTAAAATGCCGAAGGGGTGTTTTTGAAAGGACTCGACCCTGGATGGACCAAGTTTTTCTAGTAGGGGAGAGTGCTTTAAAAGGGAGAGTAGTTGAAGATGTTGGGGCGGGGTCTTGGGAGGACAGTGAGTGAATGTCAAGGGAGGGTGGTGATGAAAAGGGAGAGGCAGAAGAGGAGGATGATGTGGCTTGGACCATCTGTTTAGCAGAGAGAGTAAGAGGGCATGGGTCACCAACCAACGGGGCAACACGTTGGACCATTTCGAGCTCGAGAATAGAGAGCGACCTGCAATAACGAGAAATGTATTAATGAATTGGCGATGCAGAATTTTAGAAATAAGAAAGTAAAGAGAGGGACATAAGAGAAAAGCCATTAGAGGGGAGGAAGACGGGAGGTGGTTTGCATTAAACGTACAATGTTTGATGCGAATACGTGCACGAGCATCTCTTCAAGATAAAAATGGAGCCAACACCCAGGTCCCCATTTTGCGCAAGGGTAGTGTGCGAAGAAGGGAGCAGGGAAGAATGCTTGTGAACACCATCAGAAAGCGACACGCGGTACCGAGTCGTTGAAGTCCGAGTAGAGTTGATCCGGTCAAGTTCGACGACCTGGAGGGTTGGTTGTTGGGCAGTACACCAGCTAGGAGAGAAGTGAGACAATTGTGAGATAATGAAGTCTCCATGGCAGTACGGTTGGCTTCTAAAAAAGAAGATGCTGCAAGCGAATAGAGATATTAACGTCAAGAAAGTGAAGAAGAAGATGTGCACATTAACGAAGGAAAAGTTTTACATTGCAAATTAAATCGATGGGTAACGAGACATATCCGTAGACTAATAAAAATATTGGAATTGGAATAATGTGGTATTCTAAATCCAAGCTATACTTTGAATTCACTAGAAGTAGGGGTAGCTGATGATAACGTGATAACAGTAACTATTCAGGAAAATTTATATCAAAGAATACATAATTGTAATGACAAGCATGTCAACAACCAAACCAATGCAAAAAAACGCAGCTGCCCTGTTTCATATAATATAATGTAATAGAACTGACCACACAACCGCATAATAACGTTACATTTTCCTGAAGGTAATATTAGTAGAAACACCTATATTCAAATTAGACAAACGTAAATAAACAAGCTGCCTTATAGTTTTATCCTATATTCAAATGTATCTGTTTCAAATTTCCTGCACATTCTTGGAGTTCTAAGTTAAAACATCAATATTTTTTATCTTTATAGCTTTTGGTGTACTGAGTTCAATCTTAGTGTTAAAACGCCCTGTACTTCTAAAGTGATAATTTTATTCATAAAGGTAAATGGGGTAGTGTATGAAGTAATACATTATATCAAAGAATACATAATTGTAATGACAAGCATGTCAACAACCAAACCAATGCAAAAAAATGTAGCTGCCCTGTTTCATATAATATAATGTGATAGAACTGACCACACAACCGCATAATAATGTTACATTTTCCTGAAGGTAATATTACTAGAAACACCTATATTCAAATTAGACAAACGTAAATAAACAAGTTGTCTTACAGTTTTATCCTATATTCAAATGTAACTGTTTCAAATTTCCTGCACATTCTTGGAGTTCTAAGTTAAAACATCAATATTTTTTATCTTTATAGATTTTGGTGTACTGAGTTCAATCTTAGTGTTAAAACACCCTGTACTTCTAAAGTGATAACTTTATTCATAAAGGTAAATGGGGTAGTGTATGAATTAATACATTAAATCTCGGTGAAATATGTAGTTAGTCAATATTCGATGTGTGATATGACATATGATACAATAGGATTAAATAAAGACTTGGTGCAAAAGTTGAGTAAACAGTCCCAAGAAGCAATGTGTAGACAAGCTGTGAGAACCTCGAAAATTTCCCAGGTCTGGAAGCAAGTGAACATGCACAAAGATAAATCAGTATTTCTTAGTGGATTTCTAGTTTGCTGTTATGGCACATTTACTTCTACTTAGAACGGAGGAAAATATGAATATCAATAAAGGCCAGATCCTATAATCTACATGCAAAATTGGGAGATGCATATGTAAAATACCATGCATTCAGTACAGACTATATATAAACGTAAAGCAAGACATCCGGTTGTAAATAAACAGGTACTCATGGAATGCAGATCCAAGAGGGCATAGAAACATAAATTCGAAATCAAAGTTTACCAAACGAGGAATTGCAAAAAACTGGGTGAAGTAAACGATTCAAGAATTTGAATCCGATTAGGAAAAACTTGGAAAAATCTGGAAAATATCAAGTAGAGTTTGATCCGTCATGAACAGGTGATCAAACTCCCTCAAACTGGGTCAACCCCAAGTTTAACTCAAGCCGAAAGAATAAAGCTCCTTTCCTGCCCAATCGAAGTGAAACTCTGTGACACTGTTCCAAATATTAGAGGACTAATGAATTAGGAAAGGTAATAACAGATCTCTTAGGTAATGAATCCACAATATAACGCAGCTGCCCTATTTCATATAATATAATGTAATATAACTGACCACACAACCGCATAATAATGTTACATTTTCTTGAAGGTAATATTAGTAGAAACACCTATATTCAAATTAGACAAACGTAAATAAACAAGCTGTCTTACAGTTTTATCCTATATTCAAATGTAACTGTTTCAAATTTTCTGCACATTACAAAATCGTGAAAAAACCTTTCAATACTCGATTTATAATTTTTCAACCATTTTTATCTACAATTTAAATAAAGCTTATTCTAAATTGCCAAAACGGAAAAAATATACAATACAACATTCCTGTGAGAACCTCGAAAATTTCGTAGGTCTGGAAGCAAGTGAACATGCACAAAGATAAATCAGCATTTCCTAGTGGATTTCCAATTTGCTGTTATGGCACATTTACTTCTACTTAGAATGGAGGAAAATATGAATATCAATAAAGGCCAGATCCTATAATCTACATGCAAAATTGGGAGATGCATATGTAAAATACCATGCATTCAGTACAGACTATATATAAACGTAAAGCAAGACATCCGGTTGTAGATAAACAGGGACTCATGGAATGCAGATCCAAGAGGGCATAGAAACATAAATTCGAAATCAAAGTTTACCAAACGAGGAACTGAAAAAAACTGGGTGAATTAAACGATTCAAGAATTTGAATCCGATTAGGAAAAACTTGGAAAAATCTGGAAAATATCAAGTAGAGTTTGATCCGTCATGAACAGGTGATCAAACTCCCTCAAACTGGGTCAACCCCAAGTTTAACTCAGGCCGAAAGAATAAAGCTCCTTTCCTGCCCAATCGAAGTGAAACTCTGTGACACTGTTCCAAATATTAGAGGACTAATGAATTAGGAAAGGTAATAACAGATCTCTTAGGTAATGAATCCATAAGATAACGCAGCTGCCCTGTTTCATATAGTATAATGTAATAGAACTGACCACACAACCGCATAATAACGTTACATTTTCCTGAAGGTAATATTAGTAGAAACACCTATATTCAAATTAGACAAACGTAAATAAACAAGCTGTCTTACAGTTTTATCCTATATTCAAATGTAACTTTTTCAAATTTCCTGCACATTACAAAATCGTGAAAAAACCTTTCAATACTCGATTTATAATTTTTCAACCATTTTTATATAGAATTTAAATAAAGCTTATTCTGAATTGCCAAAACGGAAAAAATATACAATACAACATTCAATCGAGTATAAACAGCAGAGAAAAAGACGAAATGGTCATATTAAAACAATAGTCACAGTAAAAGAATTCAGGAGTCACAGTAAAAGAATTCAAGAGAATCTAACAGTATCCGAGAACAGAACTGCTGACAGAACAGAAGTTTACCGGCTATTCTGTGAAGGTGGAAGTTCGGAAGTCGCTGAGGGTGTAAAGTGGATGCCGGGCAGCGAGATTGAATTGGCAGGCGCTGAAGCGGAACGAAGACAGATGAGGGCGAAGATATGAAGACCGAGGTAGGACGAATGAATTTAAGTACAGTCGCTGCTGTCAGGTTTCAGCATTAAGCAAACGTATGGTGAGTTGTAATGAGGGAGCAGTCACGACGAACCAGACGTATGGCCATATTTAACACTGCAACAAGCGAACATTAATTGTGTAATCAACATATTACAGTCCATATCTTCCATATCTCGGCGATTTCTCGGATTTTGCAACTGTGAGCTGGTAAAAGGAGGAGGTGCCAAATGTCATATTTTCACTGGCTGGAAGGGCGATGAGAAAGCCCTCTCATTGGCTAGAGTGAACAGTGACATTCAGCGAAAGCCAGCAAAGGGAACGCCTTTCGGCGTTATTATATATAATTATCGTCAGTACGTTTATATTTATTGTATATCTATCATTGAAGTTGCAAGTCGTTTAACACTCAGAATCGAATATTTGGGCGGCTTGTGACTTATCGAAGTGTTTGCTCGATGACTCAACATTAACTCATGAGCATCTGGAACGGTGACGCCAGGTGTGTAGTTGTTCCCGGTCCGGCGGCACTATGGTTGTTGTTCCCGCCATGACGGCACCCTGGGCCTCCAAGGAAGCAATGGCAGTTGGAATTTTAAGAGGCCAAGAGCAGATGTCGTCACCGGATTTTCTGGGGATACGCTTTTGGTGGGGCCAAGGGCCACTTGGATTGCCCCATGGGACCGACGGCCCAAGATAAGCGATGGGTATTTTTATTTTTTTCAGGGGCTCACAACTTAGACAAAATATAACATGTCACACGTGATATCTATGCTTCACATTTTGATCAAACTTATATTGAATCAGAATATTAAAAATCTATTTGACATTTTGATTTAACATATTAGTCAGTTTGACATTTTGATTTATAATTTATATCTGGTTAATATATATATTTATATTTATATATTTTGGTATTATTACGTCGGATTTGATTATAAAGTTTGACCTTTTTATTTTTGAAATTTAAAATGTTTTCTTAACATAAAATATAGAAAATTGGTACAATCATATTAATATTTTTAATGTGGTTGATATAGTTTAAGGATTTATAAATATAATAATATTTTTAATGTGATTGATGTAATCTAAGGCTTTATAAATATAATAAAAAAAATTTGCAATAAAAAAATTATAGTAACATTAAGAATGTCTTTAACATTAAGAATGTCTTACCAATGCACACATTTACTTGATTATCCATGTATAAAATGGTTATGGGTCAACTTTAACTTGATAAAAAAAAAGAATTATACATCTTATTATAAAATAGACCATTTTGCTAAATAAAAATTGCTTATATAAATGAATGCTATAAATAATAATAAAAAATGAATTACACATCTTATTGTAAAATAGACCATTTTGAATGTTATAAATAATAATGAAGAATTATCATGAAGGAACTTACTAAAATTGGAAAAATCTCAAATCCCTTGGAAATTGGTGGGTGGGAACCAACTTTGGCACGAATTTAAATTTATTAAAAGTAATGGACCATTTTGCTAAATGAAAAATAAGAAGTCAACAAATCTTCATCCATCTTAAATTGAAATAAAAAGTCTTGAACAATTATCAAATTATTTTTTTTATATTTGCTTCCATACTAAACTTGTTTTTTAAGGTTTGGCTTCATACAAACAAGAAAATAAATATAAAATATAAAATAATTTCATTCTTGAAATACACATAAGTGCTTACAATAAACTTTTAAATATTTAAGAATTCTAATTTTTATTATGAATTCTTAAAAATTATAACAACCTTGTTATATTATTATTTTTATAAAATATATGTGTTTTCATGAAAAGTTATATATATATATATAGGGTAAAAATGCGAAGCTGGGTTACACTTTTGTGAGAATTGGGGGCGAAATTTTTTTTTTCTCAATAATTTGGCCTAAAAATTCGGTCGAACTATTTGAGAGTTCAGCGAAACTTTTGAAATTAGTTCGGCTGAACTCATTCTGTTGTTTACATTGACGATGTAATGACGCCGTGGGCAAACAGATTTTTGGTCGAAGATGGGAAAATCGGCAACCAAAGTTCGGTCGAACTGGTTCTTATAAATATATCGGCTCGCAAACCTTAACAGGTTTCTTATGTACATGTGTCTCGCGTCTCTATCTCGCGTCTGTGAGGTGTTTCTTTGTTGCAGTGTTGCTCTATTGCTTTGTGACGAGGTGTTGCGTCTGTGAGGTGTTACTCTGTTGGGGTGTTGCTTTTTTGCTCTGTGACGAGGTGGCATGTTGCAGTTGCGTCGTGACGATGAGGTTCGACCTTGCTCTGTTTCTTTTGTAATTTTTTTTTGTTGATTTTTTTTTTGTTTGATTTTAATTTAATTTTTTTTGTTTGCAGGGAACGTCCTCCGCGACGCCTTCAACAATCTCCTGGCTTCGTCCTCGTTGCAGCTTCGTCTTCAAATTTCTGCGAATTTCTAGGTATGAAATCATCTGTCATTGAAATCCTCTATTAAACATTAAATGGTTAAACATTTAACAAGAAATCAGATTTATAGTACATAGTAAACTCTAATTTCAAATTTTCATTTCAGATATGTCAGAATGATCACTAATCAAATATGTCAGAATTTTCTATTCTTGCAAAAATTACTTCAATGTCCTTTTATTATCCTAGATAAAATTCTACCTTAAATAGCAAACACATTAACCATTAGATTAATCTTGACAGTAATTATATATAGAACATAGAAATAAAATGTAGAAGACAAAAAAGATAAGGGAAACCCCAACATATCTTCTTCTTCTTAATAGATATAAATGTTTAGAGAGAGAGATAATCCAATATTTTACAACAATAATAAAGTCAAATTCAAGGCTTTGACTTTCAAACTGTCCTCCAAAATCCAAACGACAGTTGACCGAAAGATGCTTAGAAAACCAATCGAAACAACTAAGTGTCACCTCTGAAATCTCTTAGGAAACCCGAATTTAAGCCTCTGCAATTTTGGTCAAGGAGTGTGTAGTTGAATTGCCTTTAATGTAGGTCAATAGAGGGTCTAAACCTACAATTGATAATCCCAGAGCTTCTTTCTTTCAGCCTTCAAGAACTCGCTCAAGATTCCTCTCAAAATATCCTTTTAGAAAAAAGATAATATTCCTTATGCATGCATAATTATAGTAGTGTTAAAGGGATTTTTTTTTTTCTTTATATGCATTTGAGGAATGTTACACTCTTACATATGATATTAGATAATTTGGATTCTTGAACTTCCTTCATGATATCTATGGTTGCTCACCTTTGTTTAATATTGGGTAAAAGTTCATGGTCTTACCTTAATTTCTATTCTAATTCCCTTTCCTAACTTTGAATTTCCTTTGGACCTTGGAGATAAACCCAATCATTAAATATGATATTCATCCCTTCTAGGGAACTTAATATGGGTTGCTTAGTGGTTTCCAGCCCTTATGATGATGTGAGGTGGTGTTTCAAACATGGGAGTAACTTGTGTTTGCATGTGATGCTCACGGGCCATGGTTTCTTTTGTGGGTTATAGACGGTTTAGTTCTACCTCCTAAGATAAACTTTCTAAAAACCATGAAATATTCCTTAATGTAAAAATAGATCTATACTAAGGATTAATCTTTACACGTATTATTACATATATGTTAAAGTAGAATATGAAATAAACCCTTTTTACACTTGGCCTGGCTCTTAGGTACATAGATGGGTGGGTTTGGGAATGTCGTTCACATGAAAATTAATAGGGAATGGATTTAGTGGAAACCTTTTATAATATTAGGACTCAAACAACGAGAGAGAGAAAAAACCTTTTATATTCAATGTAAAACACATGCATTAACATATAATTGTGATATTTTTCCTTCTTTCCAACTTAGTGCATCCTTCTAGAAAAATCCCTTTTAATGAAGCAGATATATCCATAGTGATCCACTGATATTTTTTCACCAACAACTATTCCATTTTGGACTTATATATCTCAAAAATATGCTCATTGAATTTATGCATCTATATCTTTAAACTACTCAACTATTTTATTACACCATAGGAATCATTTAGGTATATCTCCCATTTTAATTGGGTCCATCACATTTCGAGAAAAACACATTAGCCATAAAAGTTTCCCATTGAAACCAAAAGTAATTTGATACAAAACATAGGTTTTAACCTTATATCATTAATTGTTTCAAATAAATTCTTAATAAAATGAAAAATATTCAATGTAAAACACATGCACATTAACATATAATTGTGATATTTTCCCTTCTTTCCAACTTAGTCCATCCTTCTAGAAAAGTCCCTTTTAATGAAGCAAATATATCCATAGTGATCCACTAATATTTGTTCACCAACAACTATTCCATTTTGGACTTATATATCTCAAAACTATGCTCATTGAATTTATGCATCTATATCTTTAAACTACTCAACTATTTTATTACACCACAGGAATCATTTCAATATATCTCCCATTTTAATGAGGTCTATCACATTTCGAGAAAAGCACATTAGCAATAAAAGTTTCCCATTGAAACCAAAAGTGATTTGATATAAAACATAGGTTTTAACCTTATATAGTTAATTGTTTCAAATAGATTCTTAATAAAATGAAAAATATTCAATGTAAAACACATGCACATTAACATATAATTGTGATATTTTCCCTTCTTTCCAACCTAGTCCATCCTTCTAGAAAAATCCCTTTTAATGAAGCAGATATATCCATAGTGATCCACTGATATTTTTTCATCAACAACTATTCCATTTTGGACTTATATATCTCAAAACTATGCTCATTGAATTTATGCATCTATATCTTTAAACTACTCAACTATTTTATAACACCATAGGAATCATTTCGATATATCTCCCATTTTAATGGGGTCTGTTGACCATGTCAGCCCCCATTAAAATTTTTTTTTGGCCATTAGCCCCACTTGAACTTTTCAAATTACCTATCGTGACCTCTCTCTGCCTCCAAATTACGTTGCTCAAGTCTGAAAGCCCGCATCTAAAATTATCTAAGGATCAGCCCTTTTTGGCCCTAACCCCTCTGATTTTCTATTCCGCATGACCAAAGACCATAACCATGCATCAGGCCGAAAGGCGCTTATTGAATTTATATCGGACTCATCCTGGGCCGTCCGATCAAACCATAAATCGACGGTCCGCAGCCTATCCCTTCCCGGTGGTCCCCACGCCTGCTCCCATTGCAAAAACCAGGTTGTATCTATCGCACCGCCCATCAGCGGTAGGCGGTAATTCTTGTTTGGCCAGCGATTCCATACGATGTTTGACAAGTGTCCCCGCGTACGGTTCTAACGCCACCATCCATCGCGTGTTATGTTTCGGTAAAAGACACACAGCGATATGAACGTGGGCCGTCAGATCTGAGAGCCCTCATCCAACGGCGGTCACTGTTCAAAGCTGCACGGATATTAAGCTAGGTGTACAGTGTCCTGGGCCCGCCATTCTTTTGCTTCCGACGCTCTTTCGACCGTCGATCTCCTCCCGAGATCGGACGGTCAGGATCTTCTCACCCTCGCTTTTGACCAGCCCCACTGTCAGCGCTCCACATCACCCTTCCCACATGGTCTTCGTATGTCCACCCGTCACCCTCTCCACGTATGCGTCGTGTTTTCTCTCCTCCCGTATATATCCCAGTCATAGACCAAAAATTCCTTTGTTTTACCTTGTAGACCTCCACCCGGTCCACTTATTATTATTTCATTGTGTGTTCATCGCCACCCTGCATACTTCCGCCTTCTCATCACATCGCTCTACTACACAACCATCTCCATTCAACCCCGCCACACCCACCATCCCTGTGCCAGATTTTTCTTTAACATGTTTGTGGGTTTTGCAGGTTTATAGCGATGGAGAACTATCGTAATTCACGGCCACCATTACAGAAGCCGAGGCCGCTTTAAAGGACTATTGACAAGTGGTTGAATTTATGGAAGAAATCTTGGGTAGCTGCTGAGACATGACTTCTATTAAAAGAAGCACGAGTGGAAATCTATCAAACCCTCCAGAGTAACTCAAAAGGTAGATTTCACAGATGGAGATTTTGATGTTGTGGCAAAGAATATCCATGGGAAATCAAGAAATGCAGCGTCCTGCATTAAAGATATTGGATTTTAATTCAAATGTTAGAAGGCAGAGGGTACCCTGCACAGAAAACAATGCCCTCAAGGTTTTATTTCAGCTGAATTTTCTTCAGGAAAGGAAAAAATGTTTGCATAGTTTATTCTCTACATTTTGTTCCTGAAAAGATTTCCATCCAAAGCATTTACTTCAGAGAACCGGCCTTAGAGTACCTACAACACAGCATATTGATTGAGTAGTATGGGCGTGAATGTTTCCGCCATTTTGTTTGAATTAAGAAAATTCAATGTGCATCACCTACCTCATTTTCTAGAGTCTTCGGTTTCTCCTATAAAAACCGAGAAGAAAGACATTGTAAAGGTTCCAGTTTTTTATCAGAAAATTGTGCAGTGAAAGGCTTATTGTATACATTTTGTAAAAGCTCTTGTATGAAGGATCAGAGCCCATAAGGTCTCAGTGAGCAGGAGTTCTATCTGTCTTAGAGGATTCTGGTCTTTGGTATCTCACAGTATGTAACCTTCTCTTATGTGTTTAATACAACATTTCATTTCATTCATCTTCTTGTATCATGTTACTGGAATGCGAGTGGCTCGCTGATTTTAAGTAAGGATTTATCCTATTTGATACCCATACTTGGATCAGTCATGTGCTTTAAATATGGCTCAGGCATGATATATTGTTTCATGTTCATTTCATCCATCTTTCTGCTATATTAGTTGCTTTGGGAGGGTGCTTTTAAAACGCCATTGTCATGTATGGATTCTTAGATTGATAAGCCCATATATGGTTCTGTTGTGTATCTGGGTATTATACCAAAGATAACTAATGTCTTCTTATATTTCTTTCACCGCATACACCTTCTGATATTTGATTTCTGTGGCATATTACTTGAATCGGCCCTCTTTACAGTAAATTGTCTCTTAACTATCTGATGCTTTTGTGTTGGAGCTTCGCATCTTGTCTCTGCAACATTACTTTCCCTGTGACAGTTTCTGTAGATTCTGGTCCCATTTAAGTCAATTTCCTTGTTTTACAAGAGATAGCAGGAGAGCCTTTGGATTGACACCCCAGTTTAGATTATATGCTCCTTGCTACGATAAGATGTCCTAGGCACTGGTCTATGGCAACTCTAGGCTGTCTCTAGGAGTGACAACATCTTTCTGGCGCCGTTGCCGAGGATCGAAGTTATGAAAATCATTATCCCTGGGCCTCAACAAAATTTATTCACTCTTCAATCAGGTGAGCATGAAGAGTTGAGAGTTGCAGATCCCTCACCTTGGCGACTCCACTGTTGTTCATCATATAAATTTATTCGCAGTCCTGGCTTCTCGTAAGCCACACCTAAGGTCAGATACCTCACAGCCAAAAACACCTTTTTCTGACCCAGAGAAGATCATACATAGAATAAGTTGGAGAGAAAAGAAATCAACCCGTGCTGAAATCCCTGAGTTTTCTATAGAAGATTATCCATCCTCTTCTTCTCAAGAAATCCAAGTAGAAAATCCCGACTCCACTGTGGGAGATATAGAATATTACTCAGATATTTCACCCAGGGGAGGTGTTAGAGCTAAAGATAACCCTCATCCTGCTCCTGAGGCTGAAGTAGTCAAAGAAGTTACAGAAGTAGCTCATGTTAATCGTGAATTGTTTCCATCTACACCTTAGGCTGCTGTACAATATATTCCTATTGTTATTCATACTCCACTTTTACCTCCTCCTCCATTTGTACATCAAACTGTTGCACAACCTCCTCCTCCTCCAATGGCTAATGTTCCAGCTTTTTTGTTAAATAAATATACTCCCTTGGCCCTACCCCAAGTGTTGAATGATATGCCTCAGGATTATTTGAAAATATTGCCCAGATTTAATGGGGAAAATGAGACTGATGCTCAAAAACATCTTGAGACTTTCTACTCTTTTGCGGAAAACTTTAATGTAGAACATTTGGATGTGGTCTTAAGATTATTCATCCAATATCTGGACGGTGAAGCCAAAAAATGGTTTAAGACATTAGGAAACCGCTCCATAACCACTTGGGACGAAATGGAAAATTCTTTCCTTAGAAAATGGGGGGAAAAGAAAGATCATGGACAGTGTCTTATTGGATTCAATACATTGAAGAAAAGACATAATGAAGGGGTGTCAGAGTTTATCAAGAGATTTAATAAGTTGTATCTAAGCCTTCCTCCTGATATGAAACCTCATCAAAATGCTGCCAAAGTTGTTTTCATAGCAGCTTTTGATTCAGAATTTGGTTTCTCTCTACGGGAAAGAATGCATGTCACCCTGGATGATGCTCAGACAGATTCTCTAGAGTTGGAGGAAAATTTTGCTGCCACTGTTAAATCAAAGGGAAAAGCTGAACAAGATACTAGAAGAAGAGGTAAAGAGGAGGTATCTACTTCCAACCAGGAAAAAGATTCAGACCGAATGGAAGAAATAAGAAAAATGATTAAAAATATGGTCAAGCTTGAATTGGAAGCCAAGAATTCAGCATCCAAGAATTTCCAGAATGCTCCAAACAGAGGTTACAATCCTCAATACAGGAAGCCACCCCTGCAAATATTGCCAAGGGAAGAAAAGGAGCAACAAGATCAGGTACCACATCCATTGTATCTAGAGGGTCCAGTAGATGATTCTACTTAGGATACTGCCTATGGACTGGAGGATGCAAATCTTGCCTTTTCGAATAGTGATGGAGAAGAATCCCCTCTGCAAAAAAATGATGGAGCACAGTACTCATTGCAAGAAGAAGAAGCAGAGATTGATCATTATTGTAAACAGTTTAATGATTTCATGCAAGCACATTTCAATAGAAAATATGATCTCAGATCTTCCAGGAAGAGAACGCGGACTCAAGATCAAGAAGAAGATCCACCTCAGAAGGAAGTACCTGTTCAGAAGGAATCAACAGTGCAGAAAGGCACAGACAAAGGTAAGAGTCCTCTAAACAAACCTTTGCAATCTGATGATCACATCCCTTCTTCTTCAAAAGTAGTAAATCCTCCTAAGGCTAATCCTATGTCAAAAGAAGTCAAATCCTCAGCTGAAAATAAAGAGTCAAAATAAGTTCTAATAGAAAAGTCCCCTTCTGCTTTCAATTTGCAAAAAGAACTTGAGAAAGTTAAAATCCCGGTCCCCTTGACTGAACTGCTGAAACAACCTGCATATCAATCTCAAGTCACCTCTTTCATACGTCTTCCAGAAGCACCAATCATTCCAGACAGTCTTAACCTTCAAGAAGAGATACCTATGGTGGTTTTTGGCCCACACGTTGAGGAGATAGATCCCTCTACTCCTCCCTTTTATGTGTTTTTAGTGATCCATGACCTACTTTTACACAATTGTATGTTAGATTCTGGAGCCTCCCATAATCTAATGCCTCTGTCAGTCACGGAACAACTAGGCTTGCAAATTACACGCCCATATAAAGACCTCTATTCATTTGATTCCAAAAGAGTTAAATGTCTAGGGATGATTAAGGATTTGGTAGTCAATCTGGCCCAAATTCCAGCAAAAAGCGTGGTAATGGACATTGTGGTGGCTGACATCCCAGCTCACTTTGGCATGCTGCTGTCAAAGTCCTGGGGAACAAAAATCGGTGGGTCACTCAAGATGGATTTAACCTATGCCACTATCCCAGTTTTTGGCGGCCAAGAGAGGAGGCTATACAGGGAGACTAGATTTGTCAAGATGGTAACTAAGGCCGACAGTTCAGTGAATTCACCAGTCTAAAACAAGGAAGGAGATTTCTCATGCTTGATGCTGGAAGAAGATCAAGATTATGCTCATGAACCTTCCTTCTGTCAAATCAAAGTTGAGCATCCCTTAAGAGATCATGAAGCAGGAGTATGAACTCTACATTTTGATGGAGCAAATTCAAAAGAAGGTAATGGAGCCGGAGTGTTATTGATCTCTCCTACAAGCCAATGGGTCCCACTATCCTTTAAATTGGAATATGAAGCTACTAATAATGTAGCTGAGTATGAAGCACTTTTGTTGGGATTAAAAACAACCAAGAGCATGGGTATACAGAGTTTAAAGGTTCTGGGAGACTCTGAGTTGGTGGTCAGACAAGTCAGAAATCAGTGTCAAACTAAGCATCCTCGATTGAGGGCATATAGAAATGAGGTGTGGGACATGGTGGAGAATTTCTTCTCAGCATTTAATATCCAGTTCATGCCCCAGGAATAGAATAGAATGGCAGATTCGCTTGCTGTGGCTGCTAGCACATTCCGCCCTCCTCAAAACCCTCTCTTGAGGTATGAAGTTGAGGTACGTTATAGACCATCAATCCCAGATAATATTAAGCATTGGTAGGTGTTTGAAGATGACGAACAGATGAAAATATTTCTGGAAACAGTAGGAGAATTCACCAATATGGAGATTGATGATTGTGAAGAAGAAGAGACTGAAAATGTTTCAGGAAGGAAGTGGGAAGAGAAAATGGCAGGTAATAAAGTGCTGCAGCTGAAAGGAAATGTTATACCTAGAGGTCTGGTGCCTCTAGAAAGACTATTTGACAAGAATGATGTCCCATTGCAGCCTATCAAAGTGGTAGAAGATAATCAGGTACAATATCTGAATCTGGGTACTGATGCTGAACCTAAGATTGTGAAATTATCCAAGAAGGTCCCAGAGGAATACAAGGAGAAATACCTGAAACTATTTCATTCATATAGGGATGTGTTTGCATGGTCCTATCAGGACCTTAAAGCTTTTGATATTAGTATAATGCAGCATAAAATTCCTCTGAGGGAAGATGAAAAACCTTATAAGCAGAAGCTCAGACAAATAAATCCACTGCTACTCCCTTCAATTGAGAAGGAAATTAAGAAGCTGCTGAAGGCCAAAATAATTGTGCCATTGAGGTACTCTGAATGGGTGGCAAATCTGGTCCCTGTCCGAAAGAAGAATGGAGAAATAAGGTTGTGTGTGGATTTTAGAAATTTAAACAGAGCATCTTTGAAAGATAATTATCCATTGCCCAAGATGGACCACATTTTGCAGAAAGTGGTTGGAGCTTCTAGGATGTCAATGATGGATGATTTTTCTGGTTATAACCAGGTGGTTGTATTTCCAGAAGATCAAAAGAAGACTGCATTCACCACACCATGGGGGACATTTATGTATGCCAGGATGCCTTTTGGTTTGATTAATGCAGGGGCCACTTTTCAAATGGCTATGGACATTGCTTTTGTTGGGGAGCAGGATAAATTTTTAGTAGTCTACCTTGATGATATCACAGTGTTTTCAAAGGATGATGCCGAACACATTGAGCATTTGCGCAGAACCTTTGAAAAATGCAAGAGGTATGGTCTTTCTCTTAATCCGCAAAAGTCTTTATTTGCGTTAGAGGAAGGCAGGCTTTTAGGGCACATCATGACTAAATATGGGGTGAGGATAGATCCCAAAAGAGTAGAGGTTATAAATGGTATCCCTCTCCCTAGAAATAAAAAAGAGGTGCAAGTGTTTTTGGGACGTATCAATTTTCTGAGAAGGTTTATTCCTAACTATGCTGAGATAGTTAGGCATATAACATATATGCTAAAGAAGAATAATGAGGTCAAATGGTCACAAGAATCACGGGAGGCCTTTGCTAGAATTAAAGTTGCATTTGCTGAAGCTCCTGTACTAGCCGGACCAGATTATAACAAACCATTTATGATCTTTTCTTTTGCATCACCTCATACAGTAGCAGGAGTGTTATTGCAGAAAAATGAAGAAGGGTATGAGCAGCCTATCGCATTCTTCTGTCAGGTACTTCATGATGCTGAATTGAAATATAACATACTGGAGAAGCAGGCATATGCCCTAGTGAAATCTCTGAAGGCGTTCCGCATGTATATCTTGCAGTCTCACGTCACTGCATTTGTGCCTACAGCAGCTGTAAAGGATATCCTTGTTCAAGGTGACAGTGAGGGAAAAAGAGGAAGGTGGATTGCTAAAATACAGGAGTATGATCTGGATATTCGTCCTACCAAGTTGGTCAAAGGACAAGGGCTTGCAAAAATTCTATCTGAATCAAACTATCAGGCTCTAGGGATAAATCTGTCTATGATAGCAAGTGGACAGTCTGAAAAAGAAGGGGAGCAGCAAGGAGTGAAGAGCGCCACTCAGAAAGCACATATAAAGTATCTCACCAGTCCATGGTACAAAGAAATAGTTGAATATCTTTTGATAGTCAGTTGTCCTCCAAATTGTGATAAAGCAAAATACAGAGCATTACGATTGAAATCACAGAAGTATATAGTTGCTAATGGCCAGCTATATTGGAGGGATCCTTCTGGTATCCTACTCCTATGCCTCACAGAAGATGAAGTAGAGGGTATAATGGCTGAATTCCATGAAGGAATCTGTGGAGGACATTACAACTGGAGAGCCACAGCTCATAAAATACTGAAAGCTAGTTTCTATTGGCCAAAATTATTTGGGGATGTTTTTGCTTGGGTTAGAGCATGTGATAAATGTCAAAAGTTTGTAGAAAGACAGAAGTTGGCAGCTCTGCCCTTGATTTCTGTTCATGTCAACGAACCATTCCAGCAGTGGGGAATAGATTTTATAGGTGAAATACATCCCCCATCAAGTGGCCAACATAAATGGATATTGACTGCCACAGATTATTTTACAAAATGGGTGGAAGCCATACCTGCAAGAAATGCTACAGATACAGTAATAATAAAATTCATGGAAGAAAACATCATATCCAGGTTTCGCTGCCCTGCTAGAATAGTAACTGATAATGAACAAGCCTTCAAATCTGCAAAATTTGTGAATTTCTGCCAGCAATATAATATCACATTAAGTCACTCTACAGCTTACTATCCACAAGGGAATGGTTTGGCAGAGTCTTCAAACAGAACTCTGGTGAGGGCCTTGAAGAAAAATATAAATGAAAATCAGAAGAATTGGGATTCCCAATTAAAATTTTCTCTGTGGGCTAATAGAATAACCAACAAGAGAGCAACTGGGAAATCTCCATATGAATTGGTGTATGGACGAACAGCAGTTTTTCCTGTGCAATTAGCCGTACCAGTGGCCCGTTTCATGCAGGAAAGTCAGGAAGAACCAGATGATATGATTAGGAGAATCAATCAATTGGTGGAGCTAGAGGAAACACGAGGCCAAGTGAGTCAAAGGCTGATTGAATATCAGGAGAAAATGAAAAACATTTTTGACCAACATGCAAAAGACAGGAAATTTCAGATTGGTGATCTAGTGCTCAGATGGGATGTAAGGAGGGCTGAAAAGGAAAACATGGAAAGTTTGACCCACTCTGGTTTGGCCCATTTAAAATTGTGGAACAGGGAGGCAATAACACGTTCATATTGGAGAATTTACAGGGCGACTTGATGGATGCCCCTGTAAACGGTCAATTCCTTAAGCCCTACTTCCAAATCTAATTCAGGCCGAGGCAGCCTGATGTATTATATTGTATATTAGCTTTCTTTTGTTTTTGATTGAATAAGGTAGGTGCTGACGAATTATGGAGTAAAGTGCAAAAGAACTGAAGGGCAGAATCCACTTAGAGCATGATCAGATGGTCTGCGAGGTTCTCAACACGTCCAGGGATGAATGTGCCATCCCCAGATGGAGCCGATGTTGACCATGTCAGCCCCCATTAAATTTTTTTTTTGGCCATTAGCCCTGCTTGAACTTTTCAAATTACCTATCGTGACCTCTCTCTGCCTTCAAATTACGTTGCTCAAGTCTGAAAGCCCACATCTAAAATTATCTAAGGATCAGCCCTTTTTGGCCTTAGCCCCTCTGATTTTCTATTCCGCATGACCAAAGACCGTAACCATGCATCAGGCCGAAAGGCGCTTATTGAATGTATATCAGACTCGTCCTGGGCCGTCCGATCAAACCATAAATCGACGGTTCGCAGCCTATCCCTTCCCGGTGGTCCCCACGCCTGCTCCCATTGCAAAAACCAGGTAGTATCTATCGCACCGCCCATCGGCGGTAGGCGGTAATTCTTGATTTGCCAGCGATTCCATACAGTGTTTGACAAGTGTCCCCACGTACAATTCTAACACCACCATCCATCGCGCGTTATGTTTCGGTAAAAGACACACAGTGATATGAACATGGGCCGTTAGATCTGAGAGCCCTCATCCAATGGCAGTCGCTGTTCAAAGCTGCACGGATATTGAGCTAGGTGTACAGTGTCCCGGGCCCGCCATTCTTTGCTTCTGACGCTCTTTCGACCGTCGATCTCCTCTCGAGATCGGACGGTCAGGATCTGCTCACCCTCGCTTTTGACCAGCCCCACTGTCAGTGCTCCACATCACCCTTCCCACATGGTCTTCGTATGTCCACCCGTCACCCTCTCCACGTATGCGTCGTGTTTTCTCTCCTCCCATATATATCCCAGTCATAGACCAAAAATTCATTTGTTTTACCTTGTAGACCTCCGCCTAGTCAACTTATTATTATTTCGTTGTGTGTTCATCGCCACCCTGCATACTTCCGCCTTCTCATCACATCGCTCTACTACACAACCATCTCCATTCAACCCCGCCACACCCACCATCCCTGTGCCTGATTTTTCTTTAACATGTTTGTGGGTTTTGAAGGTTTATAGCGATGGAGAACTATCGTAATTCACGGCCACCATTACAGAAGCCGAGGCCGCTTTAAAGGAATATTGTTCAGTGGCTGAATTTATGGAAGAAATATTGGGTAGCTGCTGAGACATGACTTCTATTAAAAGAAGCACGAGTGGAAATCTATCAAACCCTCCAGAGTAACTCAAAAGGTAGATTTCACAGATGGATATTTTAATGTTGCGGCAAAGAATATCCATGGGAAATAAAGAAATGCAGCGTCCTGCATTAAAGATCTTGGATTTTAATTCAGATGTTAGAAGGCAGAGGGTACCCTGCACATAAAACAATGCCCTCAAGGTTTTATTTCAGCCGAATTTTCTTCAGGAAAGGACATAATGTTTGCATAGTTTATTCTCTACATTTTGTTCCTGAAAATATTTCCATCCAAAGCATTTACTTCAGAGAACCGGCCTCAGAGTACCTATAGTACAACATATTAATTGAGTAGTATGGGCGCGAATGTTTCCGCCATTTTTTTTGAATTAAGCAAATTCAATGTGCATCACCTACCTCATTTTCTAGAGTCTTCGGTTTCTCCTATAAAAACCGAGAAGAAAGACATTGTAAAGGTTCCAGATTTTTATCAGAAAATTGTGCAGTGAAAGGCTTATTGTATACATTTTGAAAAGTTCTTATATGAAGGCTCAGAGCCCATAGGGTCTCAGTGAGGAGGAGTTCTATCTGTCTTAGAGGATTCTGGTCTTTGGTATCTCACAGTATGTAACCTTCTCTTATGTGTTTAATACAACATTTCATTTCATTCATCTTCTTGTATCATGTTACTGGAATGCGAGTGGCTCGCTGATTTTAAGTAAGGATTTATCCTAGTTGATACCCATACTTGGATCAGTCAAGCGCTTTAAATATGGCTCAGGCATGATATACTATTTCATGTTCATTTCATCCATCTTTCTGCTATATTAGTTGCTTTGGGAGGGTGCTTTTAAAACGCCATTGTCATGTATGGATTCTTAGATTGATAAGCCCATATATGGTTTTGTTGTGTATCTGGGTATCAGACCAAAGATAACTAATGTCTTCTTATATTTTTTTCACCGCATACACCTTCTGATATTTGATTTATGTGGCATATTACTTGAATCGGCCCTCTTTACAGTAAATTGTCTCTTAACTGTCTGATGCTTTTGTGTTGGAGCTTCGCATCTTGTGTCTGCAACATTACTTTCCCTGTGACAGTTTCTGTAGATTCTGGTCCCATTTAAGTCAATTTCCTTGTTTTACAAGAGATAGCAGGAGAGCCTTTGGATTGACACCCCAGTTTAGATTATATGCTCCTTGCTACGATAAGATGTCCTAGGCACTGGTCTATGGCAACTCTAGGCTGTCTCTAGGAGTGACAACAGGGTCTATCACATTTCGAGAAAAATTCATTAGCCATAAAAGTTTCCCATTGAAACCAAAAGTGATTTGATATAAAACATAGGTTTTAACCTTATATAGTTAATTGTTTCAAATAGATTCTTAATAAAATGAAAAATATTCAATGTAAAACACATGCATTAACATATAATTGTGATATTTTCCCTTCTTTCCAACTTAGTCCATCCTTCTAGAAAAATCCCTTTTAATGAAGCGGATATATCCATAGTGATACACTGATATTTGTTCACCAAAAACTATTTCATTTTGGACTTATATATCTCAAAACTATGCTCATTGAATATATACATCTATATCTTTAAACTACTCAACTATTCTATTTCACTATAGGAATCAATTCGATATATCTCCCATTTTAATGGGGCCTATCACATTTCGAGAAAAACACATTAGCCATAAAATTTTCCCATTGAAACCAAAAGTAATTTGATACAAAACATAGGTTTTAACCTTATATAGTTAATTGTTTCAAATAGATTCTTAATAAAATGAAAAATATTCAATGTAAAACACATGCATTAACATATAATTGTGATATTTTCCCTTCTTTCCAACTTAGGCTGGATATCCCCATACAGAAAAATCCAATTTAACTAAATAAATATATCCATAATGATCACTAATATTTTCACAACAACTATTCCATTTTGGACTTATATATCCTGAAACTATGCTCATTGATTGCTCGATCTACATCTTTAAAACTAATCAAATATTTTTATTTTACCATGGAATCAACTCGATACTCTTATTTTTAATGGGGTCTATCACATTTCAAGAAAAACACATTGTGCAAAGTTCCCATTGAAACCAAAAATATTGATACAAACATAGGTTTTTAACCTTATATGGTGTATTGTTTCAAATATATTCTTAATAAAATGAAAATATTCAATGTAAAACACATGCACATTAACATATAATTGTGATATTTTCCCTTCTTTCCAACTTAGTCCATCCTTGCAGATATATCCATAGTGATCCACTGATATTTGTTCACCAACAACTATTCCATTTTGGACATATATATCTCAAAACTATGCTCATTGAATTTATGCATCTATATCTTTAAACTACTCAACTATTTTATTTCACCGTAGGAATCAATTCGATATATCTCCCACTTTAATGGGGTCTATCACATTTCGAGAAAAACACATTAGCCATAAAATTTTCCCAGTGAAACCAAAAGTAATTTGATACAAAACATAGGTTTCAACCTTATATAGTTAATTGTTTCAAATAGATTCTTAATAAAATGAAAAATATTCAATGTAAAACACATGCATTAACATATAATTGTGATATTTTCCCTTTTCCAACTTAGTCCATCCTTCTAGAAAAATCTCTTTTAATGAAGCAGATATATCCATGGTGATCCACTTATATTTATTCACCAACAACTATTCTATTTTGGACTTATATATCTCAAAACTATGCTCATTGAATTTATGCATCAATATCTTTAAACTAATCAACTATTTTATTTTACCATAGGAATCAACTCGATATATCTCCCATTTTAATACGGTCTATCACATTTCGAGAAAAACACATTAAGCCATAAAAGTTTCCCATTGAAACGAAAAGTAATTTGATACAAAACATAGGTTTTAACCTTATATAGTTAATTGTTTCAAATAGATTCTTAATAAAATGAAAAATTTTGAATGTAAAACACATGCATTAACATATAATTTACTCGAGAAACCCAAAACAAGAAGATCATTTTTTTATTAGTATATTATTTTTAGACCATCAGACACACACACACACACACACACATATGTATGTATGTATATATGTATATATCCCACGACAATTATAAACTACTAATCCATTACCTTGGATCAAATAAAACTTTAGTTCTTTAATTGAAACTGTAGAACCATGGGGTAAACTACCATGCACTAGAAAAATGCTAAAAGAAAAAGCCATGTGATGAAAACCATCATAAATGGAGATTTTGTTTTTCCCAAAAATGTTTTTTGGGGCACTAGCCCTGAACACCTGTGTGTGGGGAATTTTTTGTCTGTATGAAACCTTAAAGTGGGGGTCCTTTCCTCCCATTTTATTCCCACCACTATGCTTAGAAAACTATATAGTGCGTGGGAGTATTCACATAAATAATATAACACATACCAAACATCCAATAATTCTCCTTAATGTGACCATCATTGTTGCAATGGTTAGAATTATTTATACTACCCTTGCATGGATGTGTAGTGACTATTTTATTCTTATCCTCCTATTTCCAGTTCTTATTCCCCTCCTTCAAAGTTTCTTGGTGCTATTTTTTCTTCAAACCACTTAAGTACCCTTTATTTTAGCCTATGGTTTCTAGATAATGTGCATATACACATGGCTCATACATTATCCTTAGCTTGGAAAGAATCACTTGTTTTTGTAGATGGTTATATAGACCCCACATATACTTAAGGAGTACATTTGGGCTCTTGGGAAAGATATCCAATAATATGACCATATTTTTTAACTTAGTACACTCTTATACACCCTTATGTCTACGTAAAGTAGTGTGAGTGATTCCACGGGTCCTCTACACACTTCATAAGGTATAATTGGGACAGGTTGTGTTAACTTCTACAAGTTCTACAGGCAGAGTCTGTAAAGGGCCAGGTAGCCTCTGGATCTCATCTTTTATGAAAGGTGGTGGTGGAATATCCAGTAAATTCCCCTACAGTCAATCTATGGAATAGATCTAAATAGAAGTTCTTCATTTTAATATCCATAAACCACAATCACTTTAAGGCAAACTGTGTACATGTATCATTTCTCCCATAAATTCTTAGGCAAATTTTTTAAAGCATACATGTCATGTTGGCTTTCTCCCATTAAATTTAAAGCATGTTTTTTGTAAGTGCATAAAATAATTTTGCAAACCAATTAAATGTCATTTATCCCACAAACTAAAGGCTTTCTCTCATTAATTCAAGGAAAACTTTAAGGCCTAAAAATTGAACCTAAAGTGGTTGAACTCTCATAGGATTTTGAACTTCCATAGGATTTTAGTCTGTTTGTTGAGTGTTAACTTCTATAAGTTCTAAATGAAGAGTTTGTAAAATGTTAGGTAGCCTCTGGATCTCATCTTTTCTCAAAGGTGACATATCCAGTAAATGCCCCTACAGTCAATCTCTGGAACAGATCTAAATAGAAGTTCTTCATTTTAATATCCATAAACCACTACCACTCTAAGGCAAACCTTGTACATGTGTCATTTCTCCCTTCTCCCATAAACTCTTAGGAAAACTTTAAGGCATGTGTCATTTCTATTTAATTTCTCCCACAAACTCATAAAGGTGTGACTTTTGACATAACTAGTTGTTTTAGTAAGTGCATAAAATAATTTTGCAAACCATGTAAATTTCATTTCTCCCACAAACTAAAGGCTTCCTCCCATTAATTCAAGGCAAACTTTAAGGCCTAAAAACTGAACCTAAAGTGGTTGAAATATCATAGTATAGTATCCCCCAAACTCAAGGCTTTCCCCCATTAATTCAAGGAAAACTTTAAGGCCTAAAAATTGAACATTGTTTTAGTAAGTGCATAAAATAATTTTGCAAACCATGTAAATTTCATTTCTCCCACAAACTAAAGGCTTCCTCCCATTAATTCAAGGAAAACTTTAAGGCTTAAAAACTGAACCTAAAGTGGTTGAACTCTCATAGGATAGTATCCCCAAACTCAAGGCTTTCCCCCATTAATTGAAGGAAAAATTTAAGGCCTAAAAACTAAACCTAAAGTGGTTGAACTTCCATAGGATTTTAGTTTTTTGGTTGAGTCTTAACTTCTACAAGTTCTAAAGCAGTCTGTAAAGGGCTAGGTAGCCTTTGAATCTCATTATTTCTTAAGGCATGTTATTGAACTAGATGTGATTTATGCCATAAATTTGAAGGCAAACTTTCATGCAAACCATGCATGAACCATGTATATGTGTCATAAATCTCCCTTAAACTCTAGGCAATGCAATCTTTAACGCATCTCATTTATAGATGTGAATTCTACCATAAAATTTAAGTCAAACTTTAAGATAAATCATGCACATGTCATTTATCTCAGGCACATGTGTCATTTCTCCCATGCATTTGCAATAAATGTCAATTTAATATATTTTTATTGAATTTGTTTTTTTTCAAGGATAAAAAAATCCACTAAATATGGTTGAAAAATGGAAATTATGCATAGATGTTTCTTGCTATCCCAATCCAGGGAAAGCAATGATTACATATGTGCTTTCTAATATTGCGATTAGCAAAGTCGTCCAAAGGAAAATGAATATACCAAGAAGAAAAAAAAACAACGAGGCATATTATATTGCATTGATAGAAGGCTTGGGAATAGTTATGGAGTATGGATCAAATGGAATTATACTTTTCACCAATTTTGAACTTGTGTGCAACCAGATGAATGGCGTGTACCAAGTTAAGAAGGAAAAGCTAAAAGAACTGCATGGAATAGCAAACAATTTTGTTAGCCAATTTCAATTTTTTAGTATAAGACATTGTACAAATGTGAATAAAATGTCTGTTGATCTATTGCGTGGGGCAATTCCAATTCAAGATTCATCTATCAAAGATGAATTATAATTATACAGGGCAATGCCAATGCAAGGTTCATCTCTCAAAGATGAATTAGTTTTGAGATGCTCTTCTTCAAAAATTCAAGATTCATCTGTCAAAGATGAATTAGTTTTGAGACACTCTTCTTCAAAAATTCAAGATTCATCTCTCAAATATGAATTAGAGTTGAGACGCTCTCCTTCAAAATTTATTGATGGACATTGTAACATATCTTGGATATGTGTGTGTTTTGTACTTATAAATGCACCTTTTTTAATGTCCATGTGTTTTTTTCAATTATATACCAAGTGTGCTCCCACCACACCATGTAAAGCGCAACTTGGTGAACTTCACATTTGCAACAAGTGGTGAACTTCACATTTTTATAAAAATAAAATGTGGGGACTTCAACAAAAAATAAAATAAATGGAGTTTCACGCTTCTTTTTTAATAACCATGTGTTTTTTTCAATTTTATACCAAGTGTGCTCCCACCATGTAAAGCACAATTTGGTGAACTTAACATTTTTATAAAAAAAAATTCTTAAATTGAGTTTCACACATCAATTAATGCTTTGAAAGTTGTGTTTTACATAAGTTATGTACACTAAATTACATTAATTTTCTGAAAATTATTTTGAATTTATTTTAAATAGTATTTAAAAAAAATAATTGTAAATGTCCATTGTAGATATATATATCATGGAGGATGAACAATGAATATCAACATAATCTCATATCTTTACGAGAGAGGGGGATCAGGGATCAAGGGGTGTTCATGGTATTTAAATATAATCTTAAATCTCCATACATATATACATACATGTGTGTACATATGGAATTGATTTTTTTATCAATTTTGTGAGTTAAATTAGTTGTTAATAAGTTTCATTTTTTATTTTTTAGGAGCCAAGAGGGGAAGGGTGTCTACTCCATCAATGGAGCATGTCCATGGTTCACGCAATCGTGGTATGGTTCACGCAATTTAATCAATGAATATGTGCATGTATTCATACATATGAATGTATTTTTGAAATGATTATAAATTCATATTTGTTTATGAAGCTTCTCTCTCATCTCGTGAGGTTGGTGGTGGTTCAGATTCCCTTAGAGGACCATCAATAAGTGCTGGCGGGTGGCATGAAGGTGGTGATATGTATTCCCCTAGAGGCCAATCAACAGATGGACATGTTGGTTCTCAACAGAGTCGTTTTGGTTCTCAAAAGTCTCAGGGTGGGAAAGATGCTAGCCAACCACATCACGGTGGCCATCAATTTGAATTTTTTTTTCATTCAATTTGTAAAAATTTGTTTACATGTGTTTTTTTAATATACCAAATTTTTTATATTGATGCAGAGGCTGAAAATGCTGCTCCAAATGTTGCTAAAAAAAGACGTAGGGAAGACGCGTCATTCAAGAAAAATGTTGTCCACCAACCACAACTTATCCGGCCGACATATTTTATATACCTTGAGAAACAAACATGCAATAATGCACCTTAGAAATGTGTTAACATCTTCATGCAAAATTGCAGAGAGATCTCGTGGCTTTGATTCTACCCGCTGAAAATCGACAAAGCTTGGAAATTGTTATACACTCTTTAGGCGAACTAGTAGATGTGTACAGAAAGCTTGGGCCAACCAATGATACTTTTGTAGAATTCATGAGAAAAAGAAAGGAAAAAATGATGGGTCCCGATAAATGGGAGGTTGTTAAAAAAAGAGTTACAACAAATATGGCCAAGTCTATGTTTAATTTCAAAGAAGGGTCGAAAAGAAAGACGCTGAAGGTGAAATATTTCAAGCACCCTGACCTAGCTCACTATTTGTATGATAGACACCTTGCGGCCTATGGAAGAATCCCATGGAACGACGAGGTTTCACTTTATTTTGAAAAATTATTTTATGCAGAATTCATTTTGCAAATGAAACCCAATTACAATGACCTTCCCTCTGAATTTTTTGGTCTTGGGAAAGGTCAATTGTGTGACCGTAAGGGTGCTAGGTGTGATGTTGAGTTGCCTCGCCCTGAGCCACCATTGGTTAGTTGACCTTTTCATGTCGAAAATTTGCAGTCAGAGATGGAAGCCATTTCTCAAATTAGTCGAGAAGCAAGGGATGCCATCATTGACAATGTTCACAATGGATTGGGTGAAGTTGATATTTGTCTGAATTGACAAAGAGCACATGAGAATGCACACGCTAATTTTGTGTATTATACAGATGAAGAAATTGACAACATGAGTGTTGAAGATCTCAAAACATATGCAAAGAATTATCGCAATAGTTGGTAGGACCTAATTGTTCATGAGGAAGAGGGCATGGGAACGGTATGTGTTAATGGTTAGGGTTCAATTATTTTAACACATGTACAATTTGTAATAAATACATATATACATACATTTGTTTGTATACATTAATCTAACAAAAATGTTTCATTATATGCTAACACCATTTGCAGTTGTCATGCTTGATGAATGAAGAAAATGTTAGTATCACGGTTGGAGCCTTTGGTTCAAACAATCAAGATGGGTCTCACCATCAATCATACAATCAAGATGGTTCTCACCATCAAGATATGTTGGCAAATCTTAGTGTTTTTTAAGTGAACATGATCATGTACAATTATTTTTTATCTATTATTATATATATCAAAACATGATGAGATATTTTAAAAATAAATAATTGTGCACACATGTATATGTACATATATATAATAAAATGTTTTAATAGATTCCAATTCCGTCTGATGTTTTTGGGATGCCAGTACCTTCTTCTTCTTTAGGAGATGTACCCTCTACTTCCTTAGGAGATGTGCCAAATCCACAATCACAAGTATGGACAATTTTTCACTTTTAAAATTAATGTTTTTAAGTTATATATTCCACCTCAAAAAGTTCCATTAAAAAATGAGATATATCTATATCTTGAGTTATTTTAAATTTTTTTGAATTTTAGGTTTTTGGAGATTTTCTTTTTGAACCACTCTTAGGAGATATGCCAAATCCACTAGCACAAGTATTCAATTTTTCACTTATATATATATATATATGTTTTTAAGTTATTTAAGTTATAAATTGAAGTTTAAAAGTTTATATAAATTGAGATCTAGATATTTTGAGTTATTTTAATTTTTTTAAATTTTAGGGTTTTGGAGATTTTCTTTTGGAGCCTCTCTTAGGAGATGTGCCAAATCCACCAGCAGAAGTATTCAATTTTTCACTTAAATATATGTTTTTAAGTTATAATTTATAAATTCAAGTTTAAAATTTTTATTATAGATTGAGATCTCGATCTTGAGTTATTTTATACTTTTAAATTTTTTGAATTTTAGGTTTCTATAGAGGATTTATTTTCTCCACGGACTCCAGCGATGGAGATAGGAACATCCACACCATTTCAACCATTTGAACAAATTATCTGACTTTTTTTTTATACTATTGAAAATAAATTTATATATGCATTCTCATTTGAATTTTTTTAATATATATATATATATATATATATATATATATATATATATATATAATTTTACATGTATATTGTATAATTTACTGTTGGAGATGTTCCTGTGGGGAAGTTGTAGTGGACGAGAAACAAATGGAGAGGGAACCTCATGAGGTATTGCATGATTTTTTTTTTACATTTTGTTTTTTACATGAAGTTCTATATATTCTCACTCAATTTTAAAACATCAAATTTTAATGTTTGTACACATTGTGTACAGGTTCCCCATGCTTCGCAGGATAGCTCGAGGATTGTGACTTTGCTAGGAAAGACACTACATCCATCTGTATTTGATGGATGATGCACATGCACACGGGCACCATTACATTTTCATTAGATTTAATCTTAAATTTAACTTTTTATATATAATCTTATCTAGATGTAGTTATATATAACTTGATACTTGATACTTGATACTTGTGAGATCTTCAAATTTTGGACATATTTTATATCAACTACATTTGGTACATGTGAATGTGATATATAATGTTTTTAAAACTTAAGTTTTGGATGGTTGAACTACATTTGACATGTGAAGTAATGTTACAGTGTTATATATAATTTGTTTTTTTTTTTAAACTCAAGTTTTGGATGGTTGAACTACATTTGGCATGTGATGTGAAGTTATTAGGGGAATTTTGAGGTCTAAAATGGGTCTCCTAAGAAAAATGTACAACCAAAATAAACTTTATAAGAACCAATAGGATTCAAGATGATGATCTCAACCATGGAGGATGATTCACCATTTTTTGGAGCAAAAAAGTAAAAAGATTAAAAAATAATAAAATAATAAAACTACATTTTCAACACATATTTTGAAGTTATCTCCTTAAGGGTTTACTCAAATTTCGAGTGAGAATACTCGCTGGATGAAAAATTTAATTCCTCATCCAAGGAGTACCCATGTTGCATACTTTTGATGGACCCTGCTGCACTAAAAATGACAAATACATAAAAAAACGTGATTGCAATCATGTTTTTTTATGTATTTCTCATTTTTCGTATAGAAAATTCCATCAAAAGTATGCAACATGGGTACTCCTTGGATGAAGAATTAAATTTTTCCTCCAACGAGTATTCCCGCTTGAAATTTGAGTAAACCCTTAGGGAGATAAGTTCAAAATACGAAATGAAAAAGTAGTTTTTTTCTTTTTTCCCTCTAAAATTTGATGATGTAATCAAATCTTATTTCATTATTTCCACTATTATTTTATAATGTTCTTAGGAGGCCCATTTTAGACCTCAAAATTCCCCTAATGAATGTTGTGTTAAATAATTTGTTTTGTTTTTAAAGTGTTATGGTTGAACTACATTTGGCATGTGAAATAATGTTACTTGATACTTGATACTTGTGATCTATAATATTTTGTTTTTAAAACTCAAGTTTTGATACTTGTGATCTATAATGTTTTGTTTTTAAAATTTTTTGATACTTGTGATCTATAATGTTTTGTTTTTATAACTCAAGTTTTGGATGGTTGAACTACATTTGGCATGTGAAGTAATGTTGTGTTATAATTTGTTTTGTTTTTAAAACTTAAGTTTTGGATGGTCAAGAACTACATTTGGCATGTGAAGTAATGTTGTGATCTATATTAATGTTTTTATTTTGAAAAACTCAAGTTTTGGATGGTTGAACTACATTTGGCATGTGAAGTAATTTTGTGTTATAATTTGTTTTGTTTTTAAAACTTAAGTTTTGGATGGTTGATCTACATCTGGCATGTGATAAAATGTTAAATGTTTTTATTGGATAGTTGAACTACAATTGGCATGGCATGTGAAGTAATGTTGTGATATAATCAAAAAGTTTTTAAAACTCAAGTTTTGGATGGTTGAACCACATTTGGTATGTGCTTATGATATTATGTTTTGATTTTAAATTCAAGTTGTCGTTTTCCAAACAACAACAAAATTCACATGAATATATGTACTTGTAGAAATGATTTTACACATGTTTGAATATATATGTTAAAATGATTGAAGTACAATACATATGGATCTCTCTCTCTCTCTCTCTTTATATATATATATATATATATATATATATATATATATATATATATATATATATAAATAATCATAAGATTCTAGGTCTTGTTAGATGTGTCAAACAATCATAAAATTTTAGAAATGCATTCTATAATGTATACATATGTAGTACGTGCAACATTTTTCATCAATGCACATAGAAAATCTACTTGAATAGTTAATTGCATTCTAGAACATATATATCTAGTACTTCAACATTCTTCATCAATGCCAATAGAATTTAGCTACTTTTAGTTAATTGAATTCTAGAAAATATATATTCAGTACATGAAACATTTTTCATCAATGCACATAGTAAAACTACTTGAATAGTGAATTGCATTCTGGAACATATATATATCCAATACGTGCAACATTTTTTATCAATGCACATAGAAAAACTAATTTCAGTTAATTGCCTACAAGATGTATATATCCAGTACGTGAAACATTTTTCATCAATGCAGATAGAAAAACTACTTTTTGTTAATTGCATTATAGAACATATATATCCAATACTTGTTGCATTTTTCATTAATGCACATAGAAAGGCTACTTCCAGTTTTAATTGCATTCTAGAGCATACATACATATACATATACATACATACATACATACATACATATCCAATAATTCTAGAACATATATATATAGTACTTGCAACATTTTTCATCAATGCACATAGAAAGGCTACTTTCAGTGAATTGCATTCTAGAATATATATATATATGCAACAGTTTTCATCAATGCAAGTATAGAAAAGTTAATTTCAATTGATACTAGTGTGCATGTACCAAAACAATGTACACGTGAAAACACTTGCATAGATAACATAACAAGGTAGCTCAATTTTTAGTTGAGTTTTGGAAGTTCTAAAACATGAATCCAAAGAGAAGAAATTTTTGGGCAGTTCAATAAAAAAATTCCAATGGAATGCCATCTTCAATGATCCGTTGATGATCGGATTTTGACATTTTCTATTTCTTAATTTTCATTTTTTTCTTTGATTGAACCTCTATCAACTTTATGCATGTTGCACAGACCAAGCGACTATATTGACAACTTACGACATCAGGTTCATAGTCTTCAAAGTAAACAAAATCCCCACTTTGATTAGCTTTTTTGAAAAAATAACCATTCAGTATAATAGATCTTCTTTCATACGGAAACCCGTCATTATTATAGTTTTCTAATATTTTCATTTTTCGTTCAGTGCAATGCATCAAATAATACTTCACATTTTCATCATTTTCAGTAGGTGCAATTACAACAAAAACATCTCCTACACATTAAAACAACTTATGTATTTAAATTTATTTCTAGATATCTATCATTTGAAAGCAATTGAAATGTTACCTTCTCTAACAGGATCAGAAACTCGATCACCATCAGATGATATTGTAGTCTCCTCTGATTTCATTTCTTCAAACGTTAAAATTGACATTTCCCCTTTGTATTTAGCTTTGTATGTTTCTAATATTTTACATACATTTTGTTTTCACAAACGTCATTGGATTCTATGTTGTCTATGAAAACATAAAAAAACAAGAATATTTTCTTTTATCCAATGCAAACACATTTGTGGACAACTCTTTTTTAATTGAATGCAATTTTCGAGTCCCTTTTATTGTTTCAACATCATTTCCAATTGATCTATCTACATATTCGATCCCAATATGCCAAAAAACCCTATATATGGAAAATTCAAAGAATAATGTAAATATGATATCAAAATACCATCAAAGATAATCATTGTGATAAATGTACATTGTTTAAAATTAGATGTCCAATAAAAATTAAATTGAATGTACCTTCGAACTTCCCTTGATCAGTTAGTCTCATGGCTTAGAGCAGCGATGCACCATTGAACAACTTCTTTATCATCCACAAGTCGGTTTGCAAAGGGGTTCATTTGATATCTTCTAAGTGCTCGTTTTATGCATGCCCCTACACCGTCATGTTGTCATTTTCCATGGTCAATCTCAAAGAAATTCCAACAATGTTTAATGCAGGTTTTCTTATGAAGAAAACACAACCAAAAGAATGATCGTGAAGATTTGAATTAACCTGCGCATCCATCTGACCATATCCAAATTTCATTGATTTTTATCCCATTATTTTTCAAGGAGTCATAAATCTTTCCAAAATAGTGTTGTACAAAATATGTATCATGTGTACGAGCGTCACTGATATAAAAGTGATATTTTTTTAATAAGATGTTGATTTTCACTAGTGCTTTATATATGATCGACATTTTGTTCAGCATGTCTATATAGAATATTGATGAGCATGGAGACTTGGTCAAAATGATAGTATTCACTCTGAATTTCTTTTTATGGAACAAATGTGTAGTTTTCTGCAAAATCAATTACTGAAAAAAATGTCCTTCGTGGAAAAATTTCATGGGTTTTTTTTAATTTCAAGTCATTCCATCGAGCTCCATGGGAATGCTTGGTGTATTTATAAATTTCTTCCTCAAACTTTCTCAAAAAATCTATCACAAAAATTTCTTCTTCTTGTAATTCAATTCTTTTAGCACTATTTGAACCTTGAATCATTGTATGGATATATTCATATCTCTTCCATTTCACTTTCATGTTGGACAATGATTGATCATTTATATCAATATGATATTTGTTTTGAAATTTAGTCAAATTTCTTCAATCATCACATTTTTTACCACCAACACATTTCTTTTCATAAATAATTCGTCGCTTTCTCTTTCACATAGAATTTGAGATATGAAATCACGGATAGTGGAAGGAGGAGGTGAATCTTTCCAAAATGTTCTACTAAAATTAAGGAATGTGTTATAATACAACTCAAATTCCACATGATAATGACAACAACAAGTGTCACGTACGGTGATAGGTTTTACATACCATGGTTTTTGTTGAACAAAAGCACTGATTGAGACATGAATTTCACGATTATCTTCTTTGAACTTGTTGAAAAACTCTATCTGAGTGGTTTCCAAGAAATGTTTTTCATGTTGTTCGTACTGATTTCGTGTTATTCTTCTTCGCATCACATCCCTTGCATTTGGCGAAACATGTGAATTTTTTTTCCAATATTCATATATTGTTTTTTTAACATTTTCTCCATGTCTATCTTTGTATGGTTGCCTAAAAATAGCTCTACAACAAGCGAGTTCATCATTTACATCTATTTGCAACCGAAATTTCTGATGTTTGTGAAAAGTTTTTCATGAGGTTCCTAATGCTTGTGCCATAGATTTTAGCAAGCGATTCTATTTAGTACTTGATGAAACCACTGCCATATGTATTGCTCTATGTACAACTAAAACATTTTCCTTTTTAAATCTTCTAATTGAAATTATAACACTATTTATATTTTGTATCACATTTTCCTTCATTTTTTTATCTTTTATTTATTTTCGAATACCCAATAAAGTCGTAGCTTCTTTTAATTTCCTTAATGATAGGAGACCTTTCAGCATTTGGGCTTGAGCTGTCACATTTTCCTTTATGAAGTACGTATCAAAAATGTGTTTAACATGATATCTTATAACATGGTCAACTCTTTTATCTCCATATGTGTGAGTGTCAACATTTTCTAACATCTCATCGTCGACATTGATTTCATCTGTACATATTCGAATGAATAGTACATAATAAGTTTACATGTTCAATAAATAACTAAATTAATAAATATGTATAATTTCAATAATACGTGCATGTGTTCAACATATATATATATATATATATATATATATATATATATATATATATATATATATATATATATATATATATATATATATACCTTGTATCTTACTTTCACTTAAATTTTCAACATTTTCACCATCTTCAATCATTGGTTCAATATCTCTTTGACTTTCTCTTTCAAAATTTTGTATCTCGTCATCAATGTTTTGAGGAATATCTCTCTTTGTTTACATTGCAAAATATTTTTCAAATTAGTTCATCAAATAAAAATTAAGCTTCACATTTTAAACTAGGAAAATTTTAAATATCAAATTCATAATATTTACATTTACATACCTGTTTCAACTTCTAGTTGAGGTTGATTTTCCCTTTCAATATTTGAGAGCGCTTCTCTCTTTCTTTTGCGAGATTCTCTCGTCTCTTATTTACGTTCCTCAAGGTATTTTTTTCGATCATATTTTCTCAGGCAATTCCTTCGATTTCCTATGATAATAGAGTATGAAGTTCAAAAAAATTCCTTCAAAAATTTAGACAAAAACTCAATAAAAAAAAACATCACAAAATATTTAATTTAAAAAAAAATCATTTTAAAATTTTTGCAAAAAGCACATACTTCAATCCAAAACACTTACTTTAAAAAATCCAAGAAAAAAATGTCTTACAAAAATGAAACTAAGCTCAAAATATTTCCTTCCAAGTCCTGCAAAAACAATTCATTTAAAAAGTTAGACGAAAACTCATTTTCAAAAATTATTATAAAATATTTACTTCAACCCAAAACACATACTCTAAAAAAATGTCACTTCAATAAATATCTCCAAAAAATGTCCATTAAAAATTAATTCCAATTTCTTAAAAAATGCCACTTTAAAAAATACTTTAAAAAAGCCTTAAAAAAATATCACTTTAAAAAATACCTCCAAAAAATGTCCTTTGAATATTAAGCCTAAAAAGAGACCTTTTGAAATTAAGCCTAAAAACATTCCTTTGAAAATTCAGCCCAAAACCTTTAAAAACAATGAAAATTAAGCCCAAATCCATACCTTCAGAAAAAATGAAGCCCAAAAAACATCCAAAAAATGTATCACATACCTCCAAGAAATGTCCTTTGAATGTACCTCCAAGAAAAGTCCTTAAACCCAAAACAATCCTTTGCAAAAATGTCCTTTGAATGTACCTCCAAAAAAATTCCTTATACCCAAAACAATCCTTTGCAAAAATTTCCTTTGAATTTACCTCCAAGAAAATTCCTTAAACCAAAAACAATCCTTTGCAAAATCAGACCAAGACCTTTGCAAAATCGTACCAAATATGTGAAAATATGCGAAAATAATGAATGCTTTTACGTTAATTTAGGCAATTTATATTGCCCGCGAAATGTGTGTTTTTTTTTTTTTTGGGGGGGTTTATTTATATTTTCCCGCCTACTAGGTCGTGTAAAATTTCAAATTTTCAATTTTATGTCGTTAGACTTGACGGCCATCTGGCGCAAAACAATCTCGTAGTTCTACCAACTAACACGTTCACACGCACAGAATTCAGTTCAATACATATCTTCAACTTTGGACTGATTAAACTCCATGAAACATTCTGAATTAAGTGTCGGAACCAAGACAAGCATTTTTAGAATTCAATCTTCTTTCAGGAAATATAACTTTTATGGAATTTCATAAATATTTACTTATTTTAATTAATTTTATAATAAAATGGGTGAAAACAATTTCTGAAGGTCATTATGATTCAGTGAAATCATAATTCTGTATCTTCCAAAATACACTTTAAAAAAAATTGAAAAATTATGGTGCATTGCATTGGTCCGTCATCTGTAATGGGTAGTTTTTAGATTTTTAGTTTATAACTTATATGTTAAGAAATTTAGTGTGTCGCAAAACATATTCAAAATATGCAGTTTTTTCATATTGGATCAGTTCAAAAAATTATAGTAATTATGATATGCATTAGTTGGCTTTGTAAATATAACAAAGTAGACTCTTTCTAGATTGTTGTAACACATTTTGTTTGTCAAAAACACAAAGTTTCAAAGTATACAACAGTGCGTATTAACATGACCTCTTATGAATGCTTTGATTGTTAAAAACCACACGCTCAAAGAAACGCTAAGTTGACATACCAAATGTGTATAAAAAAAACTCCAAAAAATAAGTAATAGAAATCTAATAAAATTTCTAAAAACTTTTATTTTTATCGCAAAATAAAATTCTAAACATAAAAATTGTTTTGTCTTGCAGAAAGTTGAAGAAACGAAAAAAATAAATTCTTTTTTTCAAAAAATGGCAAAAAGAGTAACCCAACTTCAAATTTTCACCCATATTTAGCATGAAAAATGCCTGGTATATATTAATGTACCAGCACAAAGTTCCAAAGTGTTGCAATATATTTCGGAAAAATATACAACATCAATGATAAAACCATAACATCATCAATTAAACCCATTACAATTCATTATTCCATATATCTATAATCTTTGTTCCCTTCATATACTTATTAAGCTTTTGGCGTATCCACAGATTGTGCATCCAATAAAACATGTCTTTCCTTTTACTTTTTTTTTTCGATCCTTACTAGCCGGAGAGGGCGCCGCCAAGGTAGTCTTCCCCTTCTTCATGAAATAGTTGTCTGGAGATATCCGAAAATTTCTAAACTGTCCACCCTTACATATAATACCAAAAATGCATATGTGCTCACCATACTCGATAGCATAAAGACTATGCCTTCTGACAATGGTCTCCTTCACATCTATGTGACTTTCACTTACATCCTCCCTGCATTGAAGGTAGTGTAACACATCAAACAAAAAATAAAAAACACATTCTGGCACTTACTCAGTAAAATATTACAATTCCACTTTCCCCAGCCCATTCTGCTTCAAATAATTCATATCTGATTTCCCCAAAAGACCCCTCGAGTCCCTTTTTAGATAACTGATCTGATGTAGAGTTCTTCTCTCGATAAATATGGGTGAATGAAATGTTGGTGAAAGTATTGGTCAAATATGATATACTTTCAATCCATGAAGTCAAATTTAGGGGGGTTGTCTGATTTCTATGATTTATAAAATCAATTAACACTTTTGAATCCCCAAATATCCGTATGGTGTTAATGTATAAGTGTTTGGTAAACCATAGAAGGCCTCAGAGTGCCAATCTCTTAGCCCTGATATTTTATCTCAGTCCACCGTACCAGTGTAGTTTATAATGGAAAGTAGGGGAGATCATCAACCAAGCTCCGCAGCCACATCTACCATTATGTGCCGCCCCATCAAAGAACCTCGTAGGAAAACTAATCCCATGAGGTCACATTCTGATTGATAGATCCCTAGGTGGTTTGAGTTTAGTTTTCATACCCACCCAAATTTTAATAATATGAGATACAATCCATGTCTGAGTAATGGTTTTATCATAAAATATTTTATGATTCCTTCTTTTCCATATATACTAATGATATATTAGTGGGATGATAATAAAACCACTCCCTTTGTTCAGCCACCATCTCGTACATGCTTCAACTGTTGGTAATCTGAATCCTGTAAATTGAAGTCACTACATAATAAGGATCTAATATCCTTTGCAAATACACAGTTGTAGAAATATGCTTGTTATCCTCCTCATCATTCATGCAGGGACTGCAGATACTCGAGCCAATCTTATCTCTTTTCATCAAATTCATCCATGTTAAGTTTTTCTCCTTCCACACATACCACATGAAAATGATTATTTTAATTTGTGTCTTTACCTTCCAAACTGTGTTGAACCAACACTTACCTTTTCAGCCAAGTTTGTTGTCCATGTTGGCTATATATGTTTCTTTAATAACTATATTTCCTTTTTACAAAATACATCCCCATGTGATCATATATACTTCAGCTTTCCTGTGCCAGCCCATACCACTTACTGCTTCCATATTAGACTTCCACTCCTTTATCATCTGACCCTATAACCCCAGGTCTTCAGCATCATGCCATCTCAGTATGCCATCCTGCCAATAGTTTATGCCCTGAGAAATATAAAATATCCCTCACCCATGTAAGCATCATAAAATATGCTCCCCAAGACCAATTTCCACTGGAAATATTCTTATGTTCCTCTCATAAAGCATGATTCTATGACCATTCAAAAAATTCCATTTGAGGTGATTTCTAAATTCAGGCCAGATTTTGATGAAACTTATCCATATCAGTGAACCACTATCAGTTTTTCTCCAAACTGAGAATAAAGCATCGTCAAGTTCAATATTTTTGAAATACTTAAACCTCATAATTTCTCTCCACATCCCATCTTGATTTATATTTCTCAAAAATACTTCATAAGCAATGATCTCCCAAAAGTTTCAATATTTAATATTCCCCAACCAAGTCGGTCCTTTGGAATGGAAAGAAGGTCAGATGATATTTATTTTCACCATTCCTGCCATCCCATAAGAACTTAGTCATCGAAGATTTAACCTTGTCAATGATAGAGGACGGAATCAAAAAAAGATGTGCCCAGAAAACAGTAATGTGTTGTAATACCGTCTTTAGATGATATTTATTTTCACCATTCCTGCCATCCCATAAGAACTTAGTCATCGAAGATTTAACCTTGTCAATGATAGAGAACGGAATCAAAAAAAGATGTGCCCAGAAAACAGTAATGTGTTGTAATACCGTCTTTATGAGAATCAACTTTCCTCCATTTGATAAAAGTTTATGAGAGACCACCCTTGAATCTGTTTATGGAATTTATCTATGATCCATTGCCAATCTTCATTTTTATAATGTCCTGGCTTTAGGTGAAAGCCCAAATAAGTCATATATATATTTGAAATAAATTTTTTTATGACATTTTTCCTAGTTAATTTTAATCAAAATACAGTGGAGATTTTTAAAAACTTAAGTTTATGTTGTTTAATTTGTAGGATTCAAGTTTCCTATGGTTTTTCAGAGTGTTGAATCCATTTATGCATTCAAAAATATATTTTAAACAACAAAAAATCATGTTCTTGCTTGAAATTGTATTGTAGAATTTTGATGATAAAGGTTATTTCATGTAGAAGTGATCTGAAATGAGAATGTTAGTATTGTTGTGCTAATTACTCTTTCAGATTATGAATTCAATGTCTTATGTGTGCTTAAGGGTTCAAGTCTTCTTGCAAATTATCAAGTCTCATGAGTGGTTTTTATGTCAATTTAGTGAACAATTTAACACAAAAAACAAAGATGAACAACAACAAATAAAGTATAGAACATCACAATACATAACATTAACACAATTATTTGATGAAGGAGTTTGCCCCTCCTGGGCTACATCTCCTTGGTCCAGCTTCCATGGCTTGGGCCTCTATATTATGCTCAAATTGTCAAATTGACATGTTTACAATGCTCTTTTGCTCTTGTAGTTTGCTCCAATGAGTCCAACATGGCTCAAAATAGTCAACTAGCCTCTTTCTGAGCCTGAATTGGTCGAAAAATGCAAAATTTATGACCATTTTAATTTTTCCCACTATTTCAAACCCTAAACTAGCTAACTGTAACTAGAACTGGCAGTCCGCCGAATTTGGGGGTCTGCCAATAAAAAATTCATTAAGATAAGTGGGAGTTAGCGCACTAATTAAGTGCGGTTAAGCGTTAAATGCACGGTTTAATTAATCCACATTTAAATTTTGGATTAGGCACTAATAAACAGGGTTTTAGTTAATTAACCGTGGCTTAGATCTCCACATTAGCTTTGGTCCTGCCGATGGTCATGTATTGAGGTTCTATGGACTAGGGGTTGGCCCCCGCCTACCCCTGCCATTAAACAAACTTTAATATAAATATATGTCGAATTATATACATGTTAAGAACTTTTGGTAGGTGGGTTGGTAACATGTGGCTTTGTGTGGCGGGAGGTCGCGGTGTCGAACCCTGGTTCTTCCGCTTGGAATTTTCACCAATAAATTTACACTTCCTTTCAACATGGGGGGGGCATGTGGCAGCCCTATGTTATACAATGTGTCCTCACCCAATTGGCTCACAAATTAAACCAATGAAACTCTGCCACATCACCCCGAATACGGACCAGTGCCATGCTGCCACTTGGCAGCTTACCATTCGCTGAAGAATTTCCAAGCAAAAATACCCTGCATAGTCAACAGGCCATGCCAAGAGTACAGACTACTGACTGGGCATCTGACTGTCATTTTTTTTTTAATTTACTTGTTTAGCAAAGCAGACATAACTCGTTTCCGAGAGCATACAATGACCATTTTTCTTGAAGCGAAGTCTATCGAATTCACAATTGAAAGCACTACGTCGTCGTTCAGGTTCTGATCCAATCTGAGAAATTTGATTTTTGAGTATAAAACTAAACCCCTGATCAAGAATTTAGACTATGCTCACACACACACACACATATAATGGTGAATTGGTAATGGAGTAATCTTGACAAGGTCCACCATTAAACCTTAGTGACCACTTATATCGAATAACTTGCAAGCAATATATACCAATAACTTATGACTTAACAAATATCGAGAGATATTGACCCAGTGACGTCAAGGGTGCCTACTCTTCGAGTCTTATCATAATGGATTAACATATCCCTCTATGGGAAACAAGTGAGGAGGATAAAAAATTGTTTTCCCAACCAGTCAGACTAAACTAACAAGACGCCACACCTCCATAAAATCTTTGTTATTTCCTTTAATTTATCAAAAAAATAGGTAGACTTGCCATCAGTCACTAAAGGTTATGGTGTGGAATGTGAAAATTCATCGGAATCCAAGAGACCACTTGGTATATGAAAACCAATGGTCATAATAATGTATATAAATCTATATATTTGTTAACAAAAATGCAACTCACATCTTCTCATTTGTGTGTTTAACATGGTATCAAAATCCTGCTCAAGTGAGCTACTTGTTTTTGTGGCGTGTGTAAACTAGCACTCTCCTCCTTATGGGTTCTATGCCTTCCAAGAATTTTTCAGAATAGAGGTCATTAGCTCTCCGATGCAGGAGCATCCGACTCAACAATTTCATTGTGTTCTAGTTAACTTAGGGGTTCTTGTGTTTTTAAGAAAGTTAGATTCCTATGTATCAAATTAATGTAATTATTAATGTTTTTGAGTGATTTTAATGAGATATATTTAGAATAGGAATTAATTAAATATTGTGAGGCATTTTGTAAATGTTCTCAAATGATGGAGAACATGAGAGAATTAGGATAGTTGAGAGCTCATAAGGATTGATAAATTTGGAAATTAATTGTAAATCTTGAATTAGGAATTAGTTCATGGAGTTGAGAGATTTTATGATTTTGTTGAGAAGATAGAGGATTTGAAACCAGAATTGGTTAATAGAGCCTTTTGTATAAAATTGTAAGCCTCAAGGCATAAAAAAAAAAGTCAGATACAAGAATCGTAATTTAGAATAGGCAAGAGATAGGGTTTGATTATAAGCCTACAGGAAGAAAGAGTAAAAGGCCACTGATATAGAAAATCGGGCCAGAGAGAGACTCATTATGTAATTATTTTTTTATAAAGACAGAGAATTTGATTCCTGAATTGTGAAAGTGTGTATTGATTAATTGAGTTATAATGGTGTGTATGTATCAGAATATCTTCCTAACATAAGTGTACAGGCGTTTTCAAGGAGAACCAGAGAAGAGATAGAATAGATAGAGGCAGTGTGCAAAATAGTTTCAGTTGCAAAGATCAGACTGTAACGAAATCAGTTGAGAAACAGAGGAGAGAGAAATTTGGAATAATGGATGTAATCAAGCTGAGAGAGCTATAAAATCTATAATTTATATTTTATGAGTAGTTGATTAAGTGTGGCGTGCAAATCGTTTTTCTGGTGCAGATTTGTTTTGAAATATGTGCAAAATCAGAATCCGACTACACTAGTACCGTTATTCTGTTTCTGAGTTTTTATTTAGATTATCAGTTAAATAGCATTAATGATTTAAGCACTTAAATCTTCTGATTTTAGAGTGTTGGGTTCAATATCCGTGAATTAAAAGCAATTTGGAACTTGGTGTTCAACCTGGAACTGTGAGTCGAATGCATAATCCGCGAATAGTAGGCGGTATTTAAAACCCATAAATGGTATATTGCACAGCTAGAAGGCAGTAAGCGATATATTTCTAAATCATGCGATCAAACAAGGAAGCAACACGTATCATAAAAACAGGTGGAGGAAACAGATTTTATCGCGTGTTTTTGAAGTATTAAATATCGTGTTGGTTAGCATGTGATATCCATCAGATCTGGGGCAGTTAAATGGATGGTGGAGATTAGTAACATTGGGAGGAGGTAAATTCAAAGGGTGATCAATAGTGATTAATTAACTTAGTTGGACCTCCAGTTCGAAATCCGTATGTATTGGCTGAATAGACTGTAGTTTGTTGCTGGGACCCCGAAGTCATTTGGTATCGGATCAAGAGAAGCTATTTGGGAGAGAATTAGAGGAAGGTGACTCTCTTTTAAAAAAAAAAAACATCTGTAGAGTGGATTTTATTAATTAAAAGAGTTTATATACAAAAGCAGAGAGGAAAGCACATCGTGGGTGATTCTGGTGAAATGGGAAAGGGCCAGAAGTGATTTTGTCCTTAAAGAAGAGTGGAGTTTGTTCTTACAAGCAGAGTAAAGAAGAAAGGGATTCTGCATGCAGCAGAGCGAGGTATTTTTCAGATTTGATATTTTTTGAACATATTGAGATTTGTTTCAAGATAGTGAGTTATTGCATCCAGAGAAAGTTTGCAGAAGACAAGCCAGCCAAGGAGCAGAGTTGAATTGAGGTTACTGTGAAAGAGAGATTGTTGTGTATATGTTTTGAGGGTGGTTTTGATGACTGTAGACAGAAACATGAGATTTGATGAAAGAAAGAAGAAAAAACAAGTTTACTTGTGGATGAGGTAATGTACTTTGGGTTTTAATATTGCTTGAAATGCAGGGGACAATAGTGGAGAATATCTCAACAAAATAAAAACCAGAGAAGCTGTGAGAAAGAAGGACAACCATAGGTTCTGGAGAGAGAAGAACCAGTTGTGTTCTTGAAGGAAGAGTAAGTGGATACTCTAAGGAAATTGGCAGTGAACTTGGAGAATAAAACTATATGTTGGACAGAGAGAATAAGAGGTGGAATTGCATAAGCCTAGAAGAAGCATAATAGAGTAATCGGGAGGTTCCAGACAAAGGAATGGTGCTTGCAAAAAGACCAAGTAAAAAAGAGAGCTTGGTGAGGTAAGTGGCAATAGGGAGGACTTGTTGTTGCAGAGGCTTAGTACAACTCACCATGAATGTGAGGAGGTTATGAAGATGGAGAAGAAGATGAATACTGACAGTCATGACATAGGTTCAGGGAAAAGCCACCAAGAGAAGAAAGAAGATGCCAAGGCAAATGGCATGAAGAAGTAGTTGAGGGATGAAGATTATAAGAGAGAGAAGGCTGAGATAGAAGTCTAGCTTGAAGTGTTGATGGAGTTGTTATAGAGGAATAAGGAATCCCAGAGGAGTGGTTTACTTGTAGGAAGAAAGACCGTGAAGTGGTCCAAGTTGAAGAGGAGGCCACAACAAAGGAAAATGAAGTGGCTGAGAGAAAAAATCAGAGAAGCTAAGTTGGAAATGGAAGATTCCATTTGTGAACCAGAACAGGCTAAAATTCTGGGTGAAGATGAAGAAGGGAGATCAGCTAAAGATCTCATGAGCCATCCTGATAGTTCAAGACAACAAAGAATATTTGTTGGAAACCAGAGAATCTATGATGAAAAATTGGTGCTTGAAGCATCAAATAAAGCTAAGGGGTCTTGTGGTTTTGAATTTGATAGTTTATTTGTGAATGCAGGTACAACATCAAATGATTTTGTTGCCAAGGAGGGGAAGAGACCTATGGAAGCTAGTGACCATAAAAGAGATGGGAAAAGGAATTATGGTCCAGAAGAAGTACTTTGTGAACCAAAAGGAGATTTGGATGATTATTATTCATTCCATGAGGTTGAGTCTTTAGTTCAATCATAAAAGGAACCAGAGGTAAAGGAAACAGAGGTGATGAATCAAAAGGGATTTGACAGAGAATGGACCGAGTTAAAGGATGAACTAATTTACATAGAGAATCTACTACAAGAGAAGATAATGCAAGATAAACAGAGAAGAGGATGGAGCATGAAGAAGATAGTTCGGAAGTCAGTAGTACAATTACTTGTAAGAGACTGAAGAAAAGCTTAAGGGACATGAAGAAGAAAGAGAAACTCAAAGGAGCTGAGTTTATATTGAAGCCAGTAATTGAAGAAGAAGTTCATTACTATGAACCTGAGCAAGGTAACACCTTTGGAAAGGATGATGATGAGAGATTTGCAAGAAGTTTCGTAAGCTCTTTGAAGAGTTCAGATCAGCATGGTGAAGATATGCTGATAGGGAAGATTGAAGGCCTTAACAAATTTAAAACTAATGAGTTGTGTATGATTGCAGTTGGAGTATATGATGATGGAAAGTCTTTGGTTATTGCCAAAGAAGAGGAAAGACATAATTTCAATTTTGTTTTAGAGGAGAAGGATGAGACAGTTAAATCTCATGAGGAAGTTCCAACACAGTTGGAGGAAAATATTATTTTCCAGCATACTACTAGAATTGTAACCAATGAGATTTTGACTTGTATGGGTAGCCAAAAGCAAGCTGAAGAGAAGGAAGATATCAATAATACAAGTTTAACACTTGAGGAAGCTAGCAAAGAGATTTTATTTTTAGAACAGATATTAAGGGAGTCTGAGTCAAGCCATGAAACGAGACCTCCAGTAAATGATTTAATTTTTAAAAATCTTGATAAAGAAATGAGGTTTCTTGAAGAGTGCATAGGTAGAGATACGAATGGAAATGATTCATTCAACGCAGACGGAAGGATGGAAATGTCATGTAACAGTGAAAAAGAGAAGCATAGTAATGTAAAAGAAGATAGGGCACATATGTCTCATGAAGAAAAGTCAGTTTTAGAACTGAACAGGACTAATTTGACTACCAAACTTAATCAAGGAAATGAGGGACATCTATTAAAGGTTGTGAAGGAAGAAGAAAGGCATTTTGAAAATGATGAGCAGCAGTGTCATGAAGAACTTGAAGGTTATCAAGCAGGAGAGGAGTTGTTGGAGTATTTGCTGGATAAATGTGGGTACAAAGATGAGAATGCAGATCATGACGAAGAAGAGTCTCAAGATCTCATTGAGACAGAGGAGCATGTTAGTATCCAAACTAGCATGGGAGAGTTGAAGGGTGAGATTGTTGCTAGAGAGCTAGGAGGTGATTTACTTCTGGAAAGTAAATTGGAGGATGGAAAGTAGCAAATGAATATTGCAAAGGAAGAGAAGATTGGAGAAGATAGTAGTAAACTAAAGCAAGAAGGTAAAGGCAACAAAAAATGGAAAAGTGTGTACCAGCCTAAGGATATGTTGGACATGGATATTGAGGACTTGTGGAAGTTAATTATGAAACAGTCCAAATGGAGGAAACTGACAGCCGAAGGGATGATCAATCAAAATTTAAAGCTGATTGAAAAGAGGGGAATGAACCAGAAGACAACAAACATACAACAACAACAAAGGTGCATAGCATTTGGACAACTACAAAATAAGGTTTGGGACCCTGGAGGTTTTCTATCAACAAATGGGAACACATGATCTGGAGATCATGGATTTTTTTAACTTTGGGAGTCTGATGCAGGACCATCTGGCTCAGCAATTTCATTGTACTCTAGTTAACTAAGGGGGTCTTGTGTTTTTAAGAAATTTAGATTCCTATGTATCAAATTAATGTAATTATTAATGTTTTTGAGTGATTTTAATGAGTGATATTTAGAATAGGAATTAATTAAATATTTTGAGGCATTTTGTAAATTTTCTTGAATGATGGATAACATGAGAGAATTAGGACAGTTGAGAGCTCATAGGGATTTATAGATTTGGAAATTAATTGTAAATCTTGAATTCGGAATTAGTTCATGGATTTGAAATATTTTAGGATTTTTTTGAGAAGATAGAGGATCCGAAACTAGAATTGGTTAACACAACCTTTTGTATAAAATTGTAAGCCTCAAGGCATTAAAAAAAATTCAGATATAAGATTCAGAATTTATAATAGGTAAGAGATAGGGTTCGATTATAAGCCTACAGACAGAAAGAGTAAAATGCCATTGATATAGAAAATCACGCCAGCGAGAGACTCATTATGTAATTATTTTTTTATAAAGACAGAGAATTCGATTCCTGAATTGTGAAATTGTGTATTGATTAATTGAGTTATAATGGTGTGTATGTATCAGAATATCTGCCTAACATAAGTGTGCAAGTGTGTTCGAGGAGAACTAGAGAAGAGATAGAATAGACAGAGGCAGTGTGAAGAACTGTTGCAGTTGCAGAGATTGGACTATAACAAAATCAATTGAGAAACATAGGAGAGAGAAATTGGGAATAATAGATGTAATCAAGCTGAGAGAGCCATAAACTCTGTAATTTCTATTTTATGAGTAATTGAATTAAGGTTGGTGTGAAAATCATGTTTCTGGCGTGGAATTCTTTTGAAATCTGTGCAAAATATGAATTTGACTACACTGTTACCATTATTATGTTTCTGAGTTTTTATTTAGATTATCAGTTAAACAGCATTAATGATTTAAGCACTTAAATATTCTTATTTTAGAGTGTTGGGTTCAATATCCGTGAATTAAAAGCAATTTGGAACTTGGTGTTCAACCTGGAACCGTGAGTCGAATGCATAACCCACGAATAGTAGGCGATCTTTAAAACCCATAAATGGTATATTGCACAGCTAGAGGGCAATAAGTGGTATCTTTCTAAATCGTGCGATCAAACAAGGAAGCAACACGTATCATAGAAACGGGTGGAGGAAACCACTTTTATCATGTGTTTTTAAAGTATTAAATATCGTGTTGGTTAGCATGTGATATCCGTCGGATCCGGGGCAGTTAAATGGACGGTGGAGATTAGTAACATTGGGAGGAGGTAAATTCAAAGGGCGATCAATGGTCATTAATTAGCTTAGTTGGACTCCAGTTCGAAATACGCATGTATTGGCTGAATACACTATAATTTGTTGTTGGGACCCCGACGTCACTCTCTGAGCTCTATCACTCTATCATGAGAAAACTTTCCCCTACAACTGTAAATGGGAATATTGTTAAACCTATCCCTCTCCACCAACGCAAATCTCTAACGCTATTTGTCAGTTTCTTTCTCCCACTTAGACTTGTTCCTGCAAACCAATGGAAGCAACGTGCTCTTTCTCCATTCATCATTCAAACGTTACCTCCGCATTTTAGTTGTGCATTAATTCCAAGTCCATGCTCCTGGTGTATATTTTGTGATTTTATTTGAAGTTCTGGGAAATGAATTGAAGCAGTTCCTTTGAAAGTTGTTGAAGTAAAACATTAAATATTTTTTTTTTCAACATGAAAAATACACTTCTGGTTTATATAGTGTACAGGGGAAAAAGCTTTTATATTGTTCCAATTAAATGCAAGTGATTTCAATACAATCCTTCAAAATTCAAAACTAGGTCCATCCTCTATGGAAACTAATCCATGCAAGTTACAAAAAGACTTTCTTCTTTCCCCATCCTTCGAAAATCCTTATCAAAAGGGCTTCACATAGTATAGTAAATCGTGACCTTCCAAATTCAAAATACAACATACAAAAAGGAACGTCAAATGAAGTTTACCTTCCCTTTAGCACGATGTCAAAAAGAGTTATATAACTCATAATGCATTTCACCAAAAATGCCATTGAGTCCTCTTTTGGATAATTGGTCTGCTTCACTATTTTTTTCTCTGTAAACATGACAAAAAGAGATTGAAATGAAGTTTTGTTTTAGTACAACGATTGTGATAAGTTTCTAGGGTTAAGGTTGTTTCCCCTATTCATATGATAAATGATGACTTTGGAATCATTGGAAACCCATAGCTTTTCCAGGTGTAGCTGACTGGAAAACCATAAAAAACCCCACAGGGCTATCAGTTCCGCCCTCGTAGTGGTTCCCCTCCCCCCATTCCAGTATATTTTATAATGGCAATTCGGAGAAACCATGAGCCAAGAACCACAACCACAACTCTGGTTTTGTGATGCTCCATCAAAAAATCCTGCAAGGTAGTGAATATCAAAAGGACGCAGCCTCTTCAAAAAATCACAAGGAGGTTTTTGCTTTAATTTCATCTTTTCCATAGCGTTGATGATTTGAAGACACATTTTTTGTGGAGTGCACAACAACCCTTCGAAGATCTTCTTATTCCTTCCACACCAAGTGTACCAGTGAAATAAAAACGGGATGATCCTAAAGAGTTTCCCTCTCCCGAACCACCATCTTTTGCAATGAACAGATGTCCTGTACTGGGGAGTTTGGATCTTAAAATGTAGGCATAATGAATTGAGGGTCTCCTTTGCAAAGGAACAACTATAAAATAGATGAGGATTATCTTCATATTCCTCCCCACATAATATACACACCCTAGGCCCTTTCCATCCTTTCCTTTGTAAGTTTTTCCACGTCAAGTTTTTGTCTTTCCACACTAGCCATATAAAAATTACCATATTTACCTGTACATTTACCTTCAACATGATCTTAAACTAGTTTTCTAGTTCAAGCTCCAATTTTTTATTAAAAAGCACTTTGTAGGCCTCCTTTGTATTAATCTGTCCCTCCAAAGTTATTCCTTCCCAGGTTAATCTATCTCCCCCTTCCCCCCTTCTCAAACCCATTCTTCTTATGGAATCTATATAGTTTTTCCATTCCTCCTTTCTGTTTTCATCTAGTCCCATATCCAGGTGTGACTTCCATCTTGGGATGTCCTTCTCCCATATTTTAATAGCCTGATTCATAAAAAAATAACCCTTCTGATTTATATATGCAACAGTATTATTTGGAATATTGGAAGTCCTACATAATCCAAGAAGAGTCTCACTGGAAATCAGAATTTTATAACCATTCCAAAAAAACCACTTTAAGTTCTCATTAAAACAAAGGCCAGATTTTGGTGAATCTTTCCAAATGTTTGATCTGTTGTGATTTTCCTTCCATCCTGAAATAAGAATTTCTTCAATGTTTTCCTGCCTTATATATTTATATCTGATGATCTCATTCCATATGCCATCTGTGTTTAGGCATTGCCATATTGATTTGAAAATGAGAGACTTGCCAAAAATTTCCAAATCTAGGATTCCCCATCTGCATTTTCCTTTTGGTTTATTTATACAATCCATACATGCCAAATGGATGGTTCTGCAATCTTTTCCCCCATTCCAGATAAATCTCGCCATCACTTTTTTTTTTATCTCAGTCGGAGTTTTGTATAGTAATAAATATAGGTGTGCCTAATAGACAGTGTATTGTTGTAATACCACTTGTACCATAATCAATCTTCCCCCTCTCAATAACCATTTTGAAGACCGGCTATTTATCTTTTTCTCAAATTTATGAATTAACCATTTCCAGTCTTCCACCGTGTAATTCAGAGGCTTCATCCTAAAACCCAAGTAGGTCAATCCCTCTTTTCGAGGCACAATGCTGAAGTTGAATAAGACCCCCAAATCCTCGTAGTCCTCTTCGTCACCCTCTACGAAGTACATGCAGGATTTACCTTTGCTTATCAGCATCCCAGTAGCATGACAAAAACATTTCATAATTCCATGGAGGCCCTCCCAACTTCTCCTATCCATGGTACCAAAGATGAGAACGTCATCAACGAATAGACTGTGTGATACCTCCTTCCGTGAGATTATTTCAATGCCTTTGAAAATACCCACTCTTTTAGCCTCATTTATCTTGATGCTTAAAGCATCCATGATCAAGATGAAAAATAAGGGAGAAAGCACACAAATCTGTCTAAGCCCTCTTCCCTGGTGAAAAAAACTCAAAGTTGTGCCATTTATAATTACAGCCATGGAGGTATGAGTTATGCATCCCATAATCCAAGTAACCATCTCTCTATCGAGGCCAATTTGTATAGAGCTAATCCTAAGAAGCCCCAATCGACCCTATTGTAGGCCTTGTTTAAGTCAATCTTCATTACTGTAGCATTCATCTTTTTTGAGTGGATTCTATGCACAATTTCTTGAGTGATGGCCACAACATTGTGAATGTTTCTATTCTTTAAAAATCCAACCTTTTCCTGTGATATGTGCTTTGACAGATTCACCTTCAATCTTTCTGCAAGTAATTTTGAATTGATCTTATATAGTGTATTACATAGAGATATAGGTCTATAATCATCAAAGGAGAGCTTCCCCTTCTTCTTTGGGATTACAGCCAGAAAATTCGAGTTTATCGTCCCCTGGATCCTTCCCATTTTTCTGACTTCTTCCACCATATCTGTGATTGCCGAGTTAAAATCCTCATATAAATGCAGGAAAAAATCCGGGGACCACCCATCTGGCCGCGGGCTCTTGTCCGCAGAAAAGTAATTTAACACCTGCTTGATCTCTTCAGAGCTAACATCATTCTTCAAGTTTAACAAGTCCTCCTCATCAAACATTTTAGGGTAGCTCTCTATAAATTCCATCTGTGCTTCTATCCCCGGAGCCTCCATTTCCTCGTATAGCTTCCTAAAATAAATCACTGTGGCCTTATTTATTTTCTTCGTTGTGCAAATCATATCCCCATTTACTTCAATTTTCCAAATGGAATCTGCACTTCTTCTTCCAGAAGAAAAGTTATGGAAAAATTTCGTGTTCTTATCTCCAATCTTGAGCCAGGTGGCTCTGCTTTTTAGCCTCTAAGACTACTCTTCAAATAGTAAGTGTGACCTTTATTCGGCTTCTAAGGATTTTAATCTCTCCCTAAAATCAAGAGATTTTCGTCCCTCCTCAACTTCCTTTAGGATCATAGATCTCTCCTCCCGAATTTCTTTGATTCTACTCTTCATGCCAGCTTTCTGCCTTTTCTCCCAAATCTGTACCACTTTCTTCAGTCCCCTTAGATCATTGACCAAATAGTCCATGGCTCATAGGCCTTCATCCCTTCTATGATGACGCATGTACTACTTGATTAGAGCGTTAAATTATTCATTCTCCAGCCATGATCTGTTGAATTTAAAAGGGCATCCCCCTTGTCTTCGTTCAAAATTCCATGTTATAGAGATCGACCTGTGATCTAAAACACTTAGATCCTCCACTTTTGTCGTAATTCCTTCCATTTTAGTTATCAAATCATTGTTTATTACAATTTTGTCAATATTTTTCCCAATAAAGTCCCTACCTTTTCTGCCATTAAACTAGGTTGGGCAATTTTCAGAGAAAGGGATATCGCATAAGCCTGCCATCCTTATAATGTCTTTGATATTTTTAGCAAGAGGGTCAGTTCTGCCCTTCTCACCCCAGATTTCGTTTTCAAAGAGAGAAAAATTGAAATCAACTGCCAATATTGAATTCTGCAAAAGGAGGATTCCACTTCCCTCCATCCTCCTCCAGAAAGACAATCTGTCAGTATATGGAGCATAAACATTCAAATTATGGATTCTATCAGAAAAACCACGAAAAAAACCGGTTAGCAGGATTCCTCCGAAGAAACTGAAAGCCTTCATGGATGCCCATCTGGGATCCCATAATTCCACCAACCATCCAGATCTTCCTTCGGCATCTTTCATGGCCATATGCCACTTTGGTAGCATAGCACAGAAATAAGAAATGGAGAAATCAGCAAACTGCATTGTCTCTTGAACGAAAATTAAAGTAGGATTAGATAAAAGAAATAAAATTTTACAGACATAAATTTATCACGGCCCCCCAGAACCCTCAAATTTAGGGATACAAGCATCATAAAGGAGACTCAACCGATGGGTTCAATGCTTTAAGGACCCTCCCAATGGCCTGGGAAATAGGAACATCCCTAAAATTTCCATCAGTAAGATTGTCATGGATGGCTGAGATGTAAGTCATCTTCTTCTTCCTCTTTATCCTATCCTTTCCTCTGTGGACCATGACGTTGGATCTAGAGGAAGGGCTAATGATGATAGGGGGAGACAGCAGAAGGCCCATGTCTACACGCAGGGGTTCCAGCAAGGAATCTTGTTCAAGCATCAACAGCTCCAAATCACTCCCAATGGAGTTTCTCGGAGATGGAAAAACCTTTGGAGAAGCGTTTGGTGAGGAAGGGGGCACAAGAAGAGGATCAGAAAGAGGTTTTTCCTCGACTTCAAAACGGTCAAAATATGCGTGAGGGGAAGACGCACACAAAACGGACGAGGGAATATTTGGAAGGGGTAGGATAGAGTGCTTCGGTTCTAGGGCCACAGAGGTTCTACGCCCACAAGGAATTAGCGGTTGAAAAGACTCCCGTAATTTCCCCATCCCAGGATTACGAGGAGAAGAAGAGAAATAATCCCTGGTTCCCACAGGCAATACATCCAAGAAGAAACATCCCTATAGTTAAAAGAAAAATGAGGACTACCAGAAGGAAGCTTACCCAGGATGAGATCAAGACCATCAGCAGTGTCCGGACACGGAAGAGAGGAAGCATTCCTCAGATGCTCCTTTAGAGTTCCACTCACAGCTCGGCATAGTTCTTTCATGTTTGCATTCCATCTTTTGCAATTCTTCATTAGGTGCTCGGTATCATGACAGAGATGGCACCTAAAAGACATCTACCAGTAATCAATTGACTGTTTGTGAATCACCCCGTCCCATGATAAATCAATCTGGGTCGGCAGGCCACTTGTAAATGAAGCTTCCACGAGCACCCAAGCTGTCCTTTTATCAAAATTTCCCGTGCATTTTGGGTTTACATAACGTTATTTCCCAATACTATCACCAATTGCAGACAGGACCCAAATGCTCCAAAATTGGAGTGGAAGCCCATATAATTTAACCCATATCAGGTGGTTAATGGGCACATTCAGCCTCGGGTGAAAGCCAACATCCCACCTATGAAGAGCAAGAAAACATCTTCCATCTACCCAAGTTATACTCATCACTTCTGCAACATCACCATCATTTAACAAATGAAAAAAGAACCATCCGCACTCCAGCATACTTACTTTCAGGATGTATCCCAAAATCTTCTCCTATGCCTTTAGCAGCCACTCCATCAAATCTCCCTTTCCGTTCTTTTCAAATTTCCACCTCCTGACGAGAGCATGATTTGTGAGGATCTCTAGATGCTCCCACATGACATTGCTGCCGAGGCTCAACAACTGACATTCCCCATATGGTTTGAAAGGTTTCTTCACTCCACCATGTGAAGAATTTGGTGGATCGCACACCTTTGGTTCTGATGAAGACAAAGGTAGAAGATCATAATGCTTGTCACCCACAGTCGACGGAAGAACACCAGAAGGTCTGGAAAGCGAAGTTTCTACAAAAACAAGATCCTGTGCTAGCTTTACACCCTCCACCATCCCAATAGCCAGAAAGAAGGATGCGTCATTGATTTTCACGTCACACTTGGCCATAAAAGTTTCCAACTCCTTCATTTCGGATCCCGCAATCATTAATACCTCATAAATTCCACCTGATGTCAGAACCCAAGCCTTGACGCCCTAGAGTACGGGAACAAACCAAAGTGGGATCCCAAAGGTTAAAATGCAGCGAATGCGGCCACCTGTAAGTCTAGCCAGCTGCCTTCATTGAGAAAGGACAGAAATAAACCACTACTACCAAATCCCGATGAAAACTAATGGAAGACCTTAACCACCAAAATCCTGGAAGAAACCTCGGAAGATTAAAGACCTTCTCCCTCCCACCATGGGAAGAGGGAAAGTACCAAAAGTACCAAAGGATTTAAGGGGCCAGCTGTTACCACCAAAAATGTCAGGGTCGTATGCTCTTGGATAAATTTGAAAGTTCCGAAGAGTTCCCATCGGTAAAACCCCGGAAAAACCAGAGAGTTCAGCAACCATGAGCCTCCATGGCCAAGGAAAGAAAGACAACAAAACCAAAACAGCCCCACGTGAAGAATTTGATTGCCCAGGAACAAAAAACGCTACCTCGGTCATCCCAAAGAGGACCAAAACTAGACTAATAAAGAAGCAGAAAGGTCAGAATACGCCGCGTTGCATACAACAGTGAGTGTCATTCGGCGAGCTTCAAACTGAAATCCCTGCAAAAAAATTAGAGTCATGAGACTACACATTCCCCTTCTACCCTGCGACCAACAGGCCGAGAGGCAAAGTCACTAACTCTTCCACCACGCTTCACTTTTCCATTCCTATCAGCTTGATTTATGTTGCACAATACATTTCAATTAGCCTATTCCATAGTTGCATCTTCCTCTGGATCCTGCTGAAATCACCTGATAATCTAGCTCTTGTATCTGCAAGCCTGCGCCAACACTATTGCTTCAGATACCCTCTGAAACCTACTCCTCGGCCATTCCGACACCATAGCATTCAAATCTATGGCCGCCTCCCAAGCCGATTGAAGCTATGTGATTCATTTCACTAGCTTTAATTTCACTTCTTCATCTCATGTGACAGTGCTTACTGATCTTCATGGAAAAACACCCTCAACAATAAATTGGGTTACTTCTTCCACCCTATTGAACCAGATATAGCGCAGCCTCAGCAATAAATTGGGTTACTTCTTCCACCCTAATGAACCAGATATAGCGCAACCTCCTCCTGTCACTCAAATATATTAATCGATGGCCATGCTATTTAAGTGCGTTGGAATTGAGGTCTCAGTGAGGAATGGAGCATCATTGATTGGAAATGGAATGTTGAGTCTTTGAAGAACTTTATTGAATGTTGTTTCAAATTTCTACATTGAATGGTGTGAATTACATCTACGTTGACAAAAAATATCTCTGGGTGCATTGGTTATATGTATTCATCCCTATGCGTTAAATTTGTGATGGGTATGGATTAGCCTTGATACTCTGAGTCTTGTTGGTTCGAAATTTGTATTAATGTTATGAAATGGTTGTTGTTGTGTTAAACTTTATTGATTGTCACTGCATTAAACTTTATTGAACAACCAAATAGGTAGAATTCTTCATATGTAATTCAGAACATTCAATTTGTAGCTATAATGCAACTGTGATTTTATAAACCTATCCTCCTTTTATGAATCTTAATTTAAGCCCAACGTTGGCCTTTCTTCTGATTATATGCATAATTTTTGTTCCTAGTCTCATGCTATGACTTGTCTTAGAGTTTTCAAATACTCGTAAAAATACTCCAACAACCATGAAAAGGGTTTTGGAATCAATGAACGTTCATGCATAGCAAGGAAATTATTTTCAAGCTAAAAATTGAGGAAACAAAAAACGACACTTTCACTTAAATGACATTGCTAACTGTTGTTTATTTTTTAGACCAATGCCCCGAGTGGCCTTCAAAATAAGGGGAATTTTTTACGTATATATCAAATAAAATTAAAGGTTGTAAGAATATGGTCGTGGTTCCAAGAGGAGAAAAGGTGTGAAAGTATGTGTGTAGGAGGATAAAATTATTAGTATTGCACATAGGAGGAGAGAAGTCATTTTTATTGGATACCTTAAGAATTAGTGCACACAATCAACTCTCCAATTTATCTCTCTTACTCCACAACCATGTATTTGGGTTGATTTCTTACGTATTAGAATGATTTATTTTATCCACAGGGAGCATGGAATTGACCTTGTTATATATAACGTTGTATGTGGTCTTACAATCCATGCATGTTGTTTGAGTGGATATGTAATTAAAATTCGTTGAACAATCATAAATCTCAAGACTACATGAAAATTCTTCTCTTATGATATGGAAGTGGTTTGGACAACTTCTTGCTTTTGTTCTTGATTTCTAGGTTTGACATTGAACTTAAATTTTGTGTTGGTAGTACCTCTTCAAAAAAAATTGTTGACACTTCTAATTTCTTTGAGAGTGGAAGTACTTCATTTGGGTTAAGCACCCCTTCATAGTTCGAATTGACCAACAATATTTAATTTGAAAATGGTTGATCGAGTGTTAGAATTAGTGAATAATCTGATATTTTCTATAGTTGAGGAAACAATTAAAATCATCAAAACCTCTCTTGCTGATATTAAATTATGTCTACAAAATACACAAGACGATTGAATTTCTGCAGTTAGAATATCAGTTCTAGCGAGATGAATTAAAAAATAAGAGTTGTCATTCTAAACTGGTTTTTATTCAAAACAACCCTTTATTTGAGTTTGAAATAGACTCCTGTCAACAGTCAGAAAGTAATCCGATCAATGACATTTAATTTTATTCACATGCAATACCCATTTATAGAGAAAATGTGCACAAAGATACATAAGTTCAAGTTGCACTTCCCAAGCCCATCATCAGATCTTGGGAAGAAGTTTTTCATAACAAGAACAAAATAGTTCTTAGATATGACAAGGAGGCGCCTTTTAATATTCCATGCTACTAAAAATTCCATTCAATTTCAAAGTGTTGGGTTTATTTAAGACAACTCATTTTCACCTATTCCTTGTCCACATTCATAATAGATCGTGAAATGCCAACATTGTGACAAAGTTGGCCATGTGAAATATCACTATTTTGATGTTCATCCATGTGAGCATTGTGGTCGGCACACTCATCATTCAAATAGATTCTTTCAAAAAAATCCTCCTGCAAGAACGAAGATCCACATAAAATGGATCACTTCATGGAAATGGGATTCAATAGACAAGAAGAATATCACTCATACCATAAGATTTTTTTTGGAGTATAGAAAATTATTATAGTTGAGTTCTCTTCATCTTCTCACCTTGTATATATATGAAAAGGGGGGAATTTATGGTCATCTACAAGCTTCAAATACAAATCAAGCATGCTTGAGCCACAACCTGAACATGTTTCCTAAGCCTAGAGCTAGAACTATTCATACCCAAATTCAAAGTTTTAGAAAGAGACAAAGAATCCCCTGAGCATGCCCTTGGTTGGTGGCCTTCATTAAACCACCGTAGGTTGAGACCTCACTTTTAGGTTGAGGTTCTCCCTTTTTTTCTGTAGGTTGAGACCTCCCTTTTCTAGATTGATGGTCTCCCTCTTCAAAGAATTAGGGACACTTCCTCTAACAGAAGAATAAAAACTTATTGTCAGATTTGGAACTTTTCCGGGAACTACATTGAGCGTTCGAGGTTGATACCCCAATGGTATCCATTTTCAAAATAATAGGGAGCACTTCCCCTAGCAGAAGAATTTAAATTCCTAATAGATTTGGAAGAGTTCAAGGAATTGCACTAAGCATTCTAGTGTTGATAGTGTTGACAATGTTGGATATTTCCAACATATAGGGGATCTCCTCAATACAAGGTCCCAACTAGACCTCACACCATTGGGTGTAGGAGTCCCATAAATAATATGACCCAACTATTGTTTACTTAAATATATGCCTTAGCTTTAGATGTCAACATGAGAGAGAAGCACAAATGACCTTTTGAATGACCAAGTGAGTGTTCCTTGTCAATGTTCAATTGAAAATGCATCAAGGTTCTCTTACTGCAAAAGGGAGGAAAACAAAGTGAGCCTCTTAGAGAGAAGTAATAGCACTACCCTAACAGAGACATACATTAACAAGAAAGATTTGTCTAACATCAAGCGAAATAGTTCACATGGATGTGACTAGATTATAAACATTACAACACACTTCCAATAATTTCAACACCAGAGTCATTGAAATAGTTCAATTGCTCTAGTACATGTGAAAGAAAACATGAACCATAAATATTCACATAATAGTCTTAGAAACATTCACAATCCATGTGTGAAAATTTGATGGACTGGAAGGCTTTGATATTATGCAAAAGTTCTAAGATACATAAATACAATGAATGTCAATAGCTCCAATAATGTAGTGTTAGAGACACTACTTTCTCTCCAAAAGTACTAACTTTGTCTCTCTAATTCCTTATGGGAGAAGCCAAGGTTAAAAGTCCTTTACATGAGAATTGAGGATCCTTTTATAACTTGAGGCATGACTTTTCACATCCCCCTGACTCTTTGACTTTCCAACTCCTAATTATCTTTGGACTTCTACAACCTTTGGACTTCCAAATGAATTTTAGAATTTCATACTAATTTTGGTATTACATGTCTTTTAGAATTATATGGATCTTTTTTTCGATACATGACTCTTACATTTCCACTTATTTGTCTTTACAATGATTAAAATGTTACATCATAACTTACACATCATCATGTGATGAAGACGTGACATGTCACTATATTTGATGACTGGGACTATTATTGAATGATGACATGGAATTTATTTAGTGCTGACATGGATACCACTTGTGTCTTCATTCTTCAAGAAGTTTCTGATAACTGTTATCTTCACCCTCCAAAGGGTCTTTGATCTCAGAGTCTTTCGGTTGCTTCGATCATCAAACTTTCAATGTGTTCTTTGTTTTTCAATGCTTCCTTTATTGTGTCTACTATGCATGATATTCCTCATGCGTGCTTGTCATGTTTTTCCTGATATACCTCTGGTTTCAATCACTCATGAAAAGCAACCATCAGCTTGAAAATTTTCCTATTCTAACATGTTTTATGCATATTTTATTTTCATCCCTTTTCAATGCAGTTTGGAAAGAGAAAGGAAGAATTTGGGTGCAAGGGCACACTGAAAATGGCTGAAGGGCTTTGGCATGAACTCACGCGCTCAAGGGGAAGAGGAAAATCAAGGAAGGGTGCATGGCACAAGTTTGAAGGATGAAGCGAAAGGCTTCAGCCTTCCCAAGTGCGCTTTGCGCTCAAGGGAAAAAGGGAGGGTGCAGGGTGCAATCCTGAAGGCTGAAGGAGGAAGGCTCTAGGCCTTTGGGTGTGCTCATGCACTCAAGAGGCCCAGGACGACGCATGGAGAAAAATTGAAGGGTGAATCTTTGTGCCTTCAGAGTGTGCTCAAATGCTCAAGAGGTCAAGAGGGTGCATGGTGCACTGTGGAAGGTTGAAGGGTTGAGCTTAAGGTCTCTACGGTACGCTCATGTGCTCAAGGAGGGCACACTTTTTCAAGTTTAAAGAGTGCACTCAAAGGAATACTTGGTTTTTGAAGGGCATGCAATTTTTAACCATATAAAAAAATCACTGCAAATGAATTCTTAAAACAGAAAAATATACAATGACAAGAACATAAAAAAATATACACAGATATTTTCCCCTCGATCCCAATACTAAATTTATTTTTCATTATATTCCTTTCAATTTTACAATACATATATATACATGTTGAAGCATTCATAAACCCTAAGCCATTAACCTTGGATTAGAAAATAACTGTAGTTCCCTTGACTGGATATACAAAATACCATGGGAAGAAAAGCATCATGCCCAAAACCATGTGTAAAACCCATGCACAAAACCATGGGTAGGTCTTCCCACCATCTTTGGTTCCACCCAACTATTATTGGGTTTGCAAAAAACAAATCTAAGGGCGCTAACCCAGACCCTGTGCAGGGGACGGTATATAACACATGCCCCATAGGGCGCAATTTGGAATAAGGAAGGTGAAAGGGATTTGGGAGTGTTCTTTTCACTCTTGGAGGGTGCATGGAACACTTTTGAACAATGAAGGATTCCTGATCAAGGCTTCAGAGCATGCTCATGTGCTCTTCGCCTTAACGAGGTTGCTTTGAAACCAAAATTTGTCTATGTGTAGAAGACATAAAACAATGTGCGACACATACCAACTCATTGAGAAGACTTAGAAAAGATTAAATGATGATAAGTATACATCAAAATTCCACTTTACATGCATTCCCAAAGTATAACATGGGAAGTGTGTGTGATTGTGACCAAAAAGTGTCGTTTCACAACAATAAAGATGTTACAATTGTAAAATGCACTTAAAGATATTCTAATCAGTGCGAAAACACTTGAGATCATTCAAGAACACTTGAAACACGTATAATAACATAAGAAAACACATGATGATTATGGAAGCACTAGATATGACAGTGATAGAAAGCTCCAAAATTTGAATGCAGTGAAATGTTTTAAGGGTGTTGTAGTAGCGACAACACTTGGCGACACACTAAACGAACTTCAGCTTCTCTGTCTAGGAATAGCTTTCGATTGAATGGCCATACCTTCAAGAAGTATTGATTGTCTTTATTTCCCCTTTTCGAATTGACGATATACATAACATCTCACTTTCTCCTACTTGGTTGAATACACAAAAAAGGTACACCTATATCACAATTGTTTCAATCCAAGAAAGGGTAATGTGTGTGGCTAGTTTATGATATTCTGAGTATGAGTTTTCATATCTAGTGTTTATTTGCTACTAGAAATCCTAGACAATACCTTGGAGGAGTCACTTCAGAAGAAAAAAGTTTCTTTGCTACTTGTGAGCCTGGAAAGTACCTCAACGAAGTTGTTTGCTTCACCTCCCTGTGCAATAATCCTTTCTCTTATTTCACCCTTTATTTATTTATTTAATAGGACTCTACATTGGCACTTATTATTGTCAATGGGAGAAAGAAGGATCCCAACTTATTGAGCGTTGAGGAGGTTTCCCCTTCAGAGAAATATTTTTAGACCTATGATATTGGTTTGTTCGCTTTATATTTTCTCCTTATCCCTTCTCTACTAGATTGGACAAGCGTTAATGCACAAGTAGATTTACAACAAGTCGAGTAGTTCATATACTAGCATAGGCACAGATCTAATAGGTTCCTTAAAGGTTCTATTTTGGACGAATCATATTTTCCTTCTGGACTTAGCTCAACCTATGGAATTTTCCCAAACAAAGAAGGAGAACAAAATAAAACCAAGTGTTATGGTTGTCACGCCTCTTTTATTACACCACAAAGTCCTTTTGAGCCATGCACGTTTACGCAAGGTCTTATTTATGTACAATTACCAACAAAAATGACACGACAAGACACAACTAACATAACACATATATGAATGACACATATAGAAAGGAAAAGAAACAAAAAAATTGTACAGTAAGAGCAACATGTAGCGACTATTGAAAATAATGTTTCAAATCTAGGCCATTTATGGGAAGGGGGTCAATCCTCTTGTCTAAGGATTTCATCTTGAATGCGTTACGACCAAGATTTTCATCGATGGTGAATGGTCCAATACACAAAGGTTGGAACTTCATGTGTTTTCCTTTTTCTTCGTGGGTTTTATCCCACTTCAGTACTATGTTGCCTACATTGAAAATGTTTGCCCTTGTGGATTTTTTATCAAGCCAATGCTTTACACAACTTTGGTGGACAAAAATTCTCTCCTTGGATTTGAGCATTTCTTCCTCAAATTTGAGTGATGTGTCTATCCATCTCTAAACCAGAAGGAAAGGTCTACCTTGTGACTCTTGGGAGAGTTACAAGGTTGGAAGATAAAGGTTCGGGGGAAAGATAACTTCTTTATCGTAAACTAGAAAGTATGAGGATGTTTTCAGGGAAGGCTTAAGAGTTACATGATCATCCCATAATACATTGGTCAAAGCGCTATGTGACTTCATTTGCTCAGAGAATGTGGTTTTCTTGATTATGTGGATAAGATTCTCATTTTTCGATTAAGTTAATCCATTTCCTTGCAGGTAATAATTGGATGCATGCTTTAATATAATCCAATTTTCTATTGCGAATTCATAAACTTTCAATGATGAAAAGTAAGTCACATTATCAATGACAAGTGACATAGGAATGCCAAAATTGGTTATAATATTATATTGCAATAAGTGGATGACTTCCTGGTCATTTACTTGCCTAAAGGGTACTGCCTCTACCCACTGAGTGACGTATTCTAACATTGTTAAAATATATCAGTGTTGCTTTGACGAATGAGGAAAAATTTCTTTGATAACATCTAGGCCCCACTATTGGAATGGTTCCTCAACTGCTACTTGTAGCAGTGGGGTGACTGACTTCTGATCGTGACTTATGCACCTCTGAAAACTTGGGCACTTGCGAACATAAGCGTGAGCATATTTGAATAAAGTGGGTCAATAATACCCAACTTATTCGATGTAGTGTCGCCTGCATAGTGGAAACATGTCGATCCATCATGGAATCCTGTGGCTCAAGGCATCTCAGCATGACACCATTGTGGTGCTTTCTAAAAAGAAATTCGTGAACTAGTTGATAAGATAAATATTTCAAATGGATTTCCCCCTTTTTTTTATTCGATAAGTGCATAGACAAGGTGCGATGCTCTAGAAATTGTCACATGTCAGCATACCATGGCACTGTAGATGTGGACTAAGGAAAATTTTCAATATTGTACATTTCTATCTCCTACTCCCAACCTGAAAGATATTTCTCAGGAGCATCTCTTGATTCTGATGCTAGATTATAGAGGCCATGACCCTTTATGGTATGAACTAGTTTGAATTCCAGATCATATTCTTGTAAAAAGGTCATCCAGTTAGCCCTTTTATCACCCAGGTCCTGCAGCACAAAAAAAATTCTTACTGTTGGATGAGGTACAAATATGATTGTGTGATATTTTAAGAGATAGGGTCTAAAATACTTAACTTCCTTGTACACTACATATTCTTGTTTCTCGATGACAATGTAATTTAATTCTAGCCCCTGTAGGCTGGTGCTCATAAAAGAAATAGGTTTCTCATTTCCTTCAACATCCTTTTGAGTTAGTATGGCCGCAATTGACAAATATGAAGAAATGGTATAAGTAAGGAATTATTTTCCATAGTCTGTACTAAATACCGCGAGTTCATTAAAAATAGCCTACTCGATTTGAGCAAAAGCGTCATTTTTTTGTTTATCCCATTTGTAAGTTGCATCCTTCTTAATCTTCTCATGTATAGGCTTGACTATCTTGGTGTAATCATAGATGAATTCCCTTAGGAAATTGATATTTCCCGAGAAATAATGCACAACCTACTTATTCACTGGAAACGAGATCTGTGTAATGGATTTGACCCTGTCAGGATCAATTTTAATTCTTCTTTTTGCAACGATGTGCCCTAAGAAAATTCCTTTGGACACACCAAAGACGATTTTCTTAGGATTAAGAGGAATCCCATACTTTCAGCAACATGATATGATCTTATGTTGGAAAAAATAGTAACATCATCCAAATAAACAACTACACTTTGACTGACAAGGCCATGGAAAGCGATGGTCATCGCTCTTTGGAAAGTAGTATCAGTGTTGATAAGCCCAAATGGAATCCTCTTGAAGGAAAATTTTCCCCATTTAGTCCTGAAGGTAGTCTTCAATCGATCAAGTTTTGCTACTATCACTTGATTATAACATGAACAACTATCTCGTAGTGAGAACATCTCAAACCTAGATATTATCTAGAGGATTTGCTCCATAGATGGCACTCGATAATTGTCTTTATCATACACCCAATTAATATTACGTAGATAAACACATAGCCTTATTTCACCAGAATTATTTCTAATTAGGACCAAATTTGAAACCGAATTGGAGTGTATAACTTTAAAAATAATTCATGCATCCAACAACTTTCTCAATACCTTCTGTATGAGGGGTTGCTACATTGGATGGACCTTCTGTATTTTTTGTTAAAAAGGTTTTATCCCTTCTTTTATATGAATGACGTGATGGATAATACATGTATCATGACTTTAAATAATCATAAGTCCATGCAAATACATCATGATATTGTTTGAATAAGCGGATAAATGCATGTCGTTCGTATGGAGAACAACATGTACCAAGGTTTACATACTTCAAATGTTCTTGGGTTCCTAAATTGACTTGTTCATATGATAACCTTGAAATTTGAGTCTTTGTATTGGTTGGTCCTCTAAAATCGTTCTACAGGTCATATAAGCTCTCCAAGTACACCAAACCTTTGGGCATAACATTTCCTTTCATTGCACTAGATACTTCCTGCAAATATCGATCGTGCTCATCCTCTTCTATGGCAACATCTTTTAATGCATCAACATTAGCCATAAAGTGAAGTATTTATTGGTTGTCATTAAAAACACAAAAAATAGTGACGTTGTTTAGTACATATGGTTTATATATAATTTTAATAGAAAAACCATTTTTAATTGGCGACATCCTAGTGGCAGAATTTGCCAATGCATCTGCTGCAAAATTTCTAACTCTAAGAATAGAAACAAAATTAAAATATTTAAAATGATTAATCAAATGCAATACCTCCTGCTGGTAGTTTTTAAGATGCAGAGAAACAAATTGTATAGTATCTCGTACCTGATGAGTGATCACCTTTGAGTCACCAACTTGAGAATCTCTACCTTCATATCGATGAGTTTTTTTAGTCCAACTATGAGTGCTTCATATTTTATAGTATTATTAGTACACTCAAAGGGTGTGATAATCCAACATGAGCTTTACTATCAAAATTATCCATACATTGATGATTGGATATGCCCTTTGGGAGAGATATTCTCCATGTTCATTATGCTACATGTTTCAAGGAGGACATTGGGAAAACCGTGATTGTTTCATTGGATCTATTTCTTCATTGTGGGATGATCATTTGCATCTCATGAGAACTTGGGAGGATCATGTCATGGAAGGATGGATTGGGAGACACTTGGCTTATGAGGGAATCTTATCACATGTAGGTGTCACCAATGGTGGAAGAGAAGAGTTGAAGCACTCACCTTATCAATTGCTTGAGGAAAAGCAACATTTGGGAGGGGAGGACTATAATATTCCCAATTAGCCATGAGCTAGTTGGAATATTAATTTTTTTTCTTTCTTGTTTAATGAATAATAGGATATGGAGATCCATAAATCTCCTTAAATAAGAATAAAACCAATGCCAATGTGAAAAGAAAACACATTGGCAGCTTAATTGAGCACCCTTATGTGTGAAAAGGGGTTGGAACACCATGATTGGGTCAAATTTGACCAAATCAACAACGTTGTCATGGAGTAGTGGCATTCAATGAGGGAAAACACCGTTTTAGATGGAGACTCTTTGCATGGAAGTAGTGTCATTAATGGATGGGGGTTAGGGTTATAAATCTCATTTCTTATATAAGGAAGAGGATGGCAACAATATTATTCAACTTATGATATGTTTATGTTTTAATATATGGTCTGTTTAGACATATAGCTTTCTTTGGTTGTTTAGCTAAGATTGCAGTGCTATTTAGCACAGGGTGTTCCTGATCGGGAATCCAACCTCTTTCCTTAAGAGGCCTCTTGGAGGAATTTGCACTACATTACACTATCAATAATCTGGCTAAGACTTCATCTTTCATCTACATCGTAGATCCTATTGAGGGTTGAGTTGTGTTGCAGGTTGCAGCAGTGGAGAAAATCTTTGGGTTACTTCAGTGCTTATTTTTAGTGGAGAATGGTTCCTTTACATTGGGAGGACAGTAAGGAAGGCCCTTGAGCCTTATTGCAGCATTTGGCATCAGACCACTTATTTATTTTCCCCTACAGTGCAGTTTCCATCTTGGACTGTGTTATTTTGAGGGAGGAGTTGCAGGGTGGTTTCAATACACCATTTAGGGTGGAGGTTTTCTAGAGAAGGGAACAACCTTTCATCTAGAGGATCTATTGGAGGAGGCTGAATTAATTATTATATCAGATCAGCCCCATATTTCCAGTTCTTTTTTTGCAATGGATCTTCAGCCCTAGGGCTTGAGTTCCCATATTGTATATTGGTGTATTGCTGAAAACCCTTTTGGGGTTCTTCATTGGAGGTTGTATAGAGTCTAGATCTGTATTTGATGCATCCTTTGACACTTATATCAGCCCATGATCTTTGGTATATCCATTTTTTGTAGCAGTGATTTTATAACTGTGTTGTAGCAGTCTTCCGACATTTTTTGATATAGTAGTAGTACTTCTTATTGAGAGTTTTCCTATTTGGAGGCTTGTTCTATCTTGTAACATGTTTTGTGGCCCATTATTTGTACTATTTTGCTGTTGTTATGATGAATGGAAAGGATCCATATTGGCCTCATGTTTTGATCTAATGTTTACATTGCTATTTCTATGGTTTTGGTCTATATTCCCGCTTTTCCCATTTGGGAATATTACAATTCGAGTGTACCAAGCACAGGGTGCTTTCTTGAGACTGTACAATGCTTGCTTGATTTTTCACACATGATACTCCTGATAAAAAGTCTCAAAGTATTTTGGTTTCTGGATATACAATCCTCCTAAATAAATCCATTTGGGAATGTTTTTTTTACATCCATTTGGTGGATCTTCCATCCCATCTTCATAGCCAGAGAAAGAATTGATCTAATTGATGAGTACCTTGCTACAATATAAAAGGTATCCTCATAGTCAATCCCTTCAACTTGAGAGCACCCCTTGGCCAAAAATTTGGCCTTGTACTTCTCTATGCTTCTATCTGATGCCTATTTCACCTTGAAGATACATCTCGAGCCCACAATTGATTTATTTATTGGTCTTGGGACCACTTCCCAAACACTGTTCTTTACAATGGATTTGTATTCGTTCGCCATTGCATCAACCCATACAAGTTTATCTAATACATCCTTGAAAGAGGATGGATCGGTCTCTACAAGCTTAGTCATTATAGCCCTGTAGATATTGTACTGATATGGTGACCTTCTCTCCCTTTGTTGATTTGAAGTAGCACCCACATTCTCCCTCACATCCCACAAAAGTATCTCAGCTTCCTTGGTCATTTTTCTCCCATCTCTGGATGGTTTTATTGAGTGGTTGTCTCCACTCTCTACTCCTCAATTTTTTGTTTCTCTACAACTTCTTGAGGTTCCTCCTTTGGAGCTAAAAAATCCTGAGTCTGATGGGATCTGAAGCTCCCTCTCAAGAACGAACTGCATGGATTTCTCCTCATCAAATTTTACACCCCTTTGCAAAACTATAATTCTAAGGGATGACAAGTACACATGGTAGTTGTGGGGGGTTTCTATGTAACCCAAAAATACCCCCAATTCTATTGTCGGCTCTAGCTTCTTCCTTGATTATTTGGAGACATGGCAGTAAAAAGAGGCTCCAAAAATCCTGAAGTGTGACACATCCGACTTCCTTACCAATAAATCCTCCTCCAATGTAATAATTACAAGAATCCGATGAGGAATCCATTTATGAAAATAGACTATTTTGTTGCATGACTCAACCCACAAATGTAGAGGTAGGCCTTGGCCATGCAACATCACCCTCGCTACACCCCTTAATGCTTTGGTTATTTCTCTCAGCCACCCCATTATACTCTTAGCTGTGGGGTGCTATCAAATCTCGTTGAATGCATTTTTTTCATAGAAATTTTTAAATTCATTTGACATGTACTCACCTTCATGAACTCTCCTAAAAACCTTCACCTTCTTGTTATTTTATTTCTCAGCAAGTGCCTTGAATTCTACAAACTTGGAGAATATCTCATCTTTATTTTGCCTGAAGAAGATCTAGCACTCCCGTGAGAATTCATAAAAAAATAAAAAAATATTTGTTATTGGTAGTGGAGGTTTTCGAGAAAGGTACACATTCATTAGAGTGGATCCTTTCAAGGATTGCATGTTCTTTGTTGTCCCGATCATGGAATGTGGATTTTATGTGCTTCCACAAGGTATATCCTTTGCATACATATTGATACTCAAGTGCTCCTTTGGGAAGGCCTGTGGTTATATTTTTCATGATGTTCAGGGCGCCATGGAGTAAACTTCCAAGTATTTTGTGCCAAATTTCACTGACATCGTGGAGCTGAATATTCTCTTCCTTTGTTCTTAATGCAACACAATATTCCACATATAGCTTAAACAAGTTCTTCACATGAACCCTGATCCGATTCACCTATTTTGTGGTTATATGTCTAAGGAATACTTTTCCTTTTGCTGAAAATCACATCATAACCATATTCTTCCAAAAATTCAACAAAGACGGATTTTTTTGTTTAGGCCCGAAACGAACATGACATCATTTAGCCCGAGGGGTAGCCTGACTCCCTCTGAAAGGTGATTGTACCAATCCTGGTCACGCTATACCTTATGTCATTCCCCATATCAATGTGCATTTGCAAATATTTTTCTTCCATGTCACTGAAAATGTCTCTACACCTTGTCATGTGGAACAATGCACCTGAGTCCAAGTACCACACACTCCCCTTCATTGTACTAGCCATGCATGCAATGAGGGTCAAGTCAAGCTTGAACTATGAAGACAAGGCTTCAATTGCTACTTCTCTTGAGGTCTTATTACTTTCCTTCTTGTGTGGACACTTCATGGTATAGTGGTCAAATTCATGACAATGGAAGCATTTGATTTTGGACAAATATTTCTTCTTCCCCCCTTGACTATATTCTAGTTTCGATTGACATTTATTCCCTTTCACCTTCTTTTACTTTCTAGCAAAAGCAAGTTTTTCTTCATCCTCGCCCTTGGATGAATTCCCATCTTTGGTATTCCTCCTTATTTCCTCCTATACCAAATAAAACCATAAGTGTTTTCTCCCTCCCATTCGTCAAATCTTCATAGTTATGCCAGCTCTTGGGAAGGCCCAAAAGGGCTAGGCTTACCAATTCTTCTTTAGGTACAATAAATTTGACCCTGCAAAGTTCATTACAACATTGTGTAAATTTTCTCACATACTATGGAATTGTGTCATTGTTTTGCATATTAATACTTCAAAGTTTATCCTTGAGCGCCAACTTCCTATGGTCACTATTATTCTTGAAAAATTATGTCAGTGCTTTACACATTGCGAATGAAGTGTCTTTTCCATGTATATTTGAGACAATGTGATATCGTACTCCCTCCTAGATTATTCTCCTCGCCTTGGCTACATATTTCATCCACTTATTAAGGTTCTAAACATCATATTGTTGTGGTTTTGCAACATATGACTAGATTTATTCTAAAATTCCATTGTCATCTAATACTTCCTCCATGCGATCCTTCCATGCAAAAAAATTAGAGGTTCCTTCCATTGAAGAAAATCATCTTAGTTTTGAAGAAATCCTACTGCATTAAGCTCTAAATATAAACCTCTTGATAAAAAATTTGAATCCCTACTCTAATGTGAATCCTTCTCTGATACCATGTAGAAATTTTGATGTATATTTTTAGTTCATGAAATTCTAATCAAGATCACAAGATACAAACCTACTCTACTACTCTGTGGAAAGTAGTTCACAATCTAGAACAAGAATTTTAGACATGAAATAAGAAATCACACAAATGCAACAAGTATTTTTCTTGGGGAAAGAAAAATGATAAAAATCTCAATGCCTATTTGCATTAAATAAGAAGAATAGGGATGTATTACAATTTATTTTCTCCAAGTGCATAAACTATATCTCTCCTCATGGGAAGGATCTGACCCAAACTTACACAAATTTTGCTTCTGCTTGAGCTCATATTTCCTTGTGTTGTTACTTGAGAAATTAAACCCCTATTATTCAGGAAATTCCTCAAATTAATTGTGCAATTCCTTTAGGTTGATCCTCTAAATGCATGCAACACCTATACACTCGATACTAGTCTAAAAATGATGTTACACTACCTTGGAATCTCCACCTCAACTGGGTAACTCATGTTATATAGTAAAATTACCTCCTCATCATCTCAGGCGGGAAGTACATTTTGGTGGAAGGAAATACACAAGTTACAAGCCTATTTTCCAGAGCAAATCACCTAAGATTCAGTCAACAAGAGTTATAACGCTACAAATCTCCCAAAAGACTGCTTTAATGCATAGTTTAATGCAATGGTTTGCCTAAGGGAAAGCGTTACTGAGTTTTCATAAGGTCTGAAGGTCAAAACATGAGTTGATTATCTGACATCCCAACTTTCAGTCAACCAGTCAGCTCAAAAAGCAAGAAACTTGCGTATCAGTATTCACTTTGGATATTTCCAAACCTATCTAAGTCATATGGAAAAGGAAACAACAATAAAGAAATGAAAGTCCTATATTTTCCCTTATTGGAACTAATGGAAGAAATGGCAAGAAGGAGCCTCTCCACTCCTATAAAATGGAGACTAAGGCATTGTGACAAAGGTCGAATGGTTGTTCAATGGTGTGAGTTTATAATGTTTGTATGATTCATTGAGAATTGAGAGCTTAAGCATTGTTAGCCAAGGTGTTGAAAGAGAGAGTGGAGCTGAGGAACTAGAAGAGGTTTGATCAAGCCTATATGGTTGCAATCCTCCTTCTTGATTAAATAATATAGAACTCTCTATGTTCTGTCTATTTTGTAGCCTTGATATTGTATTGTTTCACATATTTTTTCAATGGAATATGTAATAAATGGCTTAGATACATTCTTGTTTATATTCAGTTGTATGCTATTCTTTTTATTTTTAAGATTTATATATTGTGAAGGTTAAAATTTCTCTTTTTTGAATGAAAGACCTGATCTAGGAGCTAGAGAGGAGGCCTTCTACCATGCTACATTGAGATCTCCAACAAGACTACACAACAACTTGAGGTAACTCTTCTCTCTTTATTTTTTTCAATCATTTATTAACATGAATGTATGCATGTTTTCTCTATGACAGTCGCATCTAAATTGACAGTCTGCCTCGGGTCCTGGGAAGACCCGAGAGGAAATTTCACTCACTACCACCCATTCAATTTACCCTATAGAAGAAGTGGTGACTCCACTGGGGACTACTGTTTAGTTACCGGTTATGTTCTTTCAAGTCCATATACCTCTCTTTCTCTCTCTAACTTCCTATACTCCTTGATTCCCATTCTGACCACTCAGTGTGCTTAACCACATTTTTTGATGTTCACAACCATGGATCAGACCTTGACTTAATCTTTTTGCAGCTTCTGCCTCTGTAACACACCCTGATTGTACATACCAGGGAATTATTACGCTCTCCAGGATTTTGAGTAGAGTGTTAGTCTAGCTACTAACATTCTTCTTGCTCTCCTGAGATGCGTTATCCAGCCAAAACCTTAACATTCACCCAGTCCTATGAATTCCTTAGCTGACAAGCTACTTGTAGCATGTTCTGATTTTCTACAACTACATGCTATGATTGGTTGGTTGTTTGCATACCAATTTTTTCCTTTTTCCAACTTAAGGGATTTTTTTTTTAAGAAAATAGAAATGAAAAATTTGTTTAGATTTCTATTGTAGCTAATTAGTTTCTATATATATTGGGTTAAGTTGTTAGAGAGAATTGTATATATGCATTGTTTGGACTACATTTTGGATGTGTGTTACTAGATGGATGTATATATAACCTCTCCTTGTAGGAATCTATTTCATCGAATGAAAATTTAAAGAATATTTCTTACATGCATTGTGTGAGAATCTCATAAAACTCCATACGTCCACTCCCCTTCTGAATACTTTAATACAAGTACACATAAAATTAAGCATTTAATACAAATAATCAACAACACTTTTTTGAAATAACACATAAGTTAGTTTAGGCTAGGATATTGGGCTAGGCAGTCGTGAGTAAACTGCCTAAGATCACAAAATTGAAAACTAGTGTCATTAAAGAGAGCAAAATCCCGTTGCACTAATATAATCCGGGATAGCTCCCCTAACAAAGGAGTTAATCGTGAGACAAAATTGGAGTGTGAGATAAGGTAGCCAGCCTTCGATTACATTTCCAGTTGGTATTTTTTATATTGGGGTTCCCCTCGAGATGTTGAAAATAGGTTTGGGATCCAGATTTCCTGCCCATACAACGTATTTTCCATGACTGTGAGCCCCCCCTAGTGGTGTTTGTGACTTGAGGTATCGTTAGTGGCGATAATTTTTAGGGACGAACACAAGGTGACTAGGGCAGGCTACCCTGCTACCTGAAACAGATGAACCTACTCCGTCCTCAATTTTTGGGAGGGTTCTCGTCTTCACGAGAGTACTTGGACCCTTAATCTGAGCTACGAGAGAAGATCAAGAGTAACCATAATTGTACATATGGCCGACGCTCTCTGTTAGCCACTGTGATATTTGGTTTCATCACTAGTGGTTGGTGGTTATACGATAGATTCATATCCCCTGGCTACTTGCTGATTATCTTTTAGACTGCTTTTTATTTTTTAAGTGCTGGTTTGATATCACTAAGACTATATTAAAACATTACTTTAATTTTTCTTGATAAAATATATCGGTCACCATGGATACATTCGGCCCTCGTATTCTATATAGAAGAAAAAGAGGTATTCATCCATTGAACCTGGAGGATCTGTTGAGCCTTACTGATCCATATTATCCCTCTTCAGGAAATTAATCTCTAGTTTCTAACCCTGAATCACATAGCACTTCCCAGGAAACAATAATTCTTGAGGACTTTTTCAACGAAGGAGTTGGTCCTCCTTATAATCCTGCTCTCATTGATCCTCTTGGTCCAATGATTATTTAGGTAGCATCCATACCTATAATGTATTTCTCCATTCCCATGTCCAATATCCACATGGAGACTAGTGGGTCGTGGTCCTTTGTGGAAAATTTTTCTCCACCATCACTTCCCCTGCATATTGTCAGTTCTACATTTCTAATTGGTCACCCTGTTAGTAATCTTATGACTAGTACAGGAAACTTGGTTACACCCACAATGAGTGGAGCCCAATACGTCTCAGTCCCCATCCCTTTCGTGTTTGCTCCTAGACCTCCGGCTATCGCTCCCATTAGTGCTACTAGTTTGGCCCATTTCAACAACCATTTTGGTTGGAACCCTTTGTTGAGTTTGAACCCCCAGGCTCAAATTCTTGGGGGAAATATCAACATGCACATACCAGTAGGGGGCATCTCTATACCCTTACCATATATAGAAAATTTCAGTCTGTCAGTTATTGATTTACTTCCTTCTAGTGGTGAAATCCATGGTGCCAGTCATGTGCCAATTATCAATTATGTGGCCAACAACATCCCCCAGCCATGTCTTTCTGCATCCATTTGGACACCCCCTCAACCTCACTTAGTCTAAGGGGGAAATTACTATCCTGGGGGAAACCATTTTTTTTCCCCCTAGCATAACATCCCTTATGGATAATCACCTTACATGCCTACACCGCCACAACAAGGAAATTATTATTAGACGAGTCCCTCATAACCTGTTGGAAACACCTTGATGGGAGGATACCTAGGTCCTTCAGGTCACCCAACTCTACCTTGGTTAGATTCGGGGGCACCCACACCACTGCCATTTTTGGAAACGTTAGATATTGAAGATATTTATAAGATGACGAATGAAACCATCAAGCACAACCTGAATTGGCCTCTCGTACAACAAAAAATCCCTGCAGATATTCCAAAGTTTGAAGGGAAACAAGGGGATGATCTGGCTATGCATGTCACCACCTACCATTTCTAGTATGTATCGAATTCCATGGATGATGACATCATCCATCTCAGACTCTTACCCCGCACCCTCATAGGCAACGCTTCCAAGTGGTATATCAAGTTACCACATGTGTCAATAAACACCTTTGGAGCCCTAACAATGAAATTTTTAAAACACTTCCAACTTCCTATCTGCTACGAGACTAGAACGAAACTTCTTACCACTCTATGCCAAGACACCTCCACCCATATCTTTGATCACATCCATGAATCAAGACGTAGGTAGTGGCTTGTAAATGCCCCAATTATGGATCACCTATTAGCAGATTGGTTCTGCAAGTCACTACTTCCTCACATTGCCAAGGCAATTTCCTTAGCTAGTGCAGCCATGGAAGACCAATCCATTCGTCATGCCCAACATATCGACTTAATCTACTCACAATGTAGCACACTTTACGATCTACTCCCCCACGCCTCTGGAAATTCAAATTCTCCCTCTACTCAGCAACCTGGAGCACACAATAATGGTCTCGTTGGTGCTAACTTCGGGGCTGTTGTAAAAAAACTCAGCCGGAAAGTTTCCCAGCTATCTCTAGTTTTCGATACCGCCTTTAATACCTAATTGTCCACTCTTCAATTGCTGCGGTAAACTCTATGAAGTATAAAAAAAAACCCAATAATAAGAACAATTAGAACAAGAAAAATATCTCTCCTTCTGAGGAGCATATTGTTATACAGAACAATCAGAAAGCTGGTGTGAAATCTGAAAAAGAGAAGGATAAAAATTTCAATTTCCCTTGTAAAATATCTGCTGAGGACCACATGACTTATAAATGTCCTCGCCTCAAAGAATTCATAGAATTTCTTGCATAGAAGTACACTAGTCAAACCCATGCGGTCCTTCAAAATCCTTTCCCTACTCAATCACAACAACACCAAATTGCAAACCCACCAAAATCCCCGCGAAGGGGAAACGGTGGTTTGAATCCTCCTTCCTATGATGAAGGATATTTAACTGTTTACTTGAAAATTGTTGATCTTCAAAATTAAGCCAACAGTTATGGAAATCCAGTCACCAACGCTCAGAAAGTTTCCTCAAGTTCAATTCCACTGCCGCCTAATGATATTGATATCAAACGACCCAATGTTGACCTTGTGATCCATATTGTAGAAGATTTGGCACAAGCATCGTTAGCCATGTCGGCTCTTGAAGTGTCACAAACCTGTCCAACACAACAGAAAGCTTTTCTTTCAGGCATTGGTGTTATTGATCCTCAGGATTCCATTCTAGCAATCTTTGATATGGAAAACTGTAAGCCTTGTCTTTCCCATCAACTTGTGTTTCAAGCGCAAGTTGTGTCAAAAGGCATAGGTTTCCATATAACCATCATTGACGAAGGTGCTTCAACCTGCATAATTTCTAATTCATGTTGGCTTTATTTGGGTTCTCCCACCCTATCTCCACCATTGAATTCCCTTAAATGATTCGACAACCATAATTTCATCCCAAAAGGATATCTTTATAGCTACCCCATCACTCTAAGTGGGAAAATGGTATGGTGGAAACACAAGTAGTATATCATCATCTCGACCATAATATGCTTTTGTGCAAAAATTGGTCTTATGTCATGACTGCCACTGTCTCTTCGGTCTTACGACTCATCCTCTTTCCTCTTGATGGGAAAATATTCATAGTGGATCAATTGTCCTTCTTCACCCTATATTACTCCTCATTAACTAGGAGCATTGTGCCCTTAGTGGGTGGAATCCCCGACTCCTATGTCATTGTTGGTCCTGTTATTCTAAAGGGTTCCATCCTGTTAGGTTGTTTTCCTCTCCTGCCGCCCTAGGTTCCATAGAAGGTTTCAATGATCTCCACTATTTCTAATGGCCCTATCGATCCCTGGATCCTACCAACCCCTCAGAGACATTGATTCCTATGGAGAATAGATGTCGCATTTTCCAGTTGAGTTTGCTTATCAAGTCGTTCAATATGCATCTGATTCTTTTGCTGCTTTGGTCACGACCAATGGTACCATTACCCCTCCCATCACTTCTCCTTCTAACGATCTCCTCAATGAAGTCCAACCTATGGGAAAAAAATATTCGAGAGATCATGTCTTTGGAAGAGTGACCTTGGGATAATTCTCCTCACCATGCTTTTATATTTGATTCATACGCAACACCTATACAAATATTTCCTTTTGACCCACTTGAGATTTTTCCCTCTTCTTATACAACTATCCAAACTATAGACGCGGAAAAAAAATTGCGCAATATTTCCAAGACTAGGCTCACAGATATCTCGATTAAAAAAGGTATTGTGGAAAACATCTACATTGGAGCAGATTGCAATCCAAGGAAATTGCATACTTAACTTGATTTTTAAAAGAATTTAGCGATGTTTTTTCTTGGTCCTATGAGGAAATGCTTGAGATAGATATTTCTATAGTTGAGCATGAGATCAAGACGTATGAAAATACCAAGTCTGTCCGACAAAGACTTTGACCGGTCAACCCTCGCAAAGTTGTTGCTATCAATATGGAAGTCGAAAAACTCATACGTGTTGGTTTCATCTATCTTGTTCCTTTAACATAATGGGTCTCTAATATGGTTACCATAGATAAGAAACAAGGTACCATCTGAGTCTGCGTCGGCTACCGAGATCTAAACGTTGCTTATCCAAAATAAAACTATCCAACTCTATTCATTGATCAAATAATCGAATATTGCACCTATTTTGAATCTTTATCCTTTACGGATGGATTCTCGGGATACAACCATATCACTATTAAGCGTGATGACCAATGTAAAATCACATTCATTTTCATTTGGGCACATTTGCATATCGAAAGCTCCCATTCAGTATTAAGAATGTTGGGGAAACATTTAAAAGGGCCATGGACTATGAATTTCATGATATCCAACATATTGTTCAAGCTTACTTGGATGATCTCCCTGCTCATTCCAAGAAACAAGCCCAACACCTTTCTCAGCTTCGAGCAATATTTGTTAGGTGTAGGTTCTATACATCCATCTAAATCAAAATAAGTGATTATTTTTTTTCGAGTCTGGGTGTTTTATTGAATTCATTCTCTCTAAACATGGGATTCAGGTTGATCCTGATAAGGTAAAGGTGACTACTAAATTTCCCACACCATCCATCCTACAACTCCAATGTTTGCAGGGGAAGGAAAAATTCTTACGTAGTTTTATCGTGAATTATTCTAAATTAACGAAGGCTTTATGTGCTTGCTCAAGAAATGGGTACCTTATATGTGGGATGATCAAGCTCAATGATAATTTGATGCCTTGAAAAATGCCCTCATCCCTACCCCACTACTCAATCCCCCCAACTACGCGCACGACTTTATCCTTTATTTTGTAGCCTCACCATCCACCATTGGAATTGTTCCGATTCAAACTCATGATGATAACAATGATCATATGATATATTATCTCTTGAAATTCCTTGTGGGGCCTAAATTATGATATTCACATTTGACGAAACTATATTTGGTAGTTGTATTTTATTCTAATCATTTCCGGCACTATATCCTGCTACGGTAGACTAGCGTCATTGCCTTGGAAAATCCCATGAGACACATTTTTTCTTAAAAAGTTATTGGAGGAAAATATTCCAAATGGATCATGATCCTATAGGAATTTGAATTCGTTTTTTCTACAGCCAAGGCCAAGAAATACTTATTCTTCACTAATTTTCGGACCTTCCAAAAGTCAACCTAGATGAAGTAGCCCACAATCCCATGGAAGATGAATCAGTCTATATAGTTGAATTTACTGATACTTGGCGTGGAAACATTCTTTTATACCTCCAAACAAAATGGTTTCGCCTGAATCTATCATCAAAAGATTGTCATTGTATCTGCCACCAGGCTAAGTACTACCTCATGCTCAACGATACCATATATCATCGTGATGCGGATTCAGTTCTTCGACATTGTCTTACCCTTATCGAGGTAGAACATGTGTGTTAGTGACTGAAATATGGGGCATGTGGCAATCATATTTCTAGCATCGCTACTGCCCAAAAATATTTACCCGTAGGATACTACTAGCCCACTTTGTTTAAATATTATAACCATGCAGTCCAGAAGTGCCATATGTGCCAAATATACACCAAGAAAATGCATGTGCACCCTGCCCCTATTCACCTAGTCATCTCTGTCAGTCCCTTTGCTAAATGGGGCATAGAATTCATCACCTGTAATCCCACTTCATCTAATGAACAAAACTACATTTTTTTCGTTGTCGACTACTTCACAATATGAGTTGAAGCCATTCCCACCTTTAGGGCTGATGGAGAAACCACCGCTCTTTTCCTCTTCAATCAGGTTATTTTTCAATTTAGTGTACCCTGTACAATCATTATAGACCATTGTTCTCACTTTAGAACCATATGATGTCTGAATTAACATCATTGCTCGGTTTTCAATAACATCACTCTTCATCCTAATATCCACAGGCTAATGGCCAAGTGGAAGCTGTCAATGGCGTACTCAAAACCATGATCCCCAAGTTAGTAGGGAATCATAAAACCCAATGGAATCACATGTTATGCTCTGCGTTATGTTCATACTGAGCTTCAGTAAAATCTACCACAGGATTCACCCCATTCCAACTTATATACGACCTGGAAGAAATTCTACCATTCAAGTGTCAGATTCCCTCACTCAAGCTAGTTGTTGAACTCTTTCCTGAAAACATAGCTGAAGAAGAGCGCTTGATCTCGCTGAACCACTCAAATGAGACTCATTGATATGCGACACTAGCTCTCGAAGCACACAAGTGATGATTCAAGGCTCGATATGACAAAACTGTCAAGTTTCGTGCTTTCCAATAGGGTGATCTTGTCCTACTTTATGATAAAAAACACAACCTCTTGGGGGTAGTGACACTTCAACCTTTATGGGTCGGTCCATATGTTTTTACTAAGGTCCTTTATGAAGGGTCCTATGAACTTTATGACTGTGATGGAATCCCACTCGCTGAGCCCTGCAACGAGATCTATCTGAAAACAAATTTTTCCTAGTGTTTTGCTAGGCATCTGCTTTGTAAATTTATGTATATAATTTTTTACTTTTTTGGTGTGTATGGATAGTTTTTTGGCTTTTCGATGAGTGTTTTTATCATACATGTCTCTTTTTTTCACAAATGTCTTTGTCACCCTTATCGTACATCATATATGTGTAGGGTGCAAGTCATCACATACAACACATTGCATCAGTTGCTTGGGTTCTCTACACACCTGAGTCAGAACTAATTAGTTCTCGGGGAGTCTTCCTTAGCCATGCCACCAATAATATTGTTAAGTAAATTTCCATTATTGAACTCCTCACTGAAGATAAATATCACGACATCTCCAATTTGGTGGTCCGATTAGACTCTCATCTCATTGTTATGCACTTAACAAATCATTATCACATTCGCAATCCAGTATTGCTACATTACTTTCTAAGGGTACGACTTCTAGAGCATCAATTCAAGTTTCATACTTATGAGCACATTCCTAGATAATCTAATGAATTAGCTGATTCATTAGAAAATTATGTATTATATTGGCATATGTCACATTCATTATAAATTCATGCATGAGTATACATTTTTTAGCATAAAAATATACATAAGGAAACATACATCATTTAAATTTCTGAAAGATATATATATATATATATATATTGTACAGTCCATTTACATCAAAAAATTCCCAAAAAACTTGGGTGTTTTATACAAAAATGGCTATTCTAAGCCTCGCTCTAACACCCAATGGCCATAACTCTACTCCTGCTCATCCTGTTGCTCATGATAAAAAATCACCACTCTAGCTAACCTCCTTAGAGGCACCAAGAACTGCTCTAGTACACCCACTGTGTGTCGTTTCATATGTCATGGTATCTCCCTCATGGGAAGAGGTGGCACACCAATTCTCAAACCTTCGAGGTTCCTAGAAACTTCGTGAAAAATTTGGGTGCCATCTCCCTGTTTGGCGGTCGCCATAGCCTCTCTTGCTGCTCCAACCCTAGGTAACTGATCACCTTGCCTTGCACGATGAGGGGATCCAACAGGTAGAAATGGTGCCACATATTTTTCAATTAAAAATCTTCATGTCAAAATATTTTTACCCCTAAACAAAAAAATTACATGAACTTCAAAAGACAAAAAATATTTTTAGCCCTGATCTATCCTCCTACCTAGATGCCCCCACTACGTTTCAGGTGGAAATTATTATTATGGATCTCTTGTGTAGTTCATCCCAGCATATGGGTAATCCTCAATCATAAGAATTTGGCTGCCAAGAAACTGGAAGAAATATTCCTCAAATAAATGTCTAATAGGTCCCCCTCCCGTCAGAGGTCTAGGGTTACCCATCTATCTTGTCTAGGCTCCCTGGGACTAGCTATGCCAATATTGATTCGAGCGCTCATTATGGGAGCTCTCTATAGAATGAATGATACGATTAGAGTACCATACCGAAACTCTCTTTAGGACTGGGTCTTACAAGATGTCAACTCCGCTTTCACTTAACGAAGGACTCCTACGCACCAATCAAACACTTGTGGCTGCAAGCAATCCAACCCCAATAGAAATTAGGCTTTAGTAGCTACATGTTGGCTCTTCGCCTCTGCCAATTGTATGATTATACACATAATAGACCACAATGGTATTGATGTTATTAGATAAATCATAATTATGTGACTCATTAGTTTGTTGTTCTCTGTACAATGAGTTCATATTAACTCCACAGTGGTTCTAGGATCGACTCTTCCTGCTGTCAAATTTGGTTGTGGACCTCTACACGACAAACCAGTGAGCAAGTAAATCTCATATTTTTCTATTGAGAGCTCATGGTCCCCAATCTTGAACAAACCCTGATGTTCATCCCACTGTTGGATTATCCATCTCAAGAGATCATCCTGACCCTTCATCAGGTCAAGTATGGCATACTTCAGTAAGACACATCTGCACAAAAATCTTAAGCATGTCAGATCATTTAGAATTTGTATTTCCTCGTGGTAATGATCCATTTATCACTAGATAAACACATTGAAAGGTTGGATCCTTGCACCAAACAAATATTTTATTAGTTTAAAACTGGCTGAAACCCCCTAAAAATCAATAAACTTAAAAAATTCTTGGGCTCCACCGGCTAACACAGCCCTTTCTCATGTACAGGGTGTGCTAACACCCTCCCCTCTCACGGGAACAACGTTTAACATGACCCGTGCACTTGGTGATTGTTTTAGCTGGCCAAGCCATTTAGGGCTTGCCTAAAACCTGCACAAATACTAGTAAAAAACCCAAATGAAAGAATGAAACGCAGTATAATGGTCTTAGCCCTTGCCTCGAACTAACAAAAAAACGAATGGTTGTCTGGATCGCTCACAATCACTCAGGGAAGTTTGAATCCTTTTTCTCTCCAAAGCACTCTTACGAATTTCAAGTGATGCAAATGAAGACCTAATACTCTTCTTATAGTCATAGTGGAAGTATGAATCACTCTAGCTAGAAACTAAAATTGAAGTTCTTTCATTCCTATTTGTTTAAATATGCATCAGTTCACTATTTTTTCAATATTACATATGCTCTAATGATTTTCTAGTATCTTATGTAGAGTTGACCATATTATGCAGAGTTGACCATCTTTAATCCGGAATGAGCACAATATTTTTTGCGACTTTTTCTCACTCTTAAACCTGAAAAATCCTTGAGTTTACTTCTTCAGGTTCATTAAACTCCCACGAAAAATATTTGAGCAATTATTTTACCTCATTTTCTTGATCCCTAAAAATCTTAAAAATACAATCCGAGTTTTCTTCATTTGAATTGCTAAAATTTGACAAAGGGATATCAAGTTTTTCTTCATCTAACTCATTAAAATTTCAAGAAGAGTATCGAGTTTAATCCATCACCTCGTACTCGTAAACAAATGAGGTAGAAATCCATTGCACATAGGTTTATCATTTATCTAGAACCAATGGACTAACTTATAGAAAAGGAACAGTGCCAGGTATACTATTAACCCTTTGTCGCACTGAGTCATCAACCATGACAATGGTAGCCCTTTGATTTTTATTTCTAATCTTTTCAGAATCTCTAACTATGAAATACCACCGAGTTTACATTTTTGGACTCGTTAAACTTAATCAAATGGGGGGGAAATTGGACAAAACAGTGACTTGATTTCTATATTCTAAAGGATCTTTTGGTAGCAGTGCATTTGTCACTCCCTTAAACCTGGCACCCCCTCAGCAAATTTATTTTTGTCAACTTCTTGTTGAACCATACCATTTTATGAATTTAGCCTTCATACTTTGTTATCCTAAAACTCTTTGGTGTTCTGGAGTCTAAGTTTCCCGATTACCTTGATGTATTTCCTTCTATTTTTCAAGAGATTCATCTATCTTCTACTTCATGTATTAACCAGTCCATCATATGCCAAACATTTCCCTTTGTCTGTTGGAGCCATTTCTCTAATCTATCTCCAAAACAAATCACTCTTGTCCTGTTTCATGTCAACTGATGTAGGAAACCTTATTACCTAACTTTGACAGGTATTTTCCTATCGACTTTCGCATCTTATCTAGGAAGTTGATATAGAAACATATCAGTACCCTGGAACTTTCAGTCCTCAGTGGAAGGTTACCTTGCATTTGATTGGGGGTTTTCATCATTGGCTCCCAGTTGACCGATTCTATGAGCGTTCGACCCCAACATAATTTTCACACTCATTAGATTGTACTGTGCATATTGGAGACCATCATCCTTATTGGTGGCCAACATTGGGTCTATTAACACTTTACATCATTTACTGGTAATAAGACGATTTGTCACATGTTCTACTACAACTCCCTCATTCACATGTGCGGAAATATGCTGTTTAGATAACCAAAGATCGAGACCTTGGGTAGAGGCTTACATCACTCAACCTTTTTTCCTCTCCCAAGCTGCGTATATTGTTTTCAAAGATAACTCGTAATATTGATCCTATTATGACACAACTTCCACATTATGCTTATCGGTGGGCATGAAAGTCATATATCTTCTTAGAGAAATCACTCTGATATAGCTACTGAGCATGGGAATGCCTGACTTAGGACATGTTCTTATATTTTTAACATATGTTTCTCGTTTCGGGTCTCATGCAGTCCTGAAGATCCTCTCTCTATATATTTATAAAGTATTTTGGCCATTGTATTTGTATCTAACCTTACACTTTAGGGGGCATATTTTATACAATAAAAAGACCTCCTGATCAGCTTAGAGGAGAAGCATACTTTTGTAGAGGGAAAAACACAAGTTACAAGCCTATTTTCCAGGATAACACAACTGAGAAACACTCAAAAAATGTTATAATGCTACTCAGCTCCCAACAGAGTGCGTTAGTGCCTAGTTTAACACATTGATTTGCCTAAGGGAAAGCGTTACTAATTTTTCATAAGGTTGGAAGATCAAAAAATGAGTTGAATGACTGAAATCTCAACTTTCACTCAATTAGTCAGGTCAAAAAGAAAGAAACCTGCGTATCAATATTCACTTTGGATATAGCCAAACCTATCTAAGCCATATGGAAAAGGAAACAACAATAAATAAATGAAAGTCCTAGATTTTTCCTTATTGGAACTAATGGAATAAATGGCAAGGAGGAGCCTCTCCACTCCTATAAAATGGAGACTAAGGCATTGTGACAAAGGTTGAATGTTTGTTCAATGGTGTGAGGTTATAATACTTGTATGATTCATTGCGAATTTAGAGCTTAAAAATTGTCATTCCAAGGTGCTGAAAGAGAGAGTGGAGTTGAGGAACTGGAGGAGGCTTGATCAAGCGATATGGTTGTAATCCTCCTCCTTAATTTAAAAATATAGAGTTTTCTATGTTATGTCCATTTGGTAGCCTTGATATTGTATTTTTTCACATGTTTTTTCAATGGAATATGTAATAAATGGCTTAGATACATGCTTTTCTATATCCAGTTATATGTTTTTCTTTTGATTGTTAAGCTTTATATACATGCTCTTGTTTGTATGCAGGGCTTGATCTAGGAGCTAGCGGGGAGGCCTTCTACTCCTCTACATTAATATATATTGCGAGACTGCACAATGGCTTGAGGTAACTCTTATCTCTCTAGTTTTATCAATCATTAGTTAACATGAATGTATGCATGTTTTCCTTGTGACAGTTGTAGCTAATCTGACAGTCTGCCTTGGGTCCCGGGAAGACCCGAGAGGGAATTTCACTCACTACCACCTATGCAATTTACCCTATATAAAATCTAATTCTTTCGATGCACTAGCTACTTTTGGATGATTGATCAGTTAACTAAATGATCAATAAGTTTGATTGAAGTCCCACTACTTAACTGACCTTCCACTAGTTCCTCCAAAATTTGGAACTAGTTTAATTGAAAACAACCTAAGATAACTGACCTTGATTTCTACTAATTAGAAATCACACATGTTGAACTAAAATCTATCTCCTCCAACTTGAATTTACTAAGTAAACTCAAATTTTCTCAATTTAATCAAGGAAAAATCAAATTAAGAATTTCTTGCTACATTTTTCAACATATCTCTCATGGAGGTAAGGTGAAGTTAATTATTAATGGAAGGATTGTTTTCAAGAAATATCTTAATCATAAGTGGGGAGGTGACATTATGGGGTACAATCTTAAAAACCAAGAAATAATTAAGACAAATCTATGTCACCTCCCCACTTATGATTAAGATATTATATGGGAGGTGACAAATCTATGTCACCTCCCATATATAATATAATGTAGATTTATAATTAAGACAAATCTAAATTGACTCTTGATAGTATTATTTATATTTATATTATTTTTAATTGCACAAAGAGGTGCTCTAGAACCTAGTATATGGGAGATATGTCTAAGCACAATGTAATGTAAGTAACTAAGTATGTCCACCATGTTTAAATGTTGGGATATATATATATATATATATATATATATATATATATATATATATATATAATTCATATTTTATGTTGTAGTGCAAATGTTTGTAAACATTTATGTGTGGGTTGCATTAAAAAATAATGAAAGTTTAAAGTAATATAGATACGGTACAAGGGAGATGTTGCAGTGTTTGTAAATGAGGTAAACATTTAAATCTTGGCTCAATTAATAATAAAAATTTAAAAGTAATAAAAATAATAAGGAAAAATAATTGCTAAGGTTTTGCAAATGGGGTAGCAAACTAAGTGGGCTTCATTATGGGGAAAACTCCATAGTTAAGCGCGCTTGAGCTAGAGGATTTCTAAGATGGGTGACCTCCCGAGAAGTCTTGGTTACTAGGTGCAAGACCCAGAAGTGATGATTGACGCTATGTGATTCATTTCATTAGTTTCAATCCCACTTATTCACCCTTGTGAGCATCACCCGATGCAATGAGTATCCCAAAAAGGATATCTAATATAATGCACTGCGGAAACCCTTGTACTTAAATAAAAATAATAAAGTTTAATTTCGTATATTGTAATAATAATTATCAATACCACATACCCACAAACCATAACTCATTTCACAATCAAAATATTTGATAAAAAAGGATACTTTAATTTAATTATATAACATTTTTTAATTAAATCTAAAAGAAAAAAAGCGTTATAACTATTTTTGAGATATATATCCATTTTACCATATAAATTAAAATAATGATTTCGTAAGGATATTTAAATTTAATTAATAAACACATAGGAACTTAATACTTATATTAAGATATGTAATGTGAATTCTTACTTTGCAGATGTCGTGGCTATGACCTAGCTGTTGTTAGCGTAGGCGTGCTCCTCTCCTCCTCTACTGCCCCTTCTAGGGCGCATGGCCCCTCCGGAGGCCATCCCGGAGGTGGCCTCTTTGCCTGATCATGCCTAAGATTTCTAGGCTTTGATTAGTTCCTTAAATCCTCCTCACCCAAGACCAGCAATCTCAAAGTTTGTCAAGAAACTTGAAGGCATTCAGGAAGTATCTCTTCCTTCGACTATCCCACGTATGGTTGTTGTCTCTCTTACTAAGAAAGGTCTTATCAGGCAGTTCAATGGCTTGTGGCCCTCTCCGAAGACTGTTCAAAAATGGGTCAAGCGCAACTGGGCGGACAAGATTAGTTGAAAATTTTCAATCAAATTCAGTGGCAGAGGCTATTCTACATTCCATTTTGAATCAAAATAAGATAAGGATCCGATATTTATGAATGGGACATATTTCATGGACACCATAGGGCTCTACCTCAACAAATGGACTCCAGACTTTGATCCTAGACTCGACGTGCCCAATGATGTTCTAGTTTGGGCCTGTCTCCCCCATCTCCCTTTGCACTGTTAGGGCGACGATTCCGTCTGAGCTATCAGAAACGCAGTAGGAAAATTCATTGATCGAAGTGAGCCGAAGGACAACGTGCAAGCTTGTGCCAGGATTTACGTTGAAGTGGATCTGGGAAAATTCCTTCCTGAGGCGATCGAGCTTAAGGTCAACAACTAGACCCACATACAACAACTAGACTATGAAAAAATTCCATTAAAGTGCAAGGTATGTCATGAATACGGTCATTTTGCTAATAGATGTTCCAAAGTCATTAACATTGAAAATCCTAATCCAGAAACCCAATGGGAAACTATAACAAAAAATAAAATTGTTTGAAACCCTAGAAACACTGTTAATCCTTCAATGCAATCTTCCCCTCCCCCCAAAGAATCCTTGTCCAATCCCTCCCCTTCCCCTCATCAACCCACTAACCCCTCGTTTAATCCTCCCTCCATCCCCTCCCTTGCCTCCACCAATCCCTTCTCCTCCCTTTCCCTCTTTGAAGAGGACCCTCCTCAACTCTCCAAACCCTCTGTTAAAAACACTCATGGTGGGTGAGAAAGTAAACACACACAAAGGGAAAGATAAGCATTAGTTGCTTTTCTATTAATCATATATGTACATTTATATTACATTAATGTGACTCTTCGATTCCGCATTCTAAGGTCACTTCGACTCCATTTGTCTGTTCGCCTTCCACACCTACTTGTTGAGGATTAGGTGTCCAACATTCCCACCCTTAATCTGAAGGGGTATGTGTGAGTCGAAGAAGAGAGTTGTAATACAAATCTGCAAAGTATGCATGGTAGCACTTAGGCTGAATCAGCTCTCTGAAATTTTGGCATAAAGAGGTGGTTTAAGGATGACCACCAACATTGGAACGCAATGCTTATTGCAGTTCCCGGAACTCTTCCAAATCTGGCAATAAGCTGAGGTCTTCTGCTAGAGGAAGTGTCCCTCATATTTGAAGAGGGAGACCTTCAACCTAGAAGAAGGGAGGTATAAAACCTGTGATGGTTTAAGGATGACCACCAACACTAGAATGCTTTATGCATTTCCCGGAACTCTACCAAGGCTGGCAAGAAGCTGAAGTCTTCTACTAGAGGAAGTCTCCTGAATTCTTTGAAGAGGAAGAATATGAACCTCACATAGATGGTTTAAGGCTGTCCACCAACCAAAGGAATGCTCATGGGCATCCATGTCTCTAGATAAAACTCTGAATCTGGAATGATGAATTGTGGCTCAGGCTCGCTTGAACTGTTGTGTCTCTGGCTACAACTCTGAATCTAGAATGAGAGATCGTGGCCCAGGCTCACTTGATGTGGCTTCGAAGCTTGTAGATGACCACCATTTTCCCCCCTATCAGGTACAAGGTGACATGATTCCGAAAACTCAACTGCAATATTGTTCAATATTCTAGAACAAGTTCTGACATATGTCTTAAACATCTTCTTGGCTGTTGATGCCCATTGCCAAGAAGCGATCCATCCAAATTGAATCTTTGTTCTTGCAGAAGGCTTGTTTCTGAAGCATCTGTGTGAAGAGTGGGTGTACTGACCACAGTGCTTGCATGGTTGAAGATCGAAACAATGATCTTTCATATGGCCAGCTTGATCGCAGTGTTGGCATTTTTCAATCTTTTGTTGTTGTTGTTGTTGTGGAAGAGGAATAGGATCTGGAACAACTGAATGTGAACTGTCATGAGGAAAACCGGTGCTTTGAAATTGAATGGGCTTGGAGTAGTCTGGAATATGAAAGGACAATTCCTTTTCATATCCAAGACTTGTTCTATGCTTGTTATGGACAAGCTCTTCCCAAGGTCTGATGATGGGCTTGGGAAATGTAGACTGAATAGCTGCATCTACATGTAAATCTGCTCTTGTACAAGGAACTGAATGTGAATCGATTGCAACTTTATATTCTTGCTGTTGATGGGAGTCCCTCTCCTTTTTCTGAACAGAAACGGGTTCAGAATGATGACTCTTTTGCTGAAGTTCATCTTGCTGGAGCTGAGACTCCAACTGCAAAAACTCAATCTTGTCTTGTGCATCTTGCAAGCAAGTTTGAATATTAAAAAGAGCGTTCTTACTCATTTTTACCATATCATGATCAATGGAATGAATGAGGTTATGCAACAACTCTAATGCATCATTGATTTTAGCCATTTTTCTCAACAACTCAAAGTTACACTTGAAACACTGACTGCAACTATGAACTAAGAAGCAATACCCACTCACAATGCTAGTACAATACAATGTCATTGCAAAATATTTTGTAAATGTGCAGCAAACACCACTATGTGATAACCCTTTAAGGCAAATGATTTATTTCCTCCTCAAATAACTATTTTACACCAACAACTCTAATTTGCAGAGAACAAACCTCCAATGAGCAATACTCACTGCTTCATACAACTAAACTATTTGTATCCCTTCTTTAACGAAGGGGAAGAATTGGAAACATGGACCAATGGTGTCCAAAGTTTGTTGAATTCACTTCACACGTTGATCTGCAATATATTTCACATCAATCTGAAGATTTCTATACTGGCTATAAGAAATCAAGGTGGCTTCCAAATTTCAACCTTCCATATAGGGATGTTGAAGGCATTCTCAATAGTTTAGCATTTGATATCAAACTTCAATGAAGACCAGAATTGCACAATGCACAAATATCTCATTGACAATAATGCTCAGTTGCATAGGAAAAATATCGACGAATTAACACATCACAGAATTTTAAAGAAGATGGAGGGACATTCCAATGCATAAGAAAAAATAATATATGCCTATCATATATATATATATATACCATCGTTCCATCACACATATATAAACCAAGACATATGGAGATAATTAGTCCACGATATATTTAAAGAGGAGAAACTGCTCACTTACTTCTCAAAAAACACACTACTACTCACTAAATAGAATGGATGCATATTATGAATCACCACTGGAATAGGAAAATAAATAACCAGCTACCAATTATTAGATCCAAATGTGGGGAAACTCATCTACTTCACTCGCACGGTCCACGATGCTTCATTTCCCACGGAATTTTTTTTTCATAAATTTAATCTTCACCAACCTCCTGGAAATTGCTAGAAGCCTAACTATTGTTGGGCAACTGATGCTTGCTACTGGGCAAAGGTCGCAATTGCTATCACTGCAGTGGCATATTCATACAATTTATGAATGTATTTCTCTAAATCTATGTCTGTTGGAGGAGGAACTGAGGGAGGTAGGGAGGGAGTCGATCAGGGCGGATGGAAGTGTGCAGGTGGAAGGGAGGGAGTGGAGGGAGTGCAGGTGGAGAGAGGAGGTAGCGGAGGGCGGAGGGAGTGTAGGCGGAGTGGGGACGGGAAGTGGAGGGGACAGGAGGTGGAGGGGAGCCGAAGGGATGGGGGGGGCTCGAGGGAGCTGCGAGGAGTGTGAGGGGAGGGGAGGTACTAGGAGGTCCAGGAGTAATGAGACAACATGGAGGGCCAAGAGGAAGGCTGGAGAAATAGTGGGAGGTAGTGCGAGTGAGTGTGGGGGAGCTCTGTCGTCGCACAGGTTAGAGGGAGTCGATACTCTTCCGTTGCGCAACAGTCACTTGTGGCATAGCATCGAAGCCTATGTTGAGGTGAATATTAGCGTCACTTGTGTCTATAATGCAGATGTGATTTCCAGCTTCGACGTGCTTGGGATTTGGAGACGAGACAATCCGGAGGTGAAATTATCGGTAGTTTTTGAATCTCAATCAACAAAATTGAAGGTTCTCCAACTCAATGCAAAGCTTTGATCACAGTTTTCAATGCATTCGACGAACGATTGAAAAGCACCATTTAGCACCAATATAGGTCCAACGCAGCACACAAATGAATCAATGATCCATACACAATAACTGACTACTTTGTCTCCAATTCAACGTTAATTTGCAGCATATACAGGGGCCAAGTTAAGAGCAACAACCATCGCAAAAAATGATCGACCCTTTCAATGCACAAAGAATGCACAGCTGCTTCAACTCAGAACTGGGCACATAAGCTTCACCACACATTCCAAGCTCCAATAAACCATCGAAGCATTCAATGAGTTTTTAACTTAGAGCTTTGACCATATTTTAGCACAGACAACCAATATACACCAGCCTTCAAAAAGAATGCACAGGATTCATTCATTGAAATAAAACTGCCAACACCCCAGGAGATATATCAACGGTAATACATATAAAAAACTTCCACTACTCAACCATGCAGAAAATTAGTGCATACCATAGCTAATGCACAGACCATGACATTCAATGAATAGATGGAGAGAACGTAGAGGGACAACCTATAATTGGAAGAAAATAGCAGGGAATATTGCAGATGTGTCAGTCTGCATAAATGTTGAACAGAGGCAGGAGTATTTGCAGATTTCAGAGCGTTAGAAGCAAAATAATGGATTGCAGAGCAGAAAACCTAATACATAAACACACAACTACTCAATTAATGATTTAGAAATCGAAGGCCACACATCATGGCTCTGATACCATGTTAAACACACTCATGGTGGGTGAGAAAGTAAACACACACAAAGGGAAAGATAAGCATTAGCTGTTTTTCTATTACTCATAGATGTACATTTATATTACATTAATGTGACTCTTGGATTTCGCATTCCAAGGTCACTTGGACTCCATTGTCTGTTCGCCTTCCACACCTACCTGTTGAGGATTAGGTATCCAACACCCCCCCATCTTCTTACTTCATCTCCTCAGTTATCCCCTTCCAAATGTTTCCCTTCCACCTCTTCCTAGGAACCTTCTTCAACCCGGATCACAAGAAACGTAGTAAAAGAACATAGGGTCACCTTGGAAATTCTTAAAAAAATTGGCCCCGGAAGGAAGTCCTCCAAACACCACATAGATGAAGCAGCCCAAAAATACATAGCCCTTGGATTTCAACACCATATAGAATCCTTTATTCGAAGGAAAAATAACAAAGAAGCAAGTCAGAATGAACAAGGAGAGAAATTGGGTCCTCAACCTGCATTCCTGAAATGATGAAATCCCTCTCTTGGAAATGTAGGTGTTTAGGGCACCCCTCAAAAAACTATGCTCTAAGAGACCTTATGAATCAAGAAAAACATGAAATCATTCTCCTTCAAGAAACTAATAAAGGAGATCAATATATGGAAAATATTATACAAAAAATGAAGAATTATACGGGCACTCATATGGAATCCAGGGGTGCCTCACGAGGAATAGCCACCATTCGGAATCATAATGCTTGGGAGAAAAATTGAGCTACCAAAACTAAAAAATGGATCAAAGTAAACCTTCAGAGTACTAAAGAGAACATTGAGATCATCATATATAATATATATGGGCCTAATTGTTAGTATGAATCTTTTGTCGAAGTGTACGAAAAAAAACCACTTTAGCTATGCATAACTTATAGCCCTAACATCAAATATGGCTGCCAATATCTTCAGATCTGCAGTCAATTGATCAAGGCAAGTGCTGCAAAAATCCAGATCTATGCATAAAGAGACATTAAGCAGTAAAAATAAGGTTTTGCTCCATACATCCAATAGACAAGACAAGAACAATATTTTTGAAAGAATTTTTGTATTAAGGGCACCTGGGAGGAAAACAAGAAGGTGTTTCCAATTCTCCTTAATGGGATGGGTTCTTGGAAGTCCTCAGCACTTCAGATCTAGTATTTCTCTCTCTTGTTGGTGTAGAAAACCCAGACAAAGATAGAACTCAAAGGGAGCTCACACAAAAAATAATGGAAAATTTGACAATGATAATGGCTCAAAGTCAGACCAAGAGTATAGATCCAGAGTGATCTAATAGGCAACAAAAGGTGAAGAATGGTAGGAGAAACCCTCCTATTTATAACAAAATATTGGGTCATTCTAGATCTTGGTGCATGATTAAAATAAAATTAACCAAATCTAGATCCACCTTTTATGGAATATTTTATTATATTTGATGGAGGGAAAAAGAATTTGACTTGGGTAAAATCCCTTTATTTGTGAATAATAAATAAATAAATGATTTATTTATCATTTTAAGGAAGTGGTTGAAAGATAATCAAATAAATAATGATTTATTTAATTATTTATGGGTGATTTAGTCATATTTAACAAGGAATATTATTTAAATAAGATTTAAATAATTATTCCTAGAAAATAATAAAATAAATAAGGATTTATCTAATTAATTTCTTTGTTTTGGGTTAAACATGACCAAGAATAATAATTGAATTATTGTTTAATTAATTATTCCTTGAGGAAAATCAAACAAATATAGGTTTGTTTAATATTTCCTTTTGGGGTTTCCTGTTTAGACCATAAACAACCTAATAAATGTGTTTTATTAAGTTATGTTACATAGTGAAAGCAATTTTACTTAGGGTAAAATTGGTCTTACATGGTGTACTTGGGTCCATCTAATGATAGTAGGTTAGATGACCAAAAAATGGTGCAACAGATTGCCCCCCAGCGTGCGAGTGTTAGGAGAAAATCGTATGACCGAAGTACGTTGTAAGAACTCAATCACCAGACATCAAAAGGGAAGTCAGAGAGAGAAATGTGAGGTAGACTAATGTGCTGAAGAACTAGACCCTGAGGAGACGAGACTTACAAGTGCAACAAGTCTCTTTTTATGAGAGGGTACTTGTGCTAAAGGCGGCGGGGGAGGCATACCTATGCCCGCCGAGACAAAGTACAAAAGAATAGTGTGTCCAGTAAACAAGGGACCGAACCATAAAGTACAACCGGCATAAACATGAGCCAGATAATAATACAAAGAGGGATCCCACATACATGTTGTGCCTGGGATAACAAATTTTGTAGACTTATACAATAATAGATCTCATATATGAGATACAAATAAAACCCAAATGCCCCCTATGAGTGGGGAAGGGCTCATAATAATCCGATGACATAATGAAAACAAAAAGGCGCCTGCAGCGCTATGCCGACATCATCTGGAATATATGTGATATGCCTTCAGAGGCATGCAAGTTAAGAATGTTCATATGTGGGGCCATTTGGCAGACTCCTCCTTCATGAGGCTGGCCTGCCACCCCAAGTATCTACCATGAAGTCATTGGTCACTGTCCACAAGCATATGACCCATCATGGCTTTGTAAAGTGAATGGAGGGAGGTGTCATGACGTGGTTAAGGAACAGAGAGATCCTTGGCTGACCAGGCACCAATGAGGGAACAGCCCAGTGTGTCTGCCTCTAGACCTGTCTTCTGGAATGAAGGAGTTGATGTCAACAGAAGGAGGTTCTCCATAGGTGAGGCAATGAGAGATCCTCAACTAAGGCACGAGAGAAAATAGTAGCGCGATAGACAGACTAATACCAATGATGATGAGGAAATGGAGGGGACTGAGTAGCGAATGGACGAATTCCCTTGCTAGAGCATAAAGGGCATGAATGACATGGTAGCGACTGACACAGTATCATAAGGGATAGGGGACAGTGGGACTGATGGCCATAATGTGCGACACAAGAGAGAGACGAAGCAATGAAGGATGGACGACTATAGCGGGGTACAAAGGGACTCGGGATAGACTCCATGAATGCGATGATAACTCAACTTGGATGCTATAAACAAGGGTGACTTGATGGTGCTGCCACACAGTAAAGGTCCAATGGGGGACCATGAAAACATGAGTACAAGATAGTAACTCACGACGAACATCAACACGAGCATGGATAAGTATGGAGGCCAAATGGTGCCCTTAGTATGAGTGTTGCAAGTGAAGAAATTCGATTTTGAGGAGGGTTATGGTTGAGGGGCATAGGTGCCCCCAAGCATGGTGTGGTCATGCCAAAATGTATTTAGAAAAAGGGGAAAACACATTTTAATGATGTGGTGTGCCATTTGTTTTCGTTAGGGTTATGCAGTTTGAGAAAGGAAATGGAGGATTACCAATCTATTTTAGTACTGCATATATGAAGCAAATGGACTTTAAGTTTTCAGGTTGGCATACCTATTGTCACTATCCCAAAGAGAGGATTTGGAGATAATGAAATGATGCTCTCCTAGAAAACCCATAGGTTGGTCAACAACAATGTCTAAGAGATTGGGTTGCTGATGGAAGATGAGGGAACGATAAGGGGTATCATCCCTAGAGTGATCTGAAGTGATATGGGACTCTAGAGGTTCTTCGAAATGTGGAAGAATAATGGTACTAAAGTCAACATGACCAGATACACTAGGAGATTTTTGGAGAATTTCTTCTCCTGGTCTCTCGGATATGGGTGCGCCCTTACCCAAATATTGGGTTTCAATGTAATGGCCACAAGGTGCATGTGGTTTTAACGCATGGGTTCAATGTAAGGGGGAATAGATAAAGTCAGAGGTGGGGATTTCATCCATAATGTCATCATCGTGATAGAAGATGGGGTGACTGGTGGAAGAAAGACCACCTGACGTGGCGAAGCTACCTGAATCATCATCATGAGAAGAGAGGTTCACATGCGCATCATCACAAGGAGTGACGGAAAAGTAAGCAGATAAAGGATCTACCGATTTTGAGCCTAGGGTGATCGCTGAAGGAAGTTTAAGCGAAAGAACAGGGGAGGATTAAGAGGGAATGTTCCCCGAGGGTCTCATGGATGATGATAGGTAGAAAATGGTGGATGAAGGCTCTGTCATCTCAACATCAGGAGGGGGAATGTAAATGGGAGCAGTCATGTCTGGTAGTTCTGCCGAAGAAAAACGCGCAAATAGGGGAGAGGTGGACTCATTGCGCTTGGCCTCGAATTGATGGACCGCGGCTAGAGAGGTGCGGAAGTCCTCGAGGCGGGGACAAAGATGGGTGTAATGGCCATGGAGATCACACAAAGCACAGGGGTGGTTGGTGTGAATAGTCTTGGGGTTCTTGATTGTGGTCACGGAAGGAATAGAGGCTTCCGAGACCTTGGACTCAGGGAATGCGACATTAACCATGGGCTTGAGATGAGGCAAGGCAGGATAGGAATGGGTGGTATGACCGAAATCATCACACAAAGCACACTGGATGGTATGCTTTTGAGGCCGAGGAGGGGCAGGGTTGGTTGGGGCAGCCTTGTCCTTTGATGCCCCCTTGCGAGATTTTCCCTTCTTACCCGAAGCATTCGCAACAGGAGGTGGTTCCTATTGAGGTGACTGAGGCACTGTTACAGTGGGAGAAGTCCTGGGGACCAGTTGAACCGGGGTCAAAGCAAGATAAGGTTTGGGTTGAACAGGCAAGATTGGGGCTGGAGGATCAAGGTACCACACGGGAATCCCAAGGGTTAGGTTAGGAAGAGAGAGGGTGGCCATGACAGGTACCGCATACACTCCTGGTGGGGGAGCTAGGAACGGTATCTGACCAGAGGGGTAATGGCTAGGTGGGACAGCTCCTAAATGGCTAATGTTGGGAGGAATTGTTACAGGAGGATAAAGAGGCTCAGGACTACCAGCTGCAGGTGAAGGGCTAGGAGCAGGTTGTGGAGAGCGCGGTTGCTGACTAGCCGAAGCAGGTTGCTTGAGAGCAGCCCGAGACGATTGCATCATGCAAACATTCGATGAGCTGGGGTCAGAGACAGGAGGAGGAGGAAGACCAGGGAAGGTTCCAAGCAAAGAGGAGTCTTTGTAGACGCCGGGAGAGACACTGGTCAAAGAATCGACAATTTTTTGATTGGCTACAGAAGAGATGGTCGACTCAGGGGAGGCCTGAGATTTTGGCTAATGATACGTCAACTGGTCAATGGTGACTATCTTTCCATTATGAGGAAAAAACATCTTGCGGTGGACCGCGGATGGGACAGCAGACATAGCATAAGTGTAGCTATGCCCCAAAAGAATGTTATAATCAAGAGGGGCGTCGATGACTTCAACGTTAACGCAAACAGTCTTGCCCGAAAGAGTGATAGGACAATTACGGAATAAGCCAATGGGCTGGGAGGCATGGCCATCCCACGCACGGAGGGTGATTGTGGAAGGGGCCAATTCACGAGATCCGAGTTGTTTCCAAACTGAAGCGGACATCACACAGGTGGATGCCCCCTCATCAATGATGCACCGAGAAACATTAGCGTTCTGGATTTTGACTGGGATTTGGAAGGCTACAGAAGCAGGAAGAGGAGGATGTTCTGATTGATGGGTGTCGAAAACAATCAATTGGTCATCAGCAGGATCTACAGCACCCATGGCAGATAGTAGAGCCTTCTTTTGAGAAGGGCACGACTCGAGGAGTTCCAGTGTTGAAATGACAATAGGAGATTGCGCCAAATCATCTACGATACTATATGAATGAGAAGCTCGACCAGAAGCAGCGTTTTGGCGTAATGGTCCCTTAGGAATCTGGGTATGAACCTCGACTTTGGGCAAAGGGATATGCAAGGGATCATTGGATGTCGAAAGAGGCTCTGTAGACCCTGAAGAAGGTGACTCGGGGACAAACGAAGCGGAAGGCTTGGGGTACTGATGGGACCGAGTTTGAAGGTTAAGGTCGATGGTTAGAGGTGGATCAGAGTTCATCATGAGGATCTGGTAATTGGAGGAACCAAAAGGGGAAGGTTGAGTGGCCACCTGTCTGTCAGGTGGTTGGGTAGCCATGAATCCCTGCCGTGCATCCACCTGCTCTTGAGGGGGCGGTGACTACTGTTGGAGGGGTTGAGAAGGCCAGGGAGGTGGAGGTGCTGATGCTGGAGGAGCTGGAGCACTAAACTGAGGATACAAATAATAAGGGGGTTGGGTAACAGTATGGTGACCAGGAGGTTGGGCCAAAAGAGGAGGCATGCTGTATCCTGGATACATGCTACCAGGAGGGGAACAAGTGCGGGAGGTGCTGCCCCCTCCCCCAGGAGGTTGGGCATATGGATGAGAGAGAGCTCCAATGATACCGTCGGCGGCATGAGGTGCCCCCGGTGCGTTGACACCACCGGGTCTGGGGAGATCTGGTAGAATGGTATAAACATAACCTGTCTGAGTGTAGATCAAGTCATATTTTAACGCCAGTTGGAGGGTGGCTTCTTCGGTTTGGGGAAAATGCGATGCGACATCTTTCCTGATAGGAGGCAAGAGAGATCTAAGGAACCAGTCCATGTAGACACGGTCTTCGAAGGTAGGGGATTGACATAAGCTCTTTATTCTCCACCATTCATGGACATGATCGGATAGGCGGGTCACAGATGATTGACAGAAAGAAGTCAAAAGTTCGATACCAGTGTCATAACGAAGGGGAAGCTGGAAGTAAGATAAAAAAGCTCGGGCAACAGTCGCAAAGGTGGTATGAGAGGAAGGGGCCTGATCAACATACAACCTAGAAGCCGCACCTGTAAGCGTTCATTGGAACAACTGAAGACGGACAGAGTCATCGGTAATGGAGGTAGATGAACACCACATGTGAAAAGATCGAACATGATTTGAAGGATCTTCTCCAGCAAGGCCTTCAAACTTTGGGATGTCAGAAGGGAGCTTTGTCGGCATAGCAGGCCAACTAGCGTCATAGTGTATAGGGTCATTTGTCAACCGGTCCAAATCGGGGAGGCTGAGGCCTGCCATGAAGGGGAGCAAGGGTATAACTGAGGTAGTTCCTATGGCGGTTCTGCTAGTAGCAGTCCCGACATTAGGGCCGGGATTACTGCTAGCGTTAGGCCCTGGACCAGGCATAGTGAAGGTGACAGGGGGAGAACGGGAAGTAAAAGGAGAACCCAATGAACCAGAAGAGGAGTCGGAGTGCGGACTTGGAGGTGGACTAACTCGACGACGGTGGGAAGGAGTAGGTCGATCGACCGAAAACTGAGGTTGAAGGCCAAGAAGTCTCCGAGATGTGCGCTTTGGGGGGGCGATGATGATAACACAAACACGGCACAAGGGGAAGAAGAACGACCAACAAAGGCAGGGAGCTGTAGAACCAAGTGATTACAATGACGAAACAAGGGCAGAAAGGTGCAATGTCAATTGATTTTACAATGTTTTAAAGTCTTTGCCGGGCGGTGTTAACCAGGCTCTTCTTCACTTAGGGTGAGTGTGTGGCGTGCGTTAATTTTAATTTTTAAACCTAGACGTTTTGAGAGCAAAAAGAAAACGTGTGTTGCGTAACTGAAAATAAATCTGTAGAGAACAGTATATAATGCTGAAATAACAGAAAATTAACAGCTAACAATGCATCGATCTAACCCAAAAAGGCGGGGCTATCAAAACTATTCGAAAAGAGGGAAAAAATCTAGTCAAAACACACTCAAAAGAGGCCAATAGATCTAAGGTCGGGAGGGACAGGGATCTAAAGGAGAAATCTGCTGAAAAGAGGTGCAGAACATAGCCAAGAGACAGAGGCAAGGTGGCTGCAAAGGAGGAAATAAGCAAAAAGCAGAAGGGACAAGGAGGAGGCCCTAAAGGTAGATCCAAACAAAACTTCAGGAGGTGATTTGAACGGGAGAAGAGCTGATTAAAAGGGATCTGAAAAGGAGGTATCAGATCTGAAAAAGGGGCGGCTGAAACTCTGAAAAAACAGACACCTGAAACAGTTAAAACTCTTCCACCAAAAGTGGAGGGTACTGAAGCCCTAGGGGGCTATGTTCCCACTTAGATGAGAAAAATAGATCAGAAACAGGTCTAAACGGGCTGAGACAGAGGCTGGAAAACCCTGACAGAAGCTTCATAAAAACCCATAAAAATAGCAGAAAAACTGGCAGGTCACAGGTTCTAACCTGTTTTCTGTGCAGGTCATAGATAATGGGCTGAAAAGTGCGACCTGAAGCTCCGGGTGTCCCGGAGGTAGATTTCCGAAAAAGTTGCTGTCTCAGTTGCGGCTGATGTCTGTCATCTGCGCAATAGGTCCAGAAACATGCGGAAGTTAGAAATTTTAATGTTTTAGGGTTTTATAGGTGAAAAACAACATAAAAATAGGAAAAAAAAAAGTTGAAAAGAAACCCTAGGGTCTGAAGTAGCTGGAATTTCTTTGTTTTGGGTTAAACATGACCAGGAATAATAATTGAATTATTGTTTAATTAATTATTCCTTGAGGAAAGTCAAACAAATATAGGTTTGTTTAATATTTCCTTTTGGGGTTTCTTGTTTATACCATAAACAACCTAATAAATGTGTTTTATTAAGTTATTTTACATAGTGAAAGCAATTTAACTTAGGGTAAAATTGGTCTTACATGGTGTACTTGGGTCCATCTAATGATAGTAGGTTAGATGACCAAAAAATGGTGTAACACTAATCATTACAAGGATAAAGAAGCCCTTTGGAGCACAATGAAAACAGATATAGATAATGAGGACAACAAAGATATCATCATTGGCGGGGATCTTGACTTCATCTTGCATGCCAATGAAAAAAGAGGTGGATGCTTCAATTCAGATCCATCTAAAGACCAGATTGAAGCCATCATCCAAGATCATGATTTGGTTGATGTCATCCGAAAAAATCGTAAACTCACGTGGATTAATCACAGAATTGGAATGGGAAACATAATGGAATGACTTGATTGTTTTATAGTGGTTTTTCCTCTTATATCTGTAGGAATTTACAGGGCAAGTTCCATAGATCAAGAACCAAATCTCACCGCTCACAACCAGATCAAAAATCAGTACACCAGTATAATCACGTGGTTAAAACCCTCAAAGAGGGAAATAGTCCATGGCCTGAGCCAACGCGGCCACTTCAGGCAATTTATTAATATAAAAGAAAAGTTACATATCTTTCTCTCATAAATGGTTACCGGAAAAATTACCCTCCATGCTCTTTAAATAGAGATCATGGACCAATCGGGTGTTAAGCCACGGATCAAGTGTAATGAATACTGAGGAGAAAGATAACCGTCGGATCACTACAAATCGTGACCGTCAGATTATAAGTTAAAAATGTACATGGTAAAGAAACACACTTTACCTAACTCTACACTAGACTAAGTTATTATTAAATATTTCCTATGTGTCAGAATATCCTAACATCCCCCCTTAAGAACAACTTGGGATAGGATTGAAGGATTTACAAAGGTGACACAAAAGGAGCCTATTTCCTATGTGTCGAAATATCTTAACATTCCCCCTTAAGAAAAAATTGGGATAGGATTGAAGGATGTACAAAAGTGACACAATAGGAGAAGGAAGGAGGCATTAGAGCCTATCCCCCCTTAATGGCAACTTTCCTGAACTCCAAGCATGGATCGAATTTTGGTAAAATTCACTTCTGTGAGAGCCTTTGTAAAGATATCGGCTACTTGATCATTGGTTGGACAGTACTGCACTTCAAGAACACGATCATGAATGAGCTTTCTGATGGAGTGTATGTGGAGTTTAATGTGTTTCATACACTAATGTTGAACTGGATCTTTACATAGCCGAATGACACTCTGATTATCACACCAAAGTGTAGTTGGATGTTGCTGATGGAGACAAAATTCAGACAGGATCTGACGAAGCCACATGGCCTCCTTGCTGGCTTCAATTGCACCACGATACTATGCTTCTGCTGAAGAAAGAGAGATGGCACTTTTTTTCTTACAAGACCATGTAATAGGTCCTAAACTAAGAGTGAACACATATCTTGCAGCAGACTTTCGATCATCAGGGTCACTAGCCCAATTAGAATCAGTGAAACCAATCAATAATGGAGATGCTCCTGCACTGTAATGAATCCCAAATTGAACTATACCTTGAATATATCAGAGTATTATTTTAGCAGCTTTCTAGTGACTTTCATGAGGTTGGTGCATAAACTGAGTGACAATACCAACAAAAAAGGAAAGGTCAGGACGGGTATGGGTTAGATACAAAATTTTACCAATAAGTTGATGATATAAGGTAGCATCAACTTCAGGGGTAGTACAAGTGACTGAAAGCTTAACTCTAGACTAAAAGGGAGAAGGGGTTGGCTTATAGTCTTCCATGTGAAAGTGGTGTAGAAGATCACAGGCATACTTGGACTGAGAGAGGGTAATGCCTTCCCTGGATTGCAAGACTTGAAGACCAAGGAAATAATGCAAGTGTCCTAATTCTGTCATTTCAAACTTCTTTTTGAGGGTAGAATTCACATGGTTTATATGGTTTGGATCACTACCAGTAAGGATAAGATCATCAACATAAAGAACAAGGATGGTGAAGGACTTAACCACTTTCTTGGTGTAGACAGTGTTGTTAGAATGACACCTAAAAAAGCCATTATCTAATAGAAATCTATCCATTTTGGCATACCAAGCCCGAGGAGCTTATTTTAGACCATATAGAGACTTAATAAGGTGATAAAAAAGGCTAGAATAATTTTGGATAAATCTAGGGGGTTGTTCCATGTAGATTTCGTCATGTAAATCTTCATGTAAGAAGGCAGATTTAACATCCATCTGATGGAATTCCCATTTAAAGGAGGCAGCAAGGGAAAGAACAAGGTGGATAGAATTCATTTTGGCAACAAGGGAGAAGGTTTCAGTATAGTCAATGCCTTCAACTTGTGAAAATACTTTAGCAACAAGACGAGCTTTATGTCTATCCACGTTTCCATTTGGTCCAAACTTGGTTTTGTAAACCCATCTGCATCTGACAAGTTTTCCTCCTTTTGGAAGAGGAACAAGATCCCAAGTATTGTTTGCCAATAAGGAATGATACTCTTCATTCATAGCTTCATCCTAATCTGGATGACCAAAGGCTGAAATTGCGGCTGAAATTGCTTAGGACCCTTGTTTGTTTTAGGACCATAATTTTTAGGATATTGCTTCTTGGGATTATTTTGATATGATTGTTGTTGGGATGCTAAGGCTTTCTTAGAAGTGTTTCCAAAAGTGATAAGACCAAGGTGTAAGATTTTTTCTTGTTCTCTTATCAAAGAATCACAAAAGGAATCAATGAAGAAACATTTACCAGAGAATATAAATAATTACCGAGAGGAATAATTAAACATAACCAGCAACAAATCATAAACATAAACACATATGTTTAACAGGGAAAAACCTCAAACTCTTGGGAAAACCCATCTTAATGAAATTTCATTAAGCATTGGCCAAAACCCTAACCAATCAGGCCTAGTGAGCCTTCACCGCTCACCTCGAGGCCTTACATTACAATGAAGTCCTTTGAGCCTTTTATAGGCTCCATTACATGCAATACCACGAGCTTAAAAACCATGGGTGCACAATACCATGTGCCCGAAAACCATCATTGTTTAAATCAGTCAAACTTGACTATAATCACAAATCAATTTACCTAACATTCACCCCTTAAACTTGACTTGGGGTTCCTTGACTAAATCCAGCCAAACCTGCTAAGTGAGACAACCCTGCTCACTCTAGCTCTTCCCCCCTCAAATTTTTACCCAGGGTAATTGTTAACTTGACATCCCCCCTATCACCTAGGTCTAACCCAGACTTTACCAGTGATTACCCAGGGGTACGCATGCCATACTAGGTCTTACAACAGTATGCCCATCTACATGTAATAAATAAATAAATTAACTCCATTATAATATATATATATATATATATATATATATATATATATATATATATATATATATATATATATATATATATATATATATATATATATATATAATTTTTTTTTTCATTATTGTCAGAAAAACAAAGAAGAAGGACATCACAATCATATATAAAAAGAATCCATCTACCGGATTACATGGGTCACCAGCCTCTGTAACTGCTAGTCCTCTAGGAATTCCCTTCAGATACATGGTTCATCAATTTAATTAATTCACATGCACATTTCCTCTCATTCTTCAAATCATTTGATTGACGCATTCTATCAAACACTTTGCATGTAATCAATCCCCATAGTTTCTAACTCTATGGATTTAGAGACCAAGACCTATCTAAAGAAACAATATAATTCCATATCCTCAGAATTGATTGCTCAAACTCCTTACGACATGCTATCAGTTCATGCTGGCAACCTCCTGAAGAAATTAAGTGGAACATAAGGAAGTTTGTATCGAAACCTTGGGTGGTGCAGCATATAAAATCTTGATATAACTAAAATTACTTGGAACAGAATGACATATAGAATTATGGCCACAAACAAACAAAAGGTGACAAATATGGTTGTGGCAGGGGATCTCTCTAGCTCAAGAGAGACTGAAATCTTTCACCTTGTGTTGCCAAGTCTCCAACCACAGTCTGTATTCTGCCGGCAACACTCCTCAACTAATCATACCGCATCCTCACAATCTCAGAACTTCTTGAAGTTGGGAAAGTGTTGAATTCCTCGTCGATTTCATCAGGATGCACTGCCTCGGCATGGGAAAGGCGAGTGCCCATGTGAGGTGGGTGTCAAGGGTGCCATCGATAATGCCATATTCCAATTAGTAACATGCGGAGAAATACAGTGGGCAGGATGAGCTCCTAGTACCATACTAGAATGAGAAACAAAATATGCACCAGCACTGTCGTGATGGGATTCTTCCAGTTGCAAATCTCATCAAACCACTTGCCCACCGCAATCAGCCCGGACAGAATAGACATGATCCTGAAGAAATTCACCTTGCTGTGATGCATGCTCCACATATGAGAATCCACATCTATCATATACTCCACTAAACTCGACTCGTGGCTCCTCCTTCAACAAAATGTGCAATAGGATGGCATTTATGACACTGACAATCATAAAAAGAACTAAAAACGTTCTGCCCGCTCACGCCTTGACCTCCAAGAATGGAAATTTCATCCTTTTTGGAGTGATCCTGCACCAGAGCATCAGTTTAGTTGAAGATATGATTGCAAATATATCCTAGGTGTATGTGAATGGAATTTTTCATTCCGAGCGGTGCAAATGTTGATTTCTGCACATAAATCTCAGTGCATCCAGTTCTAATGATACAATCCTAAAGAGATCGTTTTGCAGGCCATAGATGGAAATCGATGTTTGGTTTCCAAGCCCACCGATGGTTCTTCTCACCAGCTACTTGTGCCCAGATCTGATCTTTTCCCAGATCTTATTTTCAAAAAAACTCAACATCGATCTTTCTAACATGTCCATGAGCTTTCTGTCACAACTTTGACCACTATTCACCTAGTAGTCTCACAACGATGCTTCCTTTCCTCGGCTATTCGATCTACTTTTTCTGCTCTTCTAAACCCTTACATTCCAGATCGAGATCTGCATCATTAGTGCAACAAAATCATATCTCCATGCATAGGCCAATTAAACCCTTGGCAACAAAAGCGTCCCTCTAAAGCCAACATTTAGCTCCGATACTAGTTGTTATGAATTTACCGCAGAAATAAAATATTTACCGAGAGAATAATACACATAAAAAACCCAGCAACAAATCATAAACATAAACACAATTTTTAACCGGGAAAACCCCAAATCTGAGGAAAAACCCAACCAATGAAATTTCATTAAACATTGGCCAAAACCCTGGCCAATCCCAAAGCCAGGCGAGCCTCTTCACTATTACTGCCGAGGCCTTACATTACAATGAAGTCCTCGAGCCTTTATAGCTCCATTACATGCAATACCATGAGATTAAAAACCATGGGTGCATAATACCATGTGCCCCAAAACCATCATTGTTTAAATCAGTCAAACTTGACTATAATCACAAGTCAATTTACCTAACAATCAAAAGAGGGATTCTTGTAGGTGGTTTCTGAAGAGATGATGGCTTCTCTAGTGGAATGGAAGGCATAAACAAATACATAGTATGCAGGGCCAAGCTTAGCAAGAATGTAGTAGATGAGGCTACCATCTTCCTTTTTGACCTTACAACCTTCTATAATAAGTCTAAGGGTCTTGAATTTGAACAAAAATCCTTCAATAGAGGAGAGATTATTAGGGTCCAAAGTCAACAACTCATTTTTCAAGTTTGGGTCTTACTTGATTTTGGAATGCCAAAAAAATATTTAGCTTTTCTGTGGCTTTATGAGGGGTGTCAATGTCAAGGATGTGAAATCGAAGATCTTGAGCAATGGACATTCCGACTAACCCTGCTTGATCTTGTTTATTTTCCCATTTAGAACTTATCATCATTGGAAGGTTTAGTTTCTCGAATTCGTGGCTATGCAATAAAGCCTTTACTTCTAAGTATATCTACCATGTGAGGTAGCCATTGGAAATAATTGATGGTTTTATGAATACTTCCATGCACTTTCCATTTTTTTTTTTTTTTAAATGAAGTTGAGAAAAATCTGTAAAACTAACCGCTTCCAATGGAAAGATCTCTAAAATTAGCCGTTTAAAAAAAACGGCTTGAAAAAAAAACATTCTGGATGAAGTTATGCCTTTTGAAACAAATTGAGTTGTAGATGTCGAATAGTTACAGGAACGGTTTGAAATTTGGTGATGAAGTTCAACTTAAAATAAAAATCCCGCCCCTTTGACAATTTTTTTTATAAAAAGAATCTTGAGAAAGAGATTTGAACCCAAGACCTCTATTCTCATAAACTAACTCCTCACCAAGTGAGATAGTAAAAAGGTTTCTGTTATTGTTTGAAAGGAGGACCGAGTTTTTTTTTTTTTTTTAAATCTTTGGTGTGTGTGCCTTTTCCTGCACAAAAAACAAAAAAAATGAGCAAAATAAATGCAAGAATTACGACAGAATGTTAGATTTTCGGTTACCCTTACCGGCAACTATCGCTTTTTTCACTATTTCTGATTTCCCGAGATCGTACAAAGATGCGAGGAAAGAGCATACGTAGCAAAAAAAATCCATTTTCCTGTTTTTGATTTGCTGAGATCGCACACAGCGCATAGCAAAGAGCATACACAAAGAAGAGGGTATAGATTTGACAAATAAATAAAACCTAAAAAATGAAAATAAATAGAGGGAACCGAAATAAGTACAACTATTAACAAATATAACTGCAAAACAGATGCTTTATATCTCCATATCTAAATTGCCATAACTTGGGCAACCAGAAACCTTTTTGCATGAAACGAAAGGTGTTCCTCACTATAACAGACACTCCGGACACAATAGAGTAGTTCTATAAGCCCAAAAAATTTCAGAAATAGTAGATATACAAAATGACATTTGCATGTAGTCAAACCGGCTTCGAATTTTGATCAACAACGGATGCGGCCCTCAAAATAGTTCTGATACCATGTAGAAATGTACAGGGTAAGTTTTGTAGATCAAGAACCAAAGGTCACCGCTCATAAATAGATCACAAATAAGTACACCAGTATAATCACGTGGTTAAAACCCTCAAAGAGGGAAACCGTCCACGATCTGAGCCAACGCGACCACTTCAAGAAATTTATTAATATAAAAAGAAAAGTTACATATGTTTCTCTCATAGACGGTTACCAAAAAAATGACCCTCCGTGCTCTTTAAATAGAGATCATGGACCAATCGGGTGTTAAGACACGAATCAAGTGTCGTTAATACCGAGGTGAGAGATAATTTTCAGATCACTACAAATCGTGACCATCGGATTATAAGTTACAAATGTACATGGTAAAGAAACACACTTTACCTAACTCTACTCTAGACTAAGTTATTCTTAACTATTTCCTATGTGTCGGAATATCCTAACAATATCTTCCTACTATTTTGCCTCTTCTTGTATCCTTTTCTCCTCAACCTCTGATCATTACCCAATCACCCTCTTTCTTGGTGATCAGTCCTCCCTTGACCCTCTCCCTTTTAAATACAACCCCCTCTAGCATGAAATCCCTGAAGCTAGAAAGATTGTGCATCATACTTGGTACCAACATGTAGAGGGCTCCCCTTCACACATTTGGGAATCAAAGTTGAAGAATGTTCGAATGGATCTTAAAGATTGGGCTAAATTTCGCTATAAGGAGCCTGACAAATCCATAACAGAAATCAAAGAAAAGTTGGAAGCAATTCATAATGAAATTGACATACATGGAGTGAATTAAGAAAATTTAGATCAGGAGAAAGATCTTTACTGGAATTTGTATAAAGTAAATTGGAAATAAGAGGAGAAGTGGAGGATAAAATCTAGAAACCTGTGGCTTCAGGCAGGTGATAAAAATACTTCTTTCTTTCACAGACAAGATACGGTTAGAAATACAAGGAATAACATATCATCCATAATAGATAATGAAGGAATAGTTTAGATAGAACAGGAATGTATTAGGTTGTTGCTTTTAATTACTATAAAAACCTGCTAACTGAATTTTTTGTGCTTAAGGATTATTTGGAACTCTTAAATCACTTTCTAAAGCTAATCACGTAGGAGATAAACATCACCCTTACAAAGGATATAGAGGACGTTAAAATTCACAATGTTATTTGGACTCTGCATTCAAATAAGTCTCCGGGTCCGGATGGCTTCTCCATCAAATTTTTCTAGACCTATTGGGCTTTAATTAAAAAGGATTTAACCAAAATGATTCAGTGTGTTCAAAGGAAGAAGAATATTGGGGGCTTTACCAATTCCACATATCTCACCCTTATACCCAAAGAAAAACTCCCTCCTCCTTTTCTAGTTTCAGATCCATCTCCATCTAAAAATCCTCATACAAAATCATTACTAAAATCCTTGCCACTCACCTTAAACCACATCTCCCCAACCTCATCTCTAAAAATCAAGGGGGATTTATCTCCCAAAGACAAATTTCTGACTCCATTCTCCTTGTTCAAGAAGGCATTCACTCGAGTATGATGCAATCAGAAAAAGGATTCATCCTGAATCTCGACCTTGCCAATGCCTTCGATAGGGTGAGACATTCCTTTCTCATCTCTGTCCTTCCAAAATGGGTTTTGATAATGAGTTCATCTCTTTCATCAATGTCTGTATATCAAACCCCTGGATCTCTCCCTTAATCAATGGAAGGCCTACAAATTTCTTTCAATATTCTCGAGGTCTCACACAAGGCTATCCCCTCTCTCCATTCCTCTTTATTCTCATGGATGAATCCTTCAACGAGGCCTTAGATCACAAGCATAGAGTTGGCCTTATCACTGGGATCAAATTCAATAATGGAGTCAAGAATATGAACCACTCTCAATTCGCAGATGACACCCTTTTGATGGGCGAAGCCACCTACATTATCGCTCAGAGATTCAAAACTCTTCTTGAAAAATTTATGCTTTACTCAGGAGGGCTGATAAACTATCAGAAAATTTGTATTTATGGATGGAATGCTTCAAATCACACCATCCATAGCATTGCATAAATATTTGGAGTCTCCTACAAATTGAATTGGGTCTATTTCAATTATCTTTGGATGCCAGTTAGTGTCGTACCTTTGAAGTCTGAGGTATGGAACATCACAATTGACAAAATGAAAAAAAGAGCACACCATGGGCGTTTAATCCTCCTAAAAACTGTCCTATCTTCCCTTCCTCTGTATCACTTCATCTTGCTCAACGCACCTATCATCATACATCAAAAAATTGAATCAGTTTTAAGTCAATTTCTATGGCAAGGAGGGAAAAACGAGAAGAAGAAATACAACTTAGTCAAATGGAGGTAGGTTACACAAAATAATGAAAATGGTGGGCTCGGTATTCGCATCCCAAAACCCTTGAACAATGCATTTGGGGAAAAAATAGTGTGGAGCCTCATCAATGGCCAACACTTATGGTGGAGACAAGTTTTGGAATCCAAATATCTCAGCTCACCTAGGAAAAATATCCTTGAATACGATATCCCAAGCAGACCTTGTTACAAAATCTGGGCTTTATGCAAGAAATACATTCCTTTTATCAACAAAAACATATCCAAAGTTCATCAAGGGGGAAACAAAACAAACATTTGGAATGATCGAATAATGCGGCAAGCTCCCCTTAATGACAACCCGAGTACCCATCAAATTCAAAATCATCTCCGGAATCTCTATATAAACACCTTAGCTCAGATTTCCAGGTGGGACGAGCATTCAAATGCCTGGATTGGTTTGGATCTTCCTCTCATCCCCCCTCATCTTGAGGCTGATCTGACAAACCTTAAAATAATGCTTCATGGAGCAGCTCCTTTGATGAAAGGAAGTGAAGACAGTCTTCAATGGGATCCCTATGGGTCCTCTTATTCTATAAAATTAGCTTATTGTCAAATTCTAAAAGAATAGTTCCTTTCTCCTAAATGGCCTATCTGGAAGCTCATTTGGAAGTCCGAAGCCATTCCAAAGATAAAAAAAATTATCTGGACTCTCCTCATAGGTAAGATCTTAACTTCAGAAAAATTTAAAAGAATAGGCATTTATGGCCCATCTAGATGTTCCAACTATCAATACGATGAAGAGACTACATTTCATCTCCTTTTGAGATGTCCTTTTGCTAAGCAGTGCTGGAACAATCTCACTGCCTTCTCACAGATTGATTTAGATTCCATCAACGCTATTCTAGACTTGAAATTTTTTTGGAAAAAGGATACCCTTGGGGAAAAAAGAGCAAGAACATAGCTAAAAGGGTCTAGGACACCCTTCCTTATGTGCTTCTTTGGAATATCTGGTTGGCAATAAATAAGAATATTTTCAATAATAAAAAACCATGCCCAAGGAAAATTCGCAACAAGACATGGAGTCTCACCATTGAGACAATACTCTAAAAAAGAATTGGTAATATCAATTTTAACGATCTTCAAGTTGAAGAAAGAACCTTTCTGGGGTGAGTCTTGGATAGTCCCGGCTATTTCAAATCCCTAGTCATAAAAACCCCTCAAAAATAAACCTGGAAGATGAGACTCAAAGAAAAAGAGTTTATCGAATGGCTCGATAGTTGCAAAATACAAGCCCTCTTATTTGATGGAGCTTCAAAGTCGAATTCGGGCATTGGTGGGGCTGGAAGACTCATAAGGGATAAAAATGGTAGCGTATTGATCTCCTTTGAATGGGGCCTTATCTCTTTTTCTAATAATAAAGCCGAAGCCTACGCTCTACACAAAGGTCTCCAACTGATAAAGAGCTACAATGTGGCAAATGCAATGGTGTTTAGGGACTCTGCTATTGTTATAAGCATGATGCTAAAGGATTCTCAAATAAAAAACATATGCCTTCACAGGATCATCAGAAGATGTTTCATATTGATTAAATATATGAAGGATGTCTCCTTGAACCACATCCTCAGAGCCAACAATAAGCTTGCGGATAATTTGGCTAACAAAGCCTGCAGTAGACTAGCCGATCAAATGTACAGTCAAGATGGCCTAACTCTATCTACCATCCATGACTTTACTCTTTCCACCATATATTTTTTGTTGGATTCTCTGCAAGAATATCTCTGAACTAAACAGATTCTCTCATCCTTACAAAATCTCCCCTCTCATGACCTTATCCTCTCATTTTCTTAGCCTCGATTTATTTCTCCTACCTCCTTGCTTTGCCTCATTATATTTCTGACTTCTCCCTTTAGCTCCATATTCTCCCTGTTTTGAAGTGCAATCTCCTTACTACCTATGCCATGCGTTCCCTCGATCAGAACTCCTTCCTCCTCGATGTCTTCGCTGCCCTCAGACCTCTATCATTCTCTGCCTACCCCCTGTTCGCTTTCTCTTCCCTCAAACCTGCAAGTGCACATCCTCTGCTTCCTTGCGGTTCCTCCTCGCACCTATTCTTCCCCATTATCTGCTTTGAATTCACCAGCATCTTCCACAGACATCATGACGCACAATGAAGATTTCTTCCACTATGCTGATCTACAGGCTAAAATGGAGCAGATCCGAGCACAACAAAGGATCTTGGAAGAAAAAAAACAAGTAGATATGGCCCTCCTTCAGCACCGGGCACAGTATTTTCAGAATAAACTCAATGAGCTCACCAATCGTTTTTCGCACGTGGAATAATCTCTTCATATCCTAAAATATATTTTATACAAATGTTCAGCTCCAAGCTCCAGCTCAAACAATGTAAGAAATGCTAGACTGGAAGACAACATTGATGCATCATCCAGGCAACCAATCAGATTCGACTAATCCTCATTCCTCCTCTCTCTTTTCTGCATATGTCTTTTAAATTTTCTTTCCTGCTACCACAATTCTTTAGAATATATCTTGAATCTGTAATGCAATATAGTTTGAACAATCCACACAACAGAGGCTCAGCATTTTGTGTTTGCATCCCTCCTTGTTTGTCCTCAACAAAATCGGATTGTAACAAGGAACTTTTCCTTTCTTTTTTCGAATATAATATAGCAACCGAATTTGTAAAAAAAAAATTACTTATAATAAACTTACGATATCACAATATTCTTGGATATTCATCCGCACCTTACCATGGATATTATTAACCTATAAATAAGATTTTTTACAATACCATGGGCCAATACCATGGCTTATGAATACTGCAAACCAAAAAACAATGACCCATTTGGAAATCAAAATATTCTATAAATAATTGATTTTAATTTAATTTCATAACGTTTTTTTTTTAATTAAATATAAAATGAAAAATATTGTAATGTTGTAAGGTGTTCCCTGGGAAGAACTCCCCCATCTACCACTCTACACTTGTTTGTACCGTAAGATCCATTGTTAGAAAAATGAAAAATTTTCAACCATTAGATCCCACTGCTTTAACTTTCAACCAACTCTTGATTTGTGCAACTGTTTCATGTTCCCGTTCCACATGATTTTTGATGAAGATGAAGACACGAGGATAATGATTCATCGCATTAGTTAAGGAATTTTCGCCGGAGAGTGGACACAAAGATGCTGCGAAAAGAGTGGAAAAGTTTTTTGCAACTAAGTGAACGTAGCTTCTTGATGTCGATACTCTTTCAAAACATATTTTGAGCGGGGTGGACACACCACATACGATATGGATCTAGTGGTGTGCATGTCATCTCTCATCATTTCTTGAAGAATTTTAGTTCTTCTGGTTTGGGTTGTTTAGGGGACTTATCCATTGGAGAGGGGAGTTATTTTTCGTCGAGCTTATGTACTTGTTTATTAGTGCTCGTCAGTTCTTGTCTTTCTGGTTTAGTGCTCGTTCATATTTTTTGAAGAGATGGCACCAAAAAGGATCACAATTTGTGAACTTCTCAATCACAAATCCATATAAATTGTCCTAGCGTGACTTTGTTTTTTTGCCAAGTTGTCTTCATAAAATGTGAGCTTCGAGAGCCCAAATAAATCAAGTAGCTCTAATTCTATACACATTGAAGAAAAAAAGATAGTGAAACCTCTGTGGTACACAATTTTGATAATTCAGTAAAAGGTCAACATATAAATGTTGAGGTCCATAGAAAAGTATAATTATGGGAGTTCTAGGGTCGGGTCGGTCGAAAAATAATTTATTAGTATGGTCTATAATAAGGTAGCTTTCTTGGGAATACCAATATACAAAAGGGTCGTGATCAAAATTCGAATGCTCGAAATTGTGTAATCCAAGAAGGATGAAAAAGAGGTGAAGGGAAGGCTATATACGTATAACATGGTTAGGGATAGTTATCAAGCGGGACCATGTCAAGACCAGGTAAATATAAATTTAAATAGAAATTTTTTTGGCTTGAATATCATGCGTCCATTTTCTATTGTTAATGTAGCACCATAGGATCTAAAAATAATTAGAAGGGAAGTGTTATATTTGGATATAGAAAATTTAAAGGAATTTCCTTAGAGAGTTAAGAGGTTTGGAAGAGCCTTATATAGGAATATATTTGTTGGAAACTCTGTCGCCTTCAATTGGTTACCTACGCAAACTGAAGAATTTGTAGCTGCAAGGTTTCCCTACATTTAAATGTTTTCTGGAATCCATTATACGATTGAATAAGTTGACTTCGTTGAGTTTATGACATGCTCTCAATTGTTTTTTTCCTAAAAAAAATTTCATGTTTTGATTTCATCATGTGATGCATCCATCTATTTCAGTGTTGAGAAAAACAACTCAAATTTCCCCTTGATTTCACAGCCCACAACATTTTCAAAGTTATGGTGTAGGAAAAGGTTTCCTTCCTTTAATTATCTAGTAAGGATATTTTTTTAATAAGCTCAAGTCATTCAATCTCAGTGCTATCATGATTGTTGTTGGAAAATGGAAATAAACAATAGAGGGATGCATTTCCCCCTTACAACACAGAGAATGCAATATTGCGAAAATAAAAATCCACACAGACAGAGAGTGAGAACACACATGAGAGGAATTCTTTTTCTTCATTCATTCATCTCATTAAAAAAATGAAAAATACATTCCTTTAATACAAAATGGTTGGAGCCTAAATATTTAATGCTATTCAATGCAGGAACAGACGTATAACAACCAAATATTCATTTCGCTCTATTATTCTGTTTCTACACAAAATTGCGTACAAAACACAAACTGCCGAACTTGAAATTTTATGGGTTTCGGCTTTGAAACCACATCATGTCAGTGCCCTCATTGCAAATATCATTTTGGAGATTTTAACTTTTAACCAGCACAATACGGGAAAACTTAAATACTTGTGATTGTGATGTGCGATGGCACTATCGCATTGCAACATCAAAACTTTAACTTGCGGGCGTTATCCATTAAGCTTTGCGATATGCGATTGCGATCGCATCACAACTTATAACATTTAATTTACGAGCACTATCCTCTTGAGGTTGCGATGTGCAATGACGATGTTGCATCACAACATCGCAAGTTTTGGTGTGGGGCTTAAAAGGTAAATGGTAAATTGTGTGAAGTGCGATATACGGGCACTTAAATGTCGGGAAGTGAAAAAAAGAGAAAAGGTAAGGAAAATGCAGAAACACAGGTTTGCATGTGGTTTGGTAATGTGGTAAGATTAAGGGTCCCACTAGATATCGCATCGGCGAAATTTTAAGTTTTGCGAAGTGTTAAGGACTAAAAGGTAAAATTTGCGGGCTGCGATATGTGGGCAAGAGGTAAGTAAATGCAGTGGGTAATAAATAACACAGAGTAAAGGCTCGAGTACTCAGTTTCTAATATTGCATGAAAACACCTGCGGATTTGGATCCTGAGCCTGTCCTTCCCTGCAACAAAAATCAATGTAAGTGTGGGCTACTGCCAGTTTTATTCATGGCGGTGGTTGGGAGTATTTCCAATAGTCCTCCTTAATCACAACTTCTTCCATTAACCATTCCCAAACATTTTCTGAGATAAACAAATATTTTTTGTCCCAATGGCTTTGTGAGGATATCTTAAAATTGTTCCTCTGACCTGTAATGCTGCAACACAATCTCACCATTGTTAACTAATCCCATTATGAAATGGTATTTGGTATCAATATGCTTTGTCTCTTGTGGAAAATAGAATTCTTTGAAAATGCTATTACTGAACTATTATCACAGAAAATTTTGGTTCCTTTGTCTTTTTCATGACATAAATCCCTCAACATCCTTTTCATCCAAACTACTTGGCATGCTGCTATTGTTGTTGCTACATATTTAGCTTCTGTTGTTGATAATGAAACTATTCATTGCTTCTTGGAAGCCCATGAAATGACTCCCGATCCCAAATGAAAAACATACCTTGATGCGCTCTTTCTATCATCGACACTTCTAGCCCAATCATTGTCAGTGTAACCAATCAACTTAAAATCATCAGTTTCGGAGTATAGAACACCATACTCCTTTGTCTCATTGACATACTTTAAAATTCTTTTGGCTCCTTGTCAATGTGTCTCCTTGGGTGTCTCCATGAATCTGGATATAAAACCTACTACATACATTATATCAGGCGTAGTTGTAGTCAAATACATTATACTTCCAACCATGCTTTTGTACAATGTAGGATTGACATTCTTGCTGCAATGTTCCTTTCTCAAATTCAACCCCATGACAGTTGGAGTTGATGATGACTTGCTGTTATGCATATTGAACCTTTTTAAAATATTTGCAAAATACTTTGCTTGGGAGATAAAATCCCTTTTATGTTTTCTTCACTTCTATGCCCAAAAAATATCTTAACAATCCCAAGTTAGTGATTTCAAACTCACTTTTCATGACTGTTTTTAAATCAAAAATGAGAGAAGCATCACTTCCTGTAAAAATCATATCATATACATACAAAACAACCATAAGAATTTTATCGTCATTTTATTTGATGTATACTGTGGGTTCACCATCACACTTGTCGAACCCATTGTTCATCAGGTAAGCATCAATCCTGATGTACCATGCACGTGGTGCTTGCTTCAACCCATAAAGAGCTTTCCACAGCTTACACACCTTGTGTTCTTGGCCTTCTATTTCACAGCCAGGAGGTTTTTCAACATACACCTCTTTTAGCACTCCATTCAAGAATGTTTACTTCACATACATTTGATAAAATTTCCATTTTTTTGCGTTACTATAAATAACACTGTCTGCACTGTCTCCATCCTTGCAACTAGTGCAAAGGTTTCCTCATAGTCTCATCCTTGCTGATGCTTGTAGCCTTTGACAACTAGCCTTGCTTTGTGTCTTTCTATTTTGCCTTCAATGTTTCTCTTGGTATTATAGACCCATTTCACTCCAATAACTTATTTTCTTTGTGGGAGGTCCACTAACTCCCATGTGTCATTTCTTTCTATTGCTCCTATCTCTTCATTCATTGCTTCAATCCACTTCTCTTCTTTGACTGCATCTTCAAAATGGATTGGGTCATTAACATGACAAAATAATGCAAATAAAGAATTCAGACCAGCACTATTATCAACTTCTTCTTGCTCATAAATTTCACTTAAATTTTTGAATTTTGGTCTTCTTATATTTGCTGAAGATGTGCTTGGAGTTGCACTTGAACTCGAGGGAGTTGCTGATCACTGTGGTGTGCTTGGAGAATCAATTCCTTGATTTCTCAATGTTGTTCTATTGCTTGCTTATGGTGTGCTCTGTTGAGCTTGTGTGGGTGGAGGAGGAGCCACCATTGGGGAGTTGGTTGTTGCAGTCCATTCCTCTTTCTCTTCATGAGACATACATGTATTCACATTTACTGTCTTCTCTAAACTTCCATCCCATGCTTCTTCTTTTATGAAATGAACATCTCTGCTGATTATTACTTTCTTGGTTGCTGGATTATAGAGCTTGTAAGCCTTGGATTCATCACTGTACCCAACAAATATACATTTCTCCCCCTTGCTTTCCAACTTCTTCGTTAACTGATCTGGGAAATTTTCATATGCCACACATGTCCAAACACTCTCATGTGAGTGAAAATTTTCTTTGTTCCACTCCATTCTTCTTTTGGAACTTTTTTCATGACACTTTTGCTTGAAAATATATTTATGGTATATGTTGCACAAGAGACAACTTCTGCCCAATAATCATTTGGAAAATGCTTTGCCTTCAACATGCTCATTTCCATTTCCATGATGGTCCTATTCTTTCTTTCTGCAACACCATTTTGCTGAGATGTATACCTTGTGGTAAATTTCTTGTTTATTCCATGATCCCTACATAAACGTAGGAAGTCTTTGGAGATATATTCTCCACCTCTATCAGTTCTCAACACTTTTATGTAGTGTCCACTTTGCTTCTCAACAAGAGCTTTGTAGTGGTAGAAATTTTCAAACACTTCACTTTTATGTAATCATCTATGAATGTCAAAATATAATGACTGCCACCTAATGATGGCATTTGCACTGGTCCACATAAATATGAGTGGAAAATTTCCAAAGGTGCCTTTTCCCTTATACTCTTTCCTACTGGAAACGATTCTCTGTATTGTTTTCCCAAGATGCAACCTTCACATAGGCTGTCTGGTTTCTCTGTGAGTGGTAATCCCTTTACCATGCCTTTTCTATGCAACAAGTTCAAACCTCCGAAATTGAGATGACCAAATCTAGAATGCCATAACCAATTCTCATATTTCACTTCTTCTAAAAATATTTCTTGTGTGACAGCTGCTAAAACACCTCCTTCCTTCAAGTCTGATCTCATCTTGAGAGGAAAAATTCTATTGCTTGTCATATGCACTTTTGAAATGAGTTGTCTATTTGGAGGTTTATCCATGATTGTGCACACATCATCTTTAAAAAACAAATTGTAGCCCTTTTTCATGAGATCTCAAATGCTTAGAAGGTTAAATTTCAAGCCAGGGACATAATAGACATCTAGCATGAACTTCTTATCTCTCTTCTTTGTCAGAACATTTACTCTCCCTTTTCCCATGACAGAGACTATGCTATCAGTCCCCAATGTCACTTTAGATTTTAAACTTTCATCTAGATTGGAAAACATTGCTATGTTTCCAGTAATATGGTTACTACACCCTGAATTTAAGAACCATATATCTTCTTGTTTTTCCTGTGCTACATTACAAGCTAAAAACAAATCTTCATGGTTCCAATTTTCTTTTGTAAAATTTACACTTGTTTTACTACCGATGTCATTTTGATTCTTTCTAGATTCATTTTCATAATGACCATAATTTTTGAAATAATATCATTGGACAAGAGATTTATCATACCTCTATCCTTGTGCTTGATTATGGCTTGAGCCTTGGCTTGGATTATGATTGCTGCCCCTTCCACTTGTGCTTCCAGGGCTGCTTCTTCCACCTCTGTGTGGGATTCTTCCTCTTCCATGATAGTTTGATCTTCCTCGACCTCTACCTTGACCAAAAGACATTTGTGACTTAAATGATGCTCCAATGAGGAGTTTGTTGCTATGTTCAGTCTATGCTCATGAGACATCAGTGATACATGAATCTCATCCACTGAAAACTGTGAGAGATCCTTTGTCTCTTCTATGGCCACAACTATGGCATCAAACCCTGATGGTAGACTTCTTAAGACTTTCTCAACTATTCTCCTATCTTCATGTGTCTCACCATGATACCTGGTTTGGGTAACCAACCCAATCACATGTGTAAATAATGGTTCTATATTATCAGATTCTTTCATACAAAGAGTTTCAAAATATCTTCTCAGCATTTGAAGTTTTGTTGTCATCACATTTGCCATGCCTTGATAGGCTGCCTGAAGGGTGTCCCATGCCTCCTTGGACTTTTTTGTTGTTGAAACCCTTGGGAGAATACTCTCATGTAGTGCTTGGAAAATGTAGAAAAGGGCTTTGGAGTCCTTCTTCTTATTGTCTCTAAACAATTCTCTTTCTGCTTGTGTCAAAGCATTATATGTTGCTGCATCTTCCGGTTCTTGGAAACCATTTTCCACCAGCTTCCCAAATACCTTGTGAACCAAATAGGGCCTTCACTATAATGGCCTAATAATCATAATTATTACCATTGAACTGTGGTATTTGCGGATTAGTCAAGCGTGTGCCTGTTGTTGGCATCTTGACTGTGTAAACAAAACCTTTTTACTGTGTAAAAATATTTCTCGCTGCTCAAAATAACCTTTCAGCTTCTTCAATAAAGATATCATTCTTTCACTGAGAGCCTAGACCTGCTCTAATACCATGTTGGAAAATGGAAAAAAAAAAGGATGAGTTTCCCCCTTACAACACAGAGAATGCAATATTGTAGAAATAAAAATTCACATATACAGAGAACAAGAACACACAGGAGAGGAATTATTTTGCTTCATTGATTCATCTCATTAAAAAAATGAAAAATACATTCCTTTAAGACAAAATGGTTGGAGCCTGAAGATTTAATGCTATTAAATGCAGGAATGGGTGTATAACAACCAGATAGTCCTTCCTCTCTATTCTTCTATTTCTACATGAAAATGCGTACAAAACACAAACTGCAGGAATCAAAATTTTATGGGTTTCGGCTTTGAAACCACATTGCGTCTGCGCCCCCATCGCAAATTGCATTTTACGATTTTAACTTTTAACTGGTGCAATGCTGGAAAACTTAAAAAATTGTTATTGCGATGTGTGATGGCACTATCACATCGCAACATAAAAACTTTACCTTGCGGGCGCTATCCGGTGAGCTTTGCGATATGTGATTGCGATCACATCGCAACTTATAACATTTACTTTGTGGGCGCTATCCTGCTGAGCTTGCGAAGTGTGATTGTGATCGCATCGCAACATAAATGAAATGACTGGCGGGCACTTAAAGATAAGTTGTAAGATATGTAAAGTGCAAAATGCGTGCGCCAAAAAGGTAAACAGTAAAACATGCAAAGTGCGATATTTAAGTTTTTTGATGTGCGATTATGATGTCCCATCGCAACATCACAAGTTTTGGTGCAGGGATTAAAAGGTAAATGGTAAAGTGTTCAAAATGCGATATGCGGTCACTTAAACGTTGGGAAGTGCGAAGAAGTGAAAAGGTAAAGAAAGGGCAGAAACAAAGGTTTGCATGTGGTTTGGTAATGCGGTAAAGTTAAGGGTCCCACCAGTTATCACATCGACGGAATTTTAAATTCTGCGAAGTGTTAAGGAGTAAAAGATAAAATTGCAGGCTAAAATATGCGGGCAAGAGGTAAGTAAATGTGGTGGGTAGGAAATAACACAGAGAAAAGCCTCGGGTACTCTATTTCTAATATTGATTGAAAACGCCTTTGGATTTGGATCCTGAGCTTGTCCTTCCCTGCAAAAAAAAATCAATGTAATTGTGGGTTGCTTCCAGTTTTATTCATGGAAGTGGTTCGGAATATTTACAACAAGTGTTCCAAAGCTTGAAGATGCTTCTCATCCAAGGTCTCAAGTTCAACAATTTGAAGGACTCGACGCTCATCCTCAGGGATCAAGTCATTCAAGGATACTCTCTATGATGGTACAATAATCTCATTAGGAAGCACATCCTCAATACCATACATCAAGTAGAACAAATTTTCCCCCGCAACAGTCCTAACACTGGATATAAACACCGAAAGAGAAAATAAATGTCAATGATGATGGGTTGGTGCTAAGAAAATAATATTTTAAGTGCATGTATACATTGCTTGATAATTGCTTCGATCATATTAATACTTCATCTTTGATTATTACCTATCTTCAATCAGGTTTAAATGGCCAGTATCAATAATGTTTATTTGATGCTTTAATATAAAAAATTAACATATTTGTTGTATTGCTTACATTTATTATCAGGTTCAATACATTATTTTATGTACCCAATTATCTTGATGATAAGTGGAAATTTATACATGATTTTTCATGAATATTCATTTTCATTTATATTTTTTCTATATCATTATGATTTGAAAATTCCATGGCACCTCATACTTTCAAAGTTTGCAGATAAGTGTGAAGTGTGCTTCTGCAGTTCTCGCAAGTTTGCTGGTTTGCTTTCGCTTATTGTTTTTTATGTTACAATAACCATTGATTGACATGTTCCTCAAGTTTAATTGATTGGGGCCTTCTATGATGTAGTTCTTGCTTCATTGGTAGAGCCCTTAGAAAGAGGATCACTCACAAACTGAAGCAGGATGTTGTGAAGCAAAAGTAAATCACAATGGAGATATTATTTGAAGTGCACTTCACGCAATTGTTTCTCTCAATAGCATTAGGTATGCCTCTCATTTAAAATAGTGAAAACACTATGGCCTTTTTATATAGTGATACAAGTTTTTAAATTCTATAATCTTCCCATTTTTATTCTGTCACCACTTGATAATTTATAATTTTTTAGGTCTTTACTTTTTGTTGTAGTAAGTTTTATTGGGGATATTAAGAGATATAATAAGATTAAGAATTCTGGAAATCCATATATCTATTCCATTTAAAGGTCCAGGTATAACCCTTCTAAGGAATGGGTTACGTTCACCTAAGGAAGAAATAATATTTATAGACACCCTTAGGGGCCTGATAAACTAATCCCTACGTGCTCCCAGGGACCTAATAAACTAATCAAGGGACCTAATAAACCAATCAATGAAATGGGATTGATATTCACTACAGATTAATCCATGAAATATGTTACTAAAAAATTATCATTGGAATAAAAGGATTCATTAATCGACAAGAATAGTAATGTTTAACCATTATTACTTTCTCTACTTTTTACTTGAAGTGGATACCTTCATGAGAGTTACTTCTATAATAAGAGGGTATTTTTAAAGAAAACGAGTTCACCATTTCTACTTTTAAACATTCCAAAAGCTTATGCAGAATAATATTTTTCTTGACTTTTAACCATGCAATTAATTTAAACCTTTTTTTTATTTTTTTATGTAGTGGTGGTGAATGCATTGCTAAATTCAAAATGCTGATGGACGCTATAAAAAAATTCAAATGATCTTATGATTTTTTTCACCATGAGAGTGATATAGTGGTAGTGGGTGATGTCATGTATATGAATTAGGCTCAAAATTATTTTGACAGTGGGAAAATAAGGATTTTTAGTTGCTCCAAAATGTAGTTTCGGGAAGAGGTAAATTGTAATTTTAGGACATGTTTATTTAGTTTTTTAGGCAATTATTTATGAAGGAGCTTTTTGGATTCTATTTCTCTATGAAAAGAGTGCGACAATCATAATGTTATTCAAGGATATATCTATTAGAGGTGTACTCATTGGTTGATACTTTAAATAGCTTATTATTAGTCCCTGCCGCCTGCGGCATGGCAGGGACTATTGTAATCGAAATGTATTTTTTCATTAGTCTCTATTGCAAACAGAAGTTTATAAACTTAATTTAGAAAATGTTTTTGAAATGTTTCAAATTTAGAGCATTTTCACCGTTTGGTCAACCTATGAGCTTCCTTCTGCCACTATTTCAGCGAATAGGAAATTTTGAGGTCTTATTTGGCCTTATATCGAGGCAAATTGATATGAAACTTTGGTTAAATAGTGAATGATCTTGAGAGTTGAAGTTTCAACCAAGTAATGCTGACATTAATTCGTCAACATTTTATGTTTACAATCTTCTACGACCTGCGTTCAATTAGCTACCACCTGCATGTAAGCAACGTGGCTATGCATGTAAACAACGTGGCTTGCCCAGTGTAAGATGCTGGCAAGAGATGTTGGTTTCTTCATAGCCGATATACTATACTAAAACTCTGGGCATTATTCCATGGCTTCTTCATAGCCGATATACTAAAACTCTGGGCATTATTCCATTTTTTTTACAGTGGGATGACAGAGAAAGCAATTCCGCAGCAGAACTCGGGGCATTGTTCCATTTTCTTGACAGTCGGATGACAGAGAAAGCAATTCAGCAGCAAAAATGATTTGCGTTGCGGTATGAATTTGCAGGGCTTTGCTCCAACGCCTGCCAATTCAATCCATCAGATTGATCTGTGCGCATGTTTCCACTTAAATGGGAAATCGACAAGCCTGCAATCAACTGAACAAAAGGCCCTTTACTAATGTCTCGCACTGTGGAGAAAACGAATGTGCTGTAATCCTACAACGAACGATTTCAGGTCATTTATATAAGGTAATTTTTGTGACTGTAACATGTTCACCTTGTGTTTTAATGTTTTAAAAAGTGTGAGGACAGGTTCTTAGTCAAGTGACAAGGGTCAATTACGTTCAAGATCATTATAACTTTTATGGGCACTCTGTTCAGCATGCAGCCTACATAACTACAGAGCTACCCTAGGTTTGAACCATATATGTCATAACAATTGCCTTGACAGTACTCTTTACTGTCAACTAATTTTACATCCCAGGAGCCATAAGTTTCTAGACTGGAAAGAGCCATATGTTTCAGGACTGAAAATCCATTAAATTTTCAGCTCATCTGGTTTCCTAGAGAAAACACTATGAACTAAAACAAAATGACTGTAAAAATAGGGAAAGGATTATTTTTTGAAATCATGGTTTACAATTGTAATTACGTCCTATTTAAATGCACCACGCAAATGGAGGCGTATTTTACTGCTCAGGGGAGGGTGGGTTAATCAATCAAGTACTTGTGTGTATGTATTGTGTTCATTTAACAGTGTTTTGAACATAGACGGTGCATTGAATGAATTAAACATGGACAATAGCACAGGCCCATCAAAAGTCGGGTCTCGGACCTGAGAATGGATACCTAGAATTCATAAGACTCAGAGACTTGAAACACTGAAACTAAAGATTTGCATCTTTGAGTTTTGCAACCTCAATGTACATCTTAGCCCTCGCATTTGGATGCATCTGCGTAAGTTATATAACAAATTTCACGTGGTAGTAAGAGAAAATAGAGAAATGAACAAGAAACAGGCTTTCAAGAAACACATTTAGAATCAAAAGCAAACAGAATACTCGAAAAACTTGAAGCTGAAAACATGTATAGCTGTAACTGTTTGAAGAATGAAAACCCCAATCACCTTTAATTTCTTGGTCATCGGAGAGGGCCAACGCCACAGCCATTTTTCCAAAGCCCCCATACCTTGCACCCTAACAACGAACACATCTCTCTGGAGCAGAATTCTCTTCAAATTCCAAATATTTTCTTCCAACCCCAAGACAAAATCAGACTTCGCCAAGCTACATGCAGGAGCTTCTTCCAAATCTCCATCAAGGATATCATCTGAACCCATTTGTTTTAGCATCACGGCATTCTTCAGGGGACCATTAGTGAGCTTGGGCACGATTGTTTCATTTACCTTTCTCTCATCGACAAACTGGTGGCTTAGTTGGAAAATGCGCTTTATCTCTGTTACAAGATTCGTAACATCAACACTTAATTGGAGAGGCATCTGGTACTGAACCAAGTCATGGATCTCCCTTTGCATCTGGTGGATTTGAGATGCATATCTGAGTTTCTGGAAAACATTAAAACGGCTAGTATTCTCACACTTTTTAAATCTAGTATTCTCCCTTGTCCTGAAATCGAGTTTTTTGCATGTGATTACAAATGTCAAATGTCTTCATGGTTTTCATAGAAACATCACCATGTGGGTTCTCGAGTTGGGAAGTTGAATAAATTTAATTTACTTATCGCAATAAAACAGTTGCCAAGTATAATAATAAATGAATTATGAAAGTAATCAAGCAAGTTGCCTATTGACAAATTTTACTTTTATGTACCCCAGATTTTGAATATGCCACGAAGAGTAACTATTATTGAGAACTTTCTTATCGCTATGATTTTTTCCACCTAGCACACCTGGTGGGTCCCACCACATTACGTAAAACCCGTGCCACAAACGAAGATGGTTTGATTTGTATAGAAACCTACCTTATTCTATTTTTATATGTTCCTTACCCTTTCTTGTTGTTATGGGATGGTATCTTCCAATGAAGCCTCCCCTGCTGGGCAAAGGTAAATCCGAATGCTCTAAGTACCGACCCCTACCCATGAAATCTCAGAAGTTAATGCAATAATTTATAAGTAAGCAAGGCAATTCCAACGATCCCAAAACTGAGTTGTCAAACACTTCCATCCAGTAAGCTGAGGTAATAGAATGGCCTAAGTGCCATACCAAGTAGGATTATTTCATCAAGTGTTTTCGAACGCTGGTGCAATGCTGTATCAAATGCCCGCCAGGATGGTGTGTTTTACATATCTCATTTCTGAGTAACTAGCTCTGAGCACAGGCTTCATGGGATTACTTCGTTTATTGGATCTTGTTTTCCAACCGTACACAGTCAGAAGAGTAGGGTAAGTGTCTTTCTATATAAATATCCCTTTCTATATAAATATCCCTCTGCAATTTTTGTTTTTCCTATTTTATTTTTTTAGGACCCGGAGTGATATAGCATTCATTGACGTGGCAATACCAACTGTAGAGTAATCAATAATATATCAGACAACGTTGTAGCGCTAATTTCCCAAAAAGGTAAAGATCAGATCAGATCTTAAAGTTGCCTAGTAGAAAAATCGTTTTTTCTATTATTATAATCTGGCTCATTTGAAAATTGCGATCTGAATATTATATTTTGTCAGGAGCCCACAATGGGGATTTCTCGACAAGTGAAGACCCTGACTGGCTGGTACAACAGCGCAGGCAAGAGGTTGAGCTTATTGAAAGCTAGTTGCAGAAATACTACTACCATTGATTGCCTCTGGAATAATTATGCATTTATAAATTTTTATGGCGTTCACATCCATTTTCTCAGGTAACCTGATTTATAAGATATTATCGTTATAATTGTAATTTAAAATTTCCATCGTGGAATTGGTCATCCAAAGTTCTTTAATGTGTTATAATTGTAATTCAAAATTTCCATAGTCGAATTTGTTAACCAAAGGTCTTGAATTTACTCTTCCTCCTCTCTCAACTCTGGGTCTCTATAATATTCTTTGTATATAATTCCACAAATAATAATGTGGATAATTCTATCATCTCGTTATCCTAGAAGTTTCATCAAAGTTCAGCTTCTCATTAAATTTGCAGATAAATACCTTCCACTGAGATTTCAAAATTTTAAAATCCATATTTCTCTGTTCACTATACATATAATACTGGCAAGTAGATTCCTTTTCGTATACATGTGAAATGAAGAGCAAAGCTGACAATATATAAATGTTAAATGTGCATTTGTCTTGTAGTGTTACAATGAGACAAGAAAAGAGTGCCTTACAAAACAACATTGCAATAACGCTACAGGGAAGAACCAGTCCATAACGCTACAGGGAAGACTAACTAGACTAGTAAGCCACAGAACATTAATGCTTTCATGCAATGTGAATTACTGGGTTGCTTGGATATGGTCAATCTGAACTAACGCAATGCTAAATTGCAGGTAAACAAAAAATTCCTCAATGCTGACTTGCAGGTAAATAGAAAATACCTCATAGAAACAGATATTTCTCTCCAGATTGAACTTACATCCTTATCAACATATAACTGAGTATGCAACATCAATTTTGTCTTTATAAAGATATACCATGAATATAAGTCCATGTACCCATTTCCTTTTAGTGTGAGCAGATAATTGATGCAGAAAATCAAGAAAAGAGAAATGATAAATCTGGAGAACATGAGGGGAATGACTGAATGCCTTCAATTCTCTCTGGATTTTCACATGAAAACCAAATTTGTTAGGGTTCTCCAGCTTTGCTGTAATCACAATTTTGTAGTCCAGAATCCAGAATGATATTTTCTATGGCCACCTTTATACAGGTCCTCAGTGACCCTATCTAGTTCACATCATACTCCTGGCTCAAGGCAGGGACTAGCTGCCTTGCAGCCATACTTGTTTCATTTGAAAACCTGTCACTGATATATTTGAATGGTTCTTCATTAGTAATATTTTTGTTTAATTTTATTTTCAATTTAAATTATTATCAGTGGGGTTTATCTGCAGTCGATGAAGGAAACATTTCAATTGATTTTATTACCTGCTTTTATCTTCTGCTGACGAAAGAAACATTTCAATTGGTCTTATTCCCTATGTCCAAACCTTGGAAACAATAAATCTTACATCCTTCAATCTGGAGACAAACACCCAATCCAATGCTATCAAATCTAGCAGTTAATAAATCACTAGAATTTTAGCTATAATGGGCATTTTTAGAACATAAGTTTATACCATATATGTAAAAAGGTAAGGAATGCCTCTGTAATATTCATTTATCAAAACCATATAATTTATATTATTTTTATTTATTGTTAGTTTCGTTTTTATGCTAGTTAAGTAGTATAAGTTTTTTAATAGATTTGATTTTTAAGTTATAGAAGTAGTGTAAGTTTTTTAATAGTGATAATTGTTTATAAATGAAAATGAGAAGTAATTAGGTCAATAAATAGAAGCAAGATATTTGATTTTATATTATTAATGAAATCCACTTAATTTAAGAGTAATTATTTTTGTGAAGAAACTTCTACATATTAATGAGGTTTGAAAATATCTTTATATTTTATATTGTAATTCAAGTCAACTTTCTAGAAAAATATCCATACCAAAATCATAGTTAAAAATAAGGTTGGTAGTTAGTTTCTTTGTAGCTGAAATAAGTATATACTGATGCAATAATGTGGAAAACAATAAAATAATTAAATAAGCATAGAAAATGAATAAGTTTTAATCTCCTTTCTCGGTATTAGTTTCATTTTGGGGTTTAGTGAATCGATTATTCATTCAACTATTCAACTATAATTGTTTTTGAGGTGAATAAATTGAATTTTCTAATTCTTTAGAGTTTGAGATTTATCCCTAACCTTAAATAAAAATAATAATGAACAAAAATAATTTTATCTTATTATCAAACTAACAAAATAACAATTTGTCATTAGTATCTATAATATAAAATGAATTTATTTTCCCATCTAATTCAAAATTTACCAATACATGCTTACAACTAAAATGTTTGATAATTTCTTGGTAAGACCAAATAATGAAGAATCATAATAATAATTAGACTTCCAAAATTTGATATAAACTACAACATAAACATTATCTCTTGTAGTAAAATTTATGTTTCCATTTGCGAAAAAAAGATGTACCAAAAAAATGTATTATTTAGTATGATTTTTCTTTTTCTTTTCAAGAGATGAATCCTTTTTAACTACCATAAAAATATTAGTTAACAGTATTAAAGTAAGAATTGTTAATCCTCCCTAGATATTAAGATAATTTTTCAACTAAAAATACAAAGGAATTTTGTCCATCCTTTCATTCTTTGGAGGAGGGGGAAGAGTGTTCCCTAAATGGTTGGATCCATGAATCAAGTCTACAATAAAAGGCGGGCCTCTCTTTAGAGGCATTGGAATGGATTTAAAAACTGGTATAGTAGAGAACCATGCAAAATTACACAAGTAAACAATGTCTTATGTGCATCCTTAGTGGGAATATTGTCAAATTTTTTTGTTTGTCCAATTAGTTCAAAATTAGACAAATGTAATGTCATTATACTATAATTGCATCATATTTTCAATAGTTTGTAAGCATATTAAAAGGTTGATATAGGATTTACTACATATATGATATCATCATAACCTATTGACTATTTAGGCTATGCTACACGAAACCTCCCATTATAATAGGAAACTATTGAGTGCACAACACTCCCTAAAAAAAATTAATTTTAGGATTTTTGGTACACCCTAAAAACATTGATTTTTAATAAAATAAGTTTTTTAATGTTGATGTCATAATGGAAAATACACAGTAACTTGTGGTCATGAATGATTGATTTGTGTGATGATTCAATTAGGCCTCCTATTTGGTTTAACAACAATGTTCCTGCAACTTTTATATGTCTATGATGATAAGCACACACCAGATTAGTGTTTTTTCATAGTAACTCCTATATTAGATTAGAAACTTTCAATAATGATACTTATTATTAAATTTACCAACTCTTGCATATCTAAAACTTTATAAAATTACACCAAATATAAAACAATACTAAGCTTCCATTAAAATAATAATAATAACAATAATAATAAAACATATATTTTAATATTAAATTTAATAAATAAGATTTTATATTATATTATATAAATCACCAATTTTTATTTATTTTTGTAAGTCATCACCCACGAGGGGATTGGAACTGGTGACCTATTGCATGGAGTGCCTTAACATTACACCCTTCATCGTCGAACCAAAGCCCTGTAGGCATAAATCACCGGTTCCAATCCCCTTGTGGGTGCTGACTTACAAAAAAAAATAAAAAAATGGTGATTTATATAATATATTATGAAATCTTATTTATTAAATTTATTAAATAAGATTTTATAATATATTATATAAATCACCAATTTTTTTTTTTTGGTAAGTCAGCACCCACGAGGGGATTGGAACCGGTGACCTATCGCATGGAGTGCCTTAACAGTACACCCTTCACCGTCGAACCAAAGCCCCATAAACATAAATGACCAAAAACTAATTTCAAATAGATATATTATTTAAAATACAAAATATTAAAATAACTATATTAAAAAAACCACAATATTAAAACAAAAATATGCTTACATATGATGTAAATCATTGCACCCACTCACCTACACATATTAAAGACACATGGATATGGTGTAAATAACTATAAAACAATAAAAATTGCTAAGACATTAACATAACACTGCCATAATTAACTATGTTGTCTTATTGTCTTATTTTATATATATAAAACACATGTCCATATGGTATAAAAACAAATGTTATCAAGGAAAAGAAGCAACATTATTATATTTAGTAAGATTGGGTTATTATGGGAGTTATAAGGTTTAATGCGATGTTCATGACTTTTTATAAAAAAAATAACAATTATATTATATATATTTTTATTATTAATAAAATAAAATAAAATAATCTAAGTGGAGGATGGTTTAAGAGTATTAAAAAATGAATTGTTAATTTTTTCTAGATACAAAGATAAATTTTCAATTAAAAATATAAAGAAATTTTGTTCATTTGTTTGTTAGGTAAATTGACTCCGGATTAGATTTAAGGTTGCCCACGTTAAACAAATGTGTAGTTTTGGGGCACATGGTATTGTGCACCTATGGTTTTCGGCTCATGGTATTGCATGTGATGGAGCCTATAAAAGGTTAGGAGAACGTCGTTGTAATGTCGGCCTGGATGTGAGCGGTGAAGGCTCACTTGGCTGGCTTGGCCAGGGTTTTGGCCAAAGCTAATGAAATTTCATTAGGATGGGTTTTCCCCAGAATTTGAGGTTTTTCCCAGATAAACATATTTGTTCATGTTTATGTGTTTTTTTGCTGGTTATTTTTATTATTTCTCTTGGTAATTATTTATATTCTCCAATAAATTATTTCTTCATTTGGTATTAGATCCAAATATTAGCTTCAGAAGGACACTTCTGTTGCCAAGGATTTTATTTTCCAATGAATGGAGATATGATTTGTTACAGTGATACATAACTAGATCTAGAACGTAAGGGTTTCAAGGCTATGGCCATATAAAATCAATGAAGTGATCACATCATTATTGGATGTGATAAGCGGCTCTGTTGTTGATTAGAATTTTGAGTTGTGGGAGTGCTTGTTGAAGATGCTCGAGATGCTTTCCAAAAGAGTGTGGAGAATGGTACTGTGGATGTTATGGAGCCATGCGATCTGGTCGACGAGGCCAATGGCATGAATGTAACACCTACTCCTATTTACCACTTACTCTTACCATAATAAAAATGAATTACATATACTTACTTGTAGAATTTATTAAACTGTAACGAATAAACACAAGGTTCTAATTACTGAGGAAATTATATAAAGTTTTGACACATATTATTACGACATAATAAAATCTCAATTGCATAACATTACAATATAGTCTAGGTTCTGCAGAATTATTTTATGGTCTCGTTATCCCATAGATCTATCATTGGAGTACCAATCATTTAATACTGGTCAAATCGTGCATACAGTTACCAGATATTTCCAATCTATAAAGCCTCGGTTGTGTTTTGTATAAAAAATATGCTCCGGTTTACTTTAATGTTAATGTGGTTTTAACCCAAAAGGTCGTCTATATTTCTTTTCAGAAATTAAATGTCTATCCTTGTTATCATATTAATGACATCGGAACGGTTGTCATGGTGTTACCTCCACCGTTGGATCTCGATTTTGTGCGATCGATGGTGCTTTGGATGGGTGGGGTGGGTTAGGGGAACCACCCACCCCCAACTCCCGCCTCGGGCATCATCATGTCATTAATCTATTTGGGAAAAAAACCCTGGCTCTACAACTCTTTTTTCTCTGGCCGAACAGAAAACAGTTTTCATCACATCCACTCCGGTGATTCGTGCTGCACATCCTACAAAGTCATACTATGGCTCCCTACAATGTTGTAAGTTCATTGTTTCATAGTTTCCACCGTGACTTACTCCTTACCAAAGTTCCGCAACACCGAGTAACTCCTCATTGTCAACCGTGGATTTCCATTTTCTTGGCAACAAGGTAAACTCGCTTTGGTAAAATTTTCTCTTTCGGTAGTTTTAGTGTCATATGCAAGGGTTTATTTATTTTTTTCTCTTTCCTTTGTTGTTTTAAGCAATTTTCTTTTAAGTCTCACCGAGTTTTCTAATTCTCTATTCAATTATTCTATGTCTATGGTTTTGACTAAATACCACTTTAAGGCTTGTAACATACTTGTATGAAGACCCAGCATCGACCATCTCTTTAAGTACACCAGTATGTAAATATTGTCGGTCTTCTCCAGTAAATCATTTAATTTCCTGCAATATATTCACTGGGTCTTTGTTTGCTCACCTTGCAGGTGAGGACCCAAGATTCAGTGAAAGGTTAGATGCAAATGTAGGTTCTTGTTTGATTTGTGAGGACTGGAAGCCATATGAGCTCCTCTCAGACTTGGTATCACTGTTTTGATGTAATAATGTATCAATGAAGTTTCTCTTTGCTCTCAGAGATTTTTCATTTAAACAAGGGTTTCAGATTCCCTTTTTACGGCTATGCCTTACTTGACATTGTAAAGGGTTATCCAACATTTTTACAGTAATGTTATTGTTCTACTTGACTACTATATAGTTGTTTTTTTTTTTAAATTTAATGGAGGTATCCGAATAGAGCCAGTATAGTTAAATTGTAGTTTTTATGGTTTTCGTTTTTACAAAACAAAGACTCTGTATACATATATTTCAGTCTTACTATTTACTAATTCGATATTTAAAATATTGCATGTTTTATTGAAATTCGACATTCTTGTATTTCTCCTTTTATGGCATACTTGTCTAGATTCAATAAAAAGATTTATTCATTATTATCAGAGTGCTCTCTCAATGCTCTGGTAATAATTCTGTTGGGACTGGAGCCAGCTTCTTGTTTAAGATTGTGGCTCTAAACCTACAAAAATCTCCGTAGCACTACATTGAGGGTTCTACTCAAGATTATTCAGTCGTTTTTGCAGAGTTATGGTCCACCTTGAATATTTTCTATTAATGATTAAATGATTGCTATATCATAGTCCATAATGGCCAGCGCTCTTACCTTCTTTGCGCATTCTGGAATGTTCCTCCTTGTTTCTATTGTTGTTTACAAAGAACTAAAGAGAAATATTGTGGTTTTAGTATTGTTTTTCGTTTAAATCTGAATACTATATTCAATTGCTTTCTAAGTTTTCCATTTTCTAGAAAGATATTTCGTTCGCATTTGACTGTACCTAGAATGATCTATTACAGAGAATTTTGTCTCTTGTATAGTACAATATAAATATTTATTCGGATTATATTATCGTATAATTAATTCTCTATTATGGTACAGTAAAAGTAAAAATATGATTTCAATTTTATCTTCACTTGCATTCTAATCTTTGTACAGTAGTAGAAATAGAATCCCGATTCCTATTTATATATTTTCATTCCAATATTGCACAAAAGAATATTAAATAAACTCTATTATACTCCTATAGACTCTTATTCTATGCTATTACAGTGAAAAAAGTAATTATACGGATATTTCCTATCTCTTTCACAACTACTTTCAACTGTTATAAATTTTGTAACTAGATTTTGATTATAAAACATTAAATTAAATGTTGTATGTAACTACTTCAGAGTTTAGGATTTTGTCTCAGTAATTGTTGATCCACCCAACCATGAGCGAGGTGATTACGTCCTCTGCTCCCCCCTTGCTCCACACTAGGTCTTAGGAATTTGTATGAGACAAGAAGTCTGACCTTAGGATTGAGAAATCCAGTCTAGCTTCTCTAGGGTAAGTTCCTTGAGTTCCAGTGGTACTTTCACTGGCTCTAGAAAACTTAGAATAGGCATGCACTGCTTAGCGCCCTAAATCTTCTGCACAAAGAACCCCATTCCCTCCTAGGATTTTCCTTTAAATCCTTTCTGGGATTGGTAACTATCAGAAATATCTCAACCTCTTCCTCGGTTCCTTGGAATATTTTTACCACACAGTTACTTTCACCTTTTACTCAAAATAAAATTGTCATTTAATTAAATACTTTAAATAAAATTTATGTGTTAATATCCTTAACAAATGCCTCATTTGTTCTAATTTAAACTATTTCTAAACTAGTAAAAATTACAAACTAAATCAAGAAGTTACATCTTCCCCCCCTGGAAGAAAACAACGTCCTCGGTGTTACTCATTTCCAAAGAAAAATTCTGGAAAAGCCTCAAGCATAACATTTTCGTCTTCCCAAGTGGCCTCCTCTGGGCCAAAGTGCTTCCACTGCACCTTAACTTGGGGGATGACTCTCTTGCGAGTTCTCTCCGATCTAGCATATGTTGTGGTTCTACCAGGAACTCGTCGTCTGGTTCTACCTGCAAGAAACAATATTTTGAATTAGTTCAAATCATAAAATCATTGTATGAAAATTGTATGTCTTCTTCGACTTACATGTATACCCTGCCAATGTATGATGTGCTTAGAATCAAGCACATAAATCTTCAATACAGACACATGAAATAAATTGTGCACTAATATATGGCTTGGTAAATCCAAACGATAGTCCACCGGCCCTATCCTCTCTAGGACTTCAAAAGGTCCGCAGTAGTAGGGAGCGAACTTGGCACAAGAATTCCATCTCAGAGTGCTTTTCTTTGGCTTGATTATCACATACACATGGTACCCTACTGCAAATTCTTGAAAGGTTATTTTCCTGTCTGCATAGACCTTATGTCTGTCTTGAGCCGCCTTCAGATTCTGTCTAATTTTCTTAACCTCTCACTCCATCTCTTCCAGCATATCTGGTCCAAGCATCATTTTATTTTCTGGGCAACTCCAATTTATAGGAGTTTGACACTGTCTCCCATACAGTGCTTTGAAAGGGCTCATCTTAAGAGATTATTAATACTCGTTATTGTAGGCAAACTCAACCAAGTGTAGGTACTCCTCCTATTTCACTAGCTGTTGCATGACATACATGTGCAACATGTCTTCTAAAAATTGTTTCACCCATTCCGGTTTCCCATCTGTTTGAGGATGGTAGGTTGTGCTAAATTGTATTTGTGTTCCTAGGCCACTAAATAGTGTCTTCCAAATCGCTCATGTGAACTTCACATCACAATTTGAAATGACTGCTCGGGGAATACCATGTAGTCTAAAATCTCCTTCATAAAAATATCAACAATTTGCATAGTCTTATAAGTAGATTGAACAAGATTAAAATGTGCCACATTACTAAGCTTGTCGACTACCACCATAATCGAATCGTTATGCATTTTGTTTCGAGGTATACCCATAATAAATTCGAGGGAAATAAATTCCCACTTCCATTCAGGCACTGGGATTGGTTGAAGTAATCCCGTAGGGTGCTGATGTTCTATCTTAATCTGCTAGCATTCTAGGCACTTAGTCAAATATTCTACTATGTCCCTCCTCATCTTTGGCCAGGTATAGTCTTTCCTGATTGCTGTCAACATATTTTGGTAACCTAGATGACCAGCATAGGTACTTATATGATACTCATCCAAAATAATTATTTTGAGACTCTCCTGGTTGGGAATATATATCCGCTTTCGAAAAACAAGAAGTTTTTTTTCATTGAGTTCGTATTCAGACTGCTTTCCCCATTTCTCATCATCTTTTACTTACTGCCACAAATTATGATATTCTGGGTCCTCTTTTATTGCTTCCAGAATCTGGTCTTGAAAATTAGATTCATGTTGGTTGAAGTATAATTCATAAATGCTGTGCAATTTTCTGCTCAAGGCATATGCCACCTTGTTATATTTTCCTCTTACATGTTGAATATCGAAATCAAATTTGCTAAGAAACACATTCCATATTGCTTGGCGGGAATTCAAATCAGCCTGATTAAAGTAACTTGGTTAAGCTACTATGATCGGTCCTCAACACAAATATATTCCCTAGAAAATAATGCCTCGATATTCACAAGGCATGCACAACTGCAGTCAGTTCCAAATCATATGCTGAATATCTCTGCTCATGATCCTTCAGCTTCCTAGATTCATATGCTATGACTTTTCCTTCCTGGGTCAACATTGCTCCCACACCTTCTTTGCATGCATCAGTACATACTTCAAATTCCTTGCTTGGATCTTCTACCTTCAAAACAAGTGCAGTAGTTAACAGTTATTTTAATAACTCAAAACTGTTTTGACATTCTTGTGTCCATTTGAAAAATATTCCTTTCCTTTGCAAAGAAGTAATAGGATAAGCTATTTTAGAGAAACCATTAATAAATCACCGGTAGTAACCAGTCAAACCCATAAATGAGCGTATGTCTGCCACATTCTTTGGTACCTTCCATTACATAATTGTTTTTATATTTTTTGGGTCCACAACTATTCCTCCTGCCAAAATTACGCCCCAAGTATTGGATATTCTCTTTAAAGAAATCACATTTACTAAACTTGGCATAGAGATGATGCTCTCTTAGAGTTTTCAGCACAATACACAGATGTTCTTTGTGCTCTTCCTCATTTTTAGAGTAAATTAAGATATCATCAATAAATATTAACACAAACTTATCCAAGTATGGGTGGAAAATTCCATGCATTAAACTCATAAATGTTGTTGGTACGTTGGTTAACCCAAACGGTAGCACTGCAAACTCGTAGTGTCCATACCTGGTATAGAAAGCTATCTTGCTTATATCTTCATCCTTGATTCGGATTTGATGGTAGCCAAACCTTAAGTCTATTTTGCAGAACATCGTAGCTCCCTTGACTTGGTCAAATAAATCATCAATTGACGACAGGGGGTACTTCTTTTTAACAGTCATCTTGTTGAGCTGATGATAATCCATACACATATGCATAGTATCGTCCTTCTTCCTTACAAACAACACTGATGCTCCCCGTGGGGAAACACTTGGCCGAATATAACCTTTATCCATCCACTCCTGCAATTGCATTTTTAATTCTGTTGATTTTGGTACACTCATTCTGTAGGGAGTCCGGGACACACACTAGTACATTTGGCAAAAATCCCGACACTTTAGTTCCGACACTTTTGACGAAATGTCGGAAATTTCCCCAAATTTTATCAATTTTTCAAATCCCGCCACAAAGTGTTGCTATACCGACATTTGGAGACAAGTGTCGGTATTGTGACACTTAGAGGTAACTGTCGGTCTTGCGACGTTTGTAAAAAAACGTCGTAATTGCGACGGATTTCTGAAATATGTCATTATTGTGACACTTAAACAAGGTTTCACAACTGCGACATTTCAAGGAAGGCGTCGTTATTGCGACGATTTGGGGAAACGTGTCGCTCTTGCGACGTTACAGAGACAAGTTGTCGCTATTGTGACGTTTAGAGGAAGACGTTTCTATTGCGACGGTTTGTGGAAAAGTGTTGCTCTTGCGACAGTTTGGAGAAAATATACTTTCGTGGAATATTGGGCCATCGTCTCCAGAATTCTTGCGCTGAAAATATAAAACCTCATCTCTATTTGAGGGGAAACTATTGGCCATGGTCCAGTTTACTTCTTGGGGGGGAACTCTGTCAGTTTGGCCATTCATAACATTAAAACTATGTCCAGACTACGCGTAATTGAAATTGCAGCTATTTTCATGATTTTTCTATATCCTGATCTTGACCCTCCAACATTTATATGAATGTAGAGAGAAGGGAATTAGTGCTTTGCTAATTACTTGGAGTCTCTGTATAATAACTGGATCTTCACCAGCCAACATCTGGCGTGCGAACTCCTCGTCTTTTCTCCATGCAAATTCATCTTCTGTGCTCATTAATTCCAGTTTGACCAAATTCAGTTATACATAATCTGGTGGAAATCAAGTTCTAGAATAAGAAATGCAGAGTTTGTTTTAGACGAGAAATACTCACTGGCAATAACCTGAGGAAGGGGATCCTTGAGCAATTTTTGGCCGTCTGTTTCGAGGAACTGCTGGATGAGTTCAAGAGGAACGAGATTCTTGGCAGTGTCCAGATTTGGGTGGTTGTCAGGAATTTTTATTCCGTGGGAGTAGAGCTTCTTAATGTCTTCAATGGAGTTGAATTCATTGGGGGTTGAATCGAAGAGCAATTAAGCTCTGGCACCAGGGATTGGGCAACTACCTTGAGGGAATATGCCAAGAAATCAGACAATTTCAGATGCCCAAAATGTTCATCTCATGGAACATAGATGTCGAAACTCATGCAACCAAAAATTCCATGATCAAGATGAATTCCATTCAACCGAAAATTCCAGGATCAGGATGAATTCCAACCAACCTCGGGGATCAGGATGAATTCCATCCAACCGAAAATTCCCAAGCCACTTGTTGTCCTTGATAAATAAACAGAACCGAGCTATGAAAACACGGTTCAAACCTCCGATATTTATTTGTTGTTAATATCATTGGCTAGCTCGACAAGTCTTCAATAAGGGCACTGGACACATCATCAAGAAGGGCCTGTTTGACCCTAGTGTTAAGAGTACTGAGGACGCCGAGAGATCGTACTTGCAGTGACCAGTGCCTATTGTTTTCCATTTTGATATTCTTCTGTTCGGTGGGATAATCCCACATTCACTGGGCGTATAAGCCATATTGGTGTTTATATATGTGTTGAGGTTTTACATGTTTCGACTATGAGCTGAAGGCTATGCACACTCATACATTCAATTGGGACTTAGCGCATGCGCTACGCCCCTCCCCTCATGACTTGGACTTGGTTGTGGTTTAGCTTGTGGTTCTCACGGTCCCGTGGTGATTAGTGTAGGTGTTTGGGTTGCTGAGCCAAGGGCTCGATGGAGTAAAAAATCCCACAATTTTATTAAAAATATAAACAATTTTATATTAAATATAAAATTGATATACACTTTTTTGTTTGCCCAATAAAATAAGCTAGAATACGATAGGATTAGGGCATTTTGAGATGGAAAAAGAGTGGAAATAGATAGGACAATCATTAAGGTAGTTTAGGAAAAATAGGATTGTATATTTTAGCATGCAAATGGCCAGATTGGGGTAATTTAGGCTTTTTATAAAAATCGAGGTATATGATAATGACGGAAAATGGTGAATATAATGAAGGCATAAGGAATCATAGCCAAAAAATGATCATGAAAGACAACTTTCGAGGGTGAAAAAATGAGTGCTAACAAGATGCATGCTCGATTCTAAGTCAGACCTCATAATGGGAATGAGAAAGGAAGCATATGATTGATGCAAGAGCTCATAGGCTAATCGTTACCACCACCAAGATCCATAAGGATGAGCCCAAAGATCCAGAGGATGGGGATCGCCTTCCATCTATAGATGTGGGTGAAGGGTTCTCGGCTGCAGTTCATTGTCGAAAACAAGAGCCATAGAACCTCATTTCAGCAGAGGTTGTGAATTAGCTAGGCCTACCGACCACAAAACACCCGCAGTCATACACCATCGGGTGGCTTCATCCGTAGTCATACACCATAGGCCCGTTTGCCGTTTTCTCCCTTGTGGCATATTCGTTCGGTCAGGCACATCATGTCGCATCGTGTGAGGTCGCCCAATCGGGTGCATTCGGGTCGGGCCATTTCGTTCGAGGGTGCCTGTATCAGTTTTGCTAAGTTGTAACCAGTCAGGTGCCTTGTACACGTTCGGGCAGCCCATTTTCCATTTGCTCCCTTGTGGCATCGTTCGGTCAGGTGCACAGTGTCGCGCTGTGTGAGGTTGCCCGACCGGGTGCGTTCAGTTCAGGCTGTTTCGTTCAAGGGCGCCCATATCAGTTTTTCTAGGTTATGACCGCCAAGGTGCCTTGTGCACATTCGGGTGGCCCATTTTCTATTTTATCCCTTATGGCATCGTTCGGTCGGGTGCATCGTGTTGCGTTGTACGACGTCACCCAACCGGGCGTGTTTGGGTCAGGTCGTTTCATTCGAGGGCGCCCGTATCAGTTTTTCTTAGTTGTGACTGCCTGAGTGCTGTGTGCACGTTTGGGTGGCCCATTTTCCATTTGATCCCTTATGGCATCATTCGGTCGGGCACGCCGTGTCCCGCCATTTGAGGTCGCCCGACCGGGCGCGTTCAGGTCGAGCCGTTTTGTTTGAGGGCACCTGTATTAGTTTTGCTAAGTTATGACTGCCTGAGTGCCTTGTGCATGTTCGGGCGACCTGTTTGCTATTTTCTCCTTTGTGGCATATTCGTTCAGTCAGGCACATCGTGTCGCGCCGTGTAAGGTCGCTGTAACGAGCGCGTTTAGGTCGGGCCAACCCGTTTGCCATTTTCTCCCTTATGGCATCGTTCGGTCGGGCGTGCTGTGTCGCGCCGTGTGAGGTCGCCCAACTGGGCGCATTCAGGTCAGGCCATTTCGTTCGAGGGTGCCCGTATCAGTTTGCTAAGTTGTGACCACCCAGGTTCCTTGTGCACGTTCGGGTGGCCTGTTTACCGTTTTCTCCCTTGTGGCATCGTTCGGTCGAGCGCGCCGTGTTGTACCGTGTACTGAGGTTGCCCGACCTGGTGCGTTTAGGTTGGGCCATTTTGTTCGAGGGTGCTCGTATCAGTTTTGCTAAGTTGTGACCACCTGGGTGCCTTGTGCACGTTTAGGCAGCCCGTATTCCATTTGCTCCCTTGTGGCATCGTTCGTTCGGGCGTGCCGTGTAGCGCCGTGTGAGGTCGCCTGACCAGGCACATTTAGGTTAGGTCGTTTCATTCGAGGGCGCCCGTATCAGTTTTTCTAAGTTTTGACTGCCCGGGTGCCTTGTGCAAGTTCGGGTGGCCCGTTTGCTGTTTTCTCCCTTGTGGCATCGTTCAGTTGGGCGTGCCATGTCATGCCGTACTGTGAGGTCACCCGACCGGGCACGTTCGGGTCGGGTCATTTCGTTCAAGGGAATTCGTATCAATTTTGCTAAGTTGTGACCGCCCGGGTGCCTTGTGCACGTTCGGGTGGCCCGTTTGCCATTTGATCCCTTGTGGCATCGTTCGATCGAGCGCGTCGTGTCGCGTCGTGTGAGGTTGCCCGACCGAGCGCGTTCGGGTTGGGTCAGGCCATTTCCTTCAAGGGCACCCGTATCAGTTTTGCTAAGTTGTGACCATCCAGGTGCCTTGTGCACGTTCGGGTGGCCCGTTTGCCATTTCCTCCCTTGTGGCATCATTCGGTCGAGCGCGCCATGTCGCATCGTGTGAGGTCGCCCGAACGGGCGCGTTCAAGTTGGGTCGGGCCGTTTCCTTTGAGGGCGCCTGTTTCAGTTTTTCTAAGTTGTGACCGCCCAGGTGCCTTGTGCACGTTCGAGTGGACCGTTTTCCGTTCACTCCCTTGTGGCATCGTTCGGTCGGGTGCACCGTGTCACGTCGTGTGAGGTCGCCCGAACAGGGGCATTCAGGTCAGGTCGTTTCATTCGAGGGCACCCGTATCAATTTTGCTAAGTTGTGACCACCCGGGTGCCTTGTGCACATTCGGGTGGCCCGTTTTCCATTTTCTCCCTTGTGGCATCTTTCGGTTGGGCGCACCATACTATCACACAATGTGAGGTCGCCCTACCGGTGCATTTGGGCCGGGCCGTTTCGTTCGAGGGTGACCGTATCAGTTTTGCTAAGTTGTGACCGTCCATGTCCCTTGTGCACATTCAGGTGGCTGTTTTTCCATTTTCTCCCTTGTGGCATCGTTTAGTCAGGCACGCAGTGTCACACCGTGTGAGGTCGCCCGACCGGGTGCGGTCGGGTCGAGTCAGGATGTTTCGTTCGAGGGCGCCCGTATTAGTTTTGCTAAGGTATGACTGCCCGAGTGCCTTGTGCATGTTTGGGTGGCTCGTTTTCCGTTTTCTCCCTTGTGGCATCATTCGGTCGGGCGTGCCGTATTGTCGCACTGTGTGAGGTCACCCGATCGGGTGCGTTCGGGTCGGGCCATTTCATTCAAGGGTGCCCGTATTAGTTTTGCTAAGTTGTGACTGCTCAGGTACCTTGTGCACATTCGGCTGGCCTCTTTGCCATTTTCTCCCTTGTGGCATCATCCGGTCAGGCACACCATGTCATGTCGTGTGAGGTCGCTCGACCGAGCACGTTCGGGTCGGGTCGGGTCGGGTCAGGTCGTTTCGTTCGAGGGCGCTCATATCAGTTTTGCTAAGTTGTGACTGCTCGAGTGCCTTGTGCACGTTCGGGTGGCCCGTTTTCCATTTGTTTCCTTGTGGCATCATTCGGTCGAGTGCGCCGTGTCGCACTATGTGAGGTCGCCCAACCGGGTGTGTTCAGGTTGGGTCGTTTCATTCGAGGGCACCCGTATCAATTTTGCTAAGTTGTGACCGCCCGGGTGCCTTGTGCACATTCGGGTGGCCCTTTTGTCAATTACTCCCTTGTGGCATCGTTCAGTCGGGCGTGCCGTACTGTCGCACCGTGTGAGGTCGCCTGACTAGGCGCGTTCGAGTCGGGTCGTTTCGTTCGAGGGTGCCCGTATCAGTTTTTCTAAGTTGTGACTACTAGGGTCCCTTGTGCATGTTCGGGTGGCCCATTTTCTATTTGCTCCCTTGTGGCATCATTCGGTCGGGTGCGCCGTGTCGCGCCGTGTGAGGTCGCCCCACCAGGCGCGTTCGGGTCGGGTCAGGCCGTTTCGTTCGAGGGCACCTGTACCAGTTTTACTAAGTTGTGACTGCATGGGTGCCTTGTGCACGTTTGGGTGGCCCATTTTCCATTTTCTCCCTTGTGGCATCGTTCGGTCGGGTGCGCCGTGTGAGGTCGCCCAACCGGGCGCGTTCAGGTCGGGTCGTTTCATTCGAGGGCGCCTGTATATGTTTTGCTAAGTTGTGACTGCCCGGGTGCCTTGTGCATGTTTAGGTGGCCTGTTTGCTGTTTGGTCCCTTGTGACATTGTTCAGTCGAGCGCGGTGTGTGTGGTCGCCTGATCGGGCGCGTTCAGGTCAGGCCATTTCATTCGAGGGCACCTGTATCAGTTTTGCTAAGTTGTGACCGCCCAGATGCCTTGTGTAGGTTCGGGTGGCCCTTTTTCTATTTTCTCCCTTGTGGCATCATTCGGTTAGGTGCACCGTGTCGCGCCGTGTGAGGTTGCCCGACTGGGCAACATTCAGGTCGGGCCGTTTCGTTCGAGGGTGGCCGTATCAGTTTTTCTAAGTTGTGACTGCTCAGGTGCCTTGTGCACATTTGGGTGCCCTGTTTGTTGTTTTCTCCATTGTGGCATCATTCGGTCAGGCACGTTGTGTCGCACCCTACTATGAGGTCGCCCGACCGGGTGGGTTCGGGTCGAGCTATTTCGTTTAAGGGTGCCCGTATCAATTTTGCTAAGTTGTGACCGCCTGAGTGCCTTGTGCATGTTCGGTCGGCCTGTTTGCCATTTTCTCCCTTGTGGCATCGTTCAGTCGGGTGTGCTGTGTCGCACCGTGTGAGGTCGCCCGACTGGGCGCGTTTGGGTCGGGTCGGGTCGTTTCGTTCGAGGGCGCCCGTATTAGTTTTTCTAAGTTGTGACTGCCCGGGTGTCTTGTGCACGTTCGGGTGGCCCATTTTCTGTTTTCTCCCTTGTGGCATCATTCGGTCGGGCGCGCCTTGTCGTGCCATATTGTGAGGCCACCTGACCGGGCGTACTCTGGTCAGGCTGTTTTGTTCGAGGGTGCCCGTATCAGTTTTTATAAGTTGTGACCACCCGGGTCCCTTGTGCACGTTCAGGCAACCCATTTGTCATTTTTTCCCTTGTGGCGTAGTTTGGTCGAGCGCATTGTGTCGCGCCGTGTGAGGTCACCCGACCGGGCGCGTTCAGGTCAGGATGTTTCATTTAAGGGTGCCCATATCAGTTTTGCTAAGTTGTGACCGCTCGGGTGCCTTGTGCACGTTCGTGCAGTCCGTTTGTTGTTTTCTCCCTTGTGGCATCATTCGGTCGAGCACGCTGTGTCACGCTATGTGAGGTCACCCGACCAGGCGCATTCGGGTCAGGTCGTTCCGTTCGAGGGCGCCCGTATCAGTTTTTCTAAGTTGTGACCATCCGGGTGCCTTGTACACATTTGGGCGGCCCGTTTTCCGTTTGCTACCTTGTGGCATTGTTCCGTCGGGCACGCCGTGTCGCGCCGTGTGAGGTCACCCGACTGGGCACGTTTGGGTCAGTTCGGGTCATTTCGTTCAAGGGCACCCGTATCAGTTTTGCTAATTTGTGATCACTTGGGTGCCTTGTGCACATTCGGGTGGCCGGTTTTCTGTTTGCTCCCCTGTGGCATCATTCGGTCGGGCACGCCGTGTCGCACCATGCGAGGTCGCCCGACCAGGCGCGTTCGGTTCGGGTCGTTTCGTTCGAGGGCACCGGTAACAGTTTCATAGTGATGCCAGCCAACTTCTTTGGAAAGCCTTCCTAGCAGACAATACTTGTGACCTGGCTAAAGACAAATCATCTAGAATGACCATTCTCTTCCCCTAACCCCTAAGCCCCTAATCCCTAATCCCTTAACCACTAAATCATTATTCACCTAACCCCTAACTGCGCCTAAATCCCCTAACCCCTAAGCCCCCTAATCCCTAATCCCTTAACCCATTTAATCCCTAATCCCTAAAACCCTAACCCATTTAACCCCCTAAACCCTAAACCTATAACCCCTTAACCCCTAACCCATTAAACCCTAATTTCCAACCCCTAACCCATTTAACCCCCTAAACCATAAACCTATAACCCCTTAAAACGTTTGGGTCGGGTCATTTCGGTTGAGTGCGCCTGCCCAAACGCGTTCGCGTCGGGCCCCATAAGCCCCCAATCCCTAATCCCTTAACTACTAACTCATTATTCGACCCCTAACCCCTAAATGCACCTAAACCCTATAACCCCTAACCCCCAATCCCCTAAGGCACCCTCCAAATTTGAATTAGCTTTGAAGAGGTAATTGTTTTCTTACTTATGTCTAATTCACTATATACTCAGATAACTCGTAGCCATATCACATAGGTCCCATTCACTTACGAAGGTTCCCCAAACTCTGCCCCCAATTTGGTTGATCTTGCTTAGCTTGAAAATTTTAAATTTTCATTGATGATTGATTTTCCTCTCAGCCCTTGATCTACTAGGGGCCAGATTGGTGTTGTATTCATACTCCTTCTGAATAACCAATAAAGGGTCAAGGAAATTGACCAATATGTTGTCAAGTTTTATCTTATCCATATCTGGGGCAAGCTGCTTTTCGGCTAACTCCACTGCTTTTGATCTCAATTTTTCCAATTGCTTCCTTCTCTCATATGATACCTAAGCCTTTGCCTTTCTCTTGCCTTCTAATTCCCTAATAGTGTCATAGTGATGCCAGCTAACTTCTTTGGAAAGCCTTCCTAGCAAACAATACTTGTGACCTGGCACCTAAATCCCCTAACCCCTAACCCCCAATCCCTAAACCCTTAACCACTAAATCATTATGATCTCCCTAACCCCAATCCCTAATCCCTTAACCACTACTAAATCATTACTCCCCTAACCCCTAAATGTACCTAGATCCCCTAACCCCTAAGCCCCCAATCTCTAACCCCTTAACCTGCACTAACTCATTATTCTAGTCGTAACCCCTAACCTCTAAACCCTAAACCTCTAACCCCTAATATCCTATTCATCGAACCCCTAATCCCATAAAAACTATACCATGAAAACCCTCCAAAAAAATTGTAAATGATGGGAATTCCTATTCAATGTGCGTGAAGCTAGTCATGGAATGTGACAAGTCATCCAAGATACATCCAAATATTTGATTTGTACCTTGGGGAATGTGAAATAACGGGTAAGATATATATCTATATTTAATATAAATCATGACATATTGGGACCTACGATTGGGTTAATTCCACCTTGTCGGCAAGGTTAAAATGGTTAATCTTCAATAGACAAAATGTAAACCAAATATTTCATCAAAAAGAGGGAACCCTACCCTATATTCTTGCAAGCTATGCCTATCAGTCGCTTGGCCTCTTCTTTCTCTCACATGAATGTAGTCTTGCTTGAATGGTACAGAAGAAGGTTTTGCATTATCAACTATTTGTTTGGGACAAATTTTAGTTGTTTCAACATTGCTACATTTTATTTCAAGCTTATCCTTTAAACCATCTTAGTATTTTGTACTCTCTTCAACTTTGTAGTGCTTTCCATTCCTCTCAGTCACATATGTTTCCTTGGTCTGTTAAGGGACAAGGTCGAAAACATTAGGATGTTTTTGCAATAAACAAGGGTATTTCCAGGACACAGTGATCAGGTGGAGCAAGAGTATAAGAGCCAAAGTTCTCATGATTGTGGGACACTCGAACTTAAGATTTTCTGGAGTAGTCATGAGGTGCACTCTGGTTATTAAGACTTCATCAGATGGCCATTCTCTGGACTTAAATTGTGTGACAACATTGTGGATGAGTTTGAAACTAGAGATTGAACATACATTTGGTTTGATTGCAATAGACATTTTCATCATGAATAAATGTAAAGCAATGGCTAACAAATACTATAAATTAATAAATAAAGAAGACATGGCAACAAGCAACATTAATACCTACATAATTGTTACATTAAACCGCTTAAACCCTCAACCATTAAACCCTTAACACTAACCCCTTAAACCCTAAACCTATCAACCCTTAACTTTTCATTTCATTGTTTTCTGTTAGGATTTCCATTTCATTCTTAAATTGTTGCACAATTTCCATTAACATGCCATTTGTATCATGGGATTCATTCCTCAATTAGATCTACAATAATGGATGCACCACTTCCTTTCCTCATAATGCTTTCTTTGTGAATGATATAATAAAATTTATTATTTGTCATTCTACAGATTCTATCATCTATTTATACTATATTATTTCCTTTCCAGCTCTAATACACATTTAAAAAGGTTTGGGATGCTAATTCACTCTCTGACTGACTTTCGACATATGTCAACAATGATTTGATATTATTTGAATTAATTAGGGTTCCTCCCTAGGTTCCACCTTAGCTATAAAACATTTCACATGCCCATATTGAAGAATACATAACTTAGGTGTCATTGTCTTCCATCTAGTGGCTTATGACCTAGAGATTGCATCAGGATCTATGGTGCTCATCACTTGGCCATTTCAGATTAGTGATGTAGGGAGGTTGGAGTAAGTTAGAGGGTAGCTACCCCTCCTCTCCCCAACCTTGTTCCAGGATAATTTTCCTTGGTCACTAATTTGTAAGACCGTTGTGAAATTGATTATGGTTTTTAGTCGCAGGAATGGATTGAAGCTCTTGATAGTCATGACCTCCCGAGCTTCAAGTTGGGATTCATTATTTTTGTTTTGGGGATAATATTTAATAGAATTCTCGCTCGAATTCAATGGTGAGGATTCAAAGACTCGTCCTTTACCCATTTATCTGTACATATATATAGTTTCCCTATAAATAAAAGGCTATTTACATTTGTTAATTTTTGTAGGGGTCTTTGGCATCATTCCATCACAATCCCTCAAGATCAGGATTGATCCCTTCCACAGGTGAGCTATTACACTATTTTATTAACCCCCCTTCATGTTATAAACTAAATTTCCTTATTCTAGTTGGCTTAGTAGAAAATTAGGGTTTTATTTTCTTGTTTATTTTCATTATGGTGTCCTGGAGATTGTTCGACCACTAATAAACTTGTTTAGGTAAATGTTTCTAATTCTCTCTATGGAAATTACTCCCCTTTGAGTTCCAGCTGATCTCTCTTAAGTCCTATATCTTATCCTTCTTCTCTCTCCCTTTCTCACCTTATACTTCCCTCTCTCTTCTCTCTCTCTCTTTCTCTCTCTCTCTCTACCCTCCAATTCTCTCACTATATCCTTGTTACATTGAGACACAAAGAATAAACAACTAATGTACAGAAACAGAGACCAATGAAACTATCATCTTAACCCTTGACCCCTTAAACACTAATTCCAAACCCCTAACCCATTTAACCCCATAAACCTCTAAACCCCTAACCCATTTAACTGCTAAACCATAAACCTCTAAACCCTTAACCCCTAACCCATTTAACCCCTTAAACCTATAAATCTGATTCGTTCGAGGGCGCTCGTATCAGTGTTTCTTAGTTGTGACTGCCTGGGTGCCTTGTGCATGTTTGGGTGGCCTGTTTATTGTTTTCTCCCTTGTGGCATCATTCGTTCAGACGCGTCGTGTCACGCCATGTGAGGTCGCTCGACTGGGCGCGTTCGGGTTGAACCGTTTCGTTCGAGGGCGCCCGTATCAGTTTTGCTAAGTTGTAACTGCGAGGGTGCCTTGTGCACGTTCGGGTGGCCCGTTTGTCATTTTATCCCTTGTGGAATTGTTCAATCGGGCATTTCGTGTCGCGCTTTGTGAGGTCACCCAACCGGTCGCGTTCAGGTTGAGTCATTTAGTTCGAGGGTGTTCGTATCAGTTTTGCTAAGTTATGACCGCACAGGTGCCTTGTGCATGTTCGTGCGGCCCATTTTCTGTTTTCTCCCTTGTGCCTTCGTTCGGTCGGGTGCACTGCATCGTTTCATTTGAGGGCATCCATCCAAATGGCCCATTCGAGTCGGGTCATTTTGGTTGAGGGTGCCCACCCAAACACATTCAGGTCGGGTCGTTTCAGTGTGAGGCACCCGCCCAAACATGTTCGGGTCGGGTCATTTCATTTGAGGGCAGCTGTATCAAATTTGCTAAGTTGTGGCCACATGGGTGCCTTTTACACATTCGTGCGGCCTGTTTTTTGTTTTCTCCCTTGTGCCTTAATCGTTCGGTCATGCCTACCCAAACGTGCCGTGTGAGGGCGCCTGCCCAAACACGTTTGGGTTGGGTCAGGTTGTTTCGTTTGAGGGCGGCCATATCAAATTTGCTAATTTGTGACCGCAAGGGTGCCTTTTTCACATTCGTGCAGCCCATTTTCCATTTTCTCCCTTGTGCCTTCGTTTGGTCATGCCCACCCAAACGCACCGTGTGAGGGCGCCCGCCCAACCGTGTTCAAGTCGGGTCGTGTCATTTTAGGGCGACCGTATAAAATTTGCTAAGTTGTGACCGCACAAGTGCTTTTTGCATGTTAATGCGGCCCATTTGTAGTTTGTTCCCTTGTGCCTGCGTTCGGTCGTGAATGTCATGTCGCGCCATGTGAGGGCGCTTGCCCAAACACGTTTGGGTTGGGTCGTTTCGTTTGAGGGCCGTGGTATCAAATTTTCTAAGTTGTGACTGCACGGGTGCCTTGTGCACGTTCGTGTGGCCCATTTTCCATTTTCTCCCTTGTGACTTCAGTCATTCAGGCGCACTGCATCGTTTCGTTTGAGGGCATCCTTCCAAATGGCCCATTCAGGTTAGGTCGTTTCGGTTGAGGGCGCTCGCCCAAACGCGTTTGGGTCGGGTCGTTTCGGTGTGAGGGCGCCTGCCCAAATGTGTTCGGGTCGGGTCATTTCGTTTGAGGGCAGCCATATCAAATTTGCTAAGTTGTGACTGCACAGGTTCCTTTTGCACATTCGTGCGGCCCGTTTGTCGTTTTCTCCCTTGTGCCTTCGTTCGGTTTTCCCCACCCAAACGCATCATGTGAGGGCGCTCGCCCAAACGCATTTGGGTCGGGTCATTTCATTTGAGGGTGGTCGTATCAAATTTACTAAGTTGTGACGACAGCGGTGTCTTGTGCATGCTCGTGAGGCTCGTTTGTCATTTTCTCCCTTGTGCCTTCGTTTGGTCAGGCGCGCCGTGTGAGGGAGCCTGCCCAAACGCGTTTGGGTCAGGTCAGGTCATTTTGTTTGAGGGTGACCGTTTCAAATTTTCTAATTTTTGACCACACGGGTGCTTTTTGCATGTTCGTGAGGCCCATTTGTCGTTTTCTCCCTTGTGCCTTCATTCGGTCGTGCACGCTGTGTTGCGCCATGTGAGGGTCCTTGCCCAAACGCGTTCGGGTTGGGTCATTTCATTTGAGGGCAGTCATATCAAATTTGCTAAGTTGTGACTACACGAGTGCCTTATGCACATTCGTGTGGCTCGTTTGACTTTTTCCCCCTTGTGCCTTTGTTCAGTCGGGCGCGCCGTGTGAGGGTGCCCACCCAAATGCATTCGAGTCGGGTCAAGTTGTTTCGTTTGAGGGCGGCCGTATCAAATTTGCTAATTTGTGACCACACGGGTGCCTTTTGCACATTTTTGCAGCCTGTTTTCCATTTTCTCCCTTGTTTCTTAGTTCAATCGTGCCCGCCCAAACGCGCCATGTGAGGGCACCCGTCCAAACGCGTTCGGGTTGGGTCGTTTTGTTTTAGGGCGACCATATCAAATTTTCTAAGTTTTGACCGCACAGGTGCCTTTTGCATGTTCGTGTGGCCCGTTTGCAGTTTTCTCCCTTGTGCCTTAGTTCGGTCATGCATGTTGTGTCACGCCATGTGAGGGCGCCCGCCCAAACGCGTTCGGGTCAGGTCCTTTCATTTGAGGGTGGTGGTATCAAATTTACTAAGTTGTGACCGCACGGGTGCCTTGTGCACGTTCGTGCGGCCCATTTTCCATTTTCTCCCTTGTGCCTTCGTTCGGTCAGGTGCGCTGCATCGTTTCGTTTGAGGGCATTCGTCCAAACGGCTCGTTAGGGTCGGGTCATTTTGGTTCAGTGCGCCCGCCCAAACGCATTCGGGTCGGGTCGTTTCGGTGTGAGGGCACCCGCCCAAACATGTTCAGGTCGGGTTGTTTCATTTGAGGGTGGTCGTATCAAATTTGCTAAGTTGTGGCCGCACGGGTGCCTTTTACACATTCATGCGGCACGTTTGTCATTTTATCCCTTATTCCTTAATCGTTTGGTCGTGCCTGCACAAATGCACCGTGTCAGGGCGCATGCCCAAACGCGTTCGGGTCAGGTCAAGTTGTTTCATTTGAGGGCGGCCGTATCAAATTTTCTAATTTGTGACTGCACAGGTGCCTTTTGCACATTCGTGCGACCCATTTGCCGTTTTCTCCCTTGTGACTTCGTTCGGTCGTGCTCGCCCAAATGCACCATGTGAGGGCGCCTGCCCAAATGCATTCAAGTCGGGTTGTTTCGTTTGAGGGCGACCGTATCACATTTGCTAAGTTCTGACCACATGGGTGACTTTTGCATGTTCGTGCAGCCCGTTTGCAGTTTTCTCCCTTGTGCCTTCATTCGGTTGTCCAGATCGTGTCCCACCGTGTGAGGGCGCCCGCCCGAACACGTTCGGGTTGGGTCGTTTTGTTTGAGGGCGGTGGTATCAAATTTGCTAAGTTTTGACCACACGGGTGCCTTGTGCACATTCGTGCAGCCCATTTTCCATTTTCTCCCTTGTGCCTTCATTCAGTCGGGTGCGTTGCATCGTTTCGTTTGAGGGCATTCGTCCAAATGGCCCGTTTGGGTTGGGTCATTTCGGTTGAGGGTGCCTGCCCAAACGTGTTCGGGTCGGGTCATTTCGGTGTGAGGGCGCCCATCTAAACGTGTCGGGTCGGGTCATTTCGTTTGAGGGCAGCCATATCAAATTTTCTAAGTTGTGGTCGCACAAGTTCCTTTTACACATTCATGCAGCCCGTTTGTTGTTTTCTCCCTTGTGCCTTAATTTTTCGGTCGTGCCTGCCCAAATGTGTCGTGTGACGGCGCCCTCCCAAACGCGTTCAGGTCAGGTCGTTTCATGTGAGGGCGCCTGTCCAAACGTGTTTAGGCGGGTCAGGTCGGGTTGGGTTGGGTCATGTGAGGGTGGTCGTATCAAAAATGCTAAATTGTGACCGCCTTAAAATCCAGTGCCTCCTCATATAATCCTCTCCTCGTATAATCGACCACCATTACAGACATTTACACCACATTTGGTTTAGACATTTAGTAGGTAGCTGGTAGGGTGCCCCTATCTCCCATCTCCATATAGAGTAATTTGGTCACTTATTATTTCTTCTATGATACTGGTTCCTCTCTCTTAAGTCCTATCTCTTGTCCTCTCCTAAATTTACTATTTTATCTCAATTTTATTTTAATAATTAATTAATTAATTTCTTTAAAAACTCTTCTGGATAAATCACATAAAATTTTTAAGGTACACGCCTTTGAACCACTCATTTTTTGGTTCCCCATCAATGTTTTTAAAATAAATTTATTAGAATGAAATTGAATTTATTTTTGAAGCTTCCTGTTAAATCAATTGTTGGCATTACAAAGAATCACTGAGTGCGCTCAACATCCATAAGAAAAACAATGGGTATGATATCAAAATGATATTTGAAGGCATAATATTAAAAATGATGTTTGGAAAAATGGAGAGTGGGAGTATTCATTTTTCTTTTAAATTTTAGACCTCTAGTTAAAATAACATTTCTCCCACCGAAAACATTTGTTTTTGTTATCTCCTGTTGGCTTAGTGATTAGGGATTTTGTTGTGGGTCTTGTTCTTGCAACTGCCTTACTAAAATTTCTTCCTGGTGCCAGTTCAGTCTCAACAATCTGCAGTTTTCGAATTTGCATTCTTCAAGGATTATACTAAGTTCAATAGTTAAGATGCATGATTGGGGGATCTATTGCAATTTCTTCCGAGTGCAATTTCAGTCTCAACAATTTGTGGTTTTTGAAGCTGCATTCTTCATGGATTATACTAAGTTCAATAGTCAAGATGTAGGATTGGGGGATCTATTGCAATTTCTTCCGGGTGCAATTTCAGTCTCAAAAATCTACGGTTTTCGAAACTTCATTCTTCAGGTATTCTGCTAAGTCCAATATTCAAGATGCAGGATTGGGGGATCTATTCATGATTTTCTTAGCTTTCATCAAAATGGTTTAGGATGCAGCCAAACCCTTGAGAATATTGATGCTAGTAGAATTTCCCCCCAATATGATCGAAATCAAAGTGAATGGCACACATGGGCAGATAAAATTCCTTCATCAGATGATGCATTGTGCGCTGGTTTTTGGAAAGAGCCCATGATCATCAACAACAATAAAAATATTGGGTTTAACACGATCAATCAGACGCCAATGGTTTCGGCTACAAATGTGGAATTGCACCTTTAAATCTTCTCTTATTGAAATCTCATCTTGGCACAATTTCCCATTCGATTCAAACAGGGGATCATCAATATGTGAATCTTCCTAACTGCATATTTTTGTTTGGATAATTTAGGTATCCAACTTTGATATTTGCAAATGTGAAAACCCGAGGAGCACTGCAAATTCTGACTAGAGATGCATGTACTTTTTAATGGTTTTCTCAAAGGTTCTCTAATTTTTGTTGCCTTATTTTGATTTGAATAAAGATATTTTCTTGTAGCTCTACATTAGAGTTCAATCATTTTTGAATTTATGTTAGTGTTGAACCATTTTTTTTGAAGTATTGGAAAAGTACTATTTTATTGCATCCAAATTACTGGTTTTTTATTCTGTTATGTGGTTTGAGCTTCTTTAATATTTTTGAGAGACTGGATTCATTTTTATAAGAATATTTAAGATTCTTGATCTATCGATCTGAGATGGATATTGCAATATAAATCTAAAGGATTCATGAGATTACTTCATGTTTGATCAGATTTTTTTTAATGATAAATGTTATCCTGTAGGAAAATTTCAAGAAACTGAAGAGGTTTCCTTTGATTGATTGAATCAGCTCAGCCATAAGACATCTACTGCAGTCTAGTTTGTATCAGAAGGAGAATCGGTTTTGATTTCCCATGATGATGGATGCTGCTCTTTTCACGATATAGAAAATTTTGAGGTGTGGAGGTTTTAATCAAGATCTATTAAGCATATCTCAGAAATCAAGATAATTACATTTCTGCCAGTAAGTTGACAATTACAGAGGCAATTTTAATTCTTTCTAAGATAATTCCTAGTAATTCTAGGGGAATGTTTCATACGTAGTGGAGGCAAGTTTTAGTTTTTATATGGCAAGCCAAGCCCAATTGGGTAATTCTCATGTCCTTCTATTCTACTAGTTGTTGAATGCTCAAAGCAGAGATCTAGTTATGGTGAAGTGTATATTGGTGGTCATGAAGCAAAACCTATGAATTTGTCTCATTGTATGCCTTCCCAACATTGTTCATGGTGCTACTTTAGATTCTGAATAGCTATGTTTCTTTATCAGCATCAGACTATCAGTCTATATGACTAGTGAGGCAACTCTCTGTCTATCCATTTTCAATATATTTTCTCAATATCAATTGTGCAGAGGATCAGTTCTGTTAGAACGATGGCCAAGTCAATTGTGTGAAAATTTTGATGTATCATGAGTTTGAAGTTTCGAAGAAATTTTCCAGGTAGTGGATTTCGAATTTCCCACATGTTTCTTAGCAACAACTACTGGACTAGATGCATCAAATGCAAGAGGAGATCCATTTTTTTTCAATTAAAAAATTATCAGTCGATCTCTAGTATCAAAAAAAGCATGGACGTTCTTATTGCCCATCGAATTCTAAACCAAAGATCTGAGGATGAATTCTCTATTCTACATCAACAACCGGAGGAATTTCAATTCTCCTTTCGTCAAATTCAACACAGTCCTTCCTCATCCAACATCTCTGTCAATTTTAATAGGTTTTTTTTCCTTGACCTTCACACGCAGGATCCTGTTAAGGAGATGGGTATAGCCCATGGTGATCCTACCCATCAGTCTACAAAGTAGTATGTTTGTTAAAGCTTGTAAAATTTTGAGAGTATTTTGGAAAGTGTTTACTTCTATGTATGTTAGTTTTGACTTGGTAGATTTTGGTGTTTCATCTAAGTTTGAAGTTTCAAAGGGATTTGTCAGGTAATGGATTTCAATTTTCCCACATGTCAAGCTCAGGAATTTCTCATCAATAGCTGCTGGACTAGATGCATCAAATGCGAGAGGAGATCCAAGTTTTTCAATTAAAACATAATCAGATGGTCTTTAGTATCACAAAAACCATGGGGGTTCTTATTTACCACCAAAGTATAATCGAAAAATCTAAGGATGAACTCTTTAATCGGCATCAACAATTGGAGGAATTGCAATTCTCTTTTGGTCAAAGTCAATACAGTCCTTCCTCACCCATCAGCTCTGTCAATTTTATCAAGTTTGTTGTCCCTGGACTTAATGAATAGGCCCCTATTAAGGATATGGGTATAGCCCATGGTGATCCTACCCATCAATCTACAAAGCAGTATGTTTGTTAAAGCTTGTAAAATTTTGGGAGTATTTTGGAAAGTGTTTGCTTCTAGGTAAATTAGTTTTTACTGAGTAATAGGCTGGCATTTTGGGGACATTGGAAGCTTGGAAAATCTATTTTGTTTTAGTATACTAGCTATTCTTTGCAACCTATTGATGTATATTGATGTAACAGCTGCGCTCCAAATGCAGATTTTCACTTAGTATAAAAATTCTCATTACGATTCCTCCTTACATTTATTCACGGGATTCACAGATGGATCTTTCAGTAACAAACAATTTAATAACTGTATAAATGTGAACAAGTGTGGAAGATTATATGTTTGTTTTTGAAGTTTAGTATAATATATTTTTACTGTTGAGCTATGTATAATAATTCATGTTTTGTGTTTGGAAAATGTAGGCATTTGATGCTTTGTTATCATATTTAGATATTTGGGGTGTTAGGGAGGCCCATTTACATGTTGAAATTGGGCCAAATTTACCAAGTAGTATGTTTGTTAAAGCTTGTAAAATTTTGAGAGTATTTTGGAAAGTGTTTACTTATATGTATGTTAGTTTTGACTTGGTAGATTTCAGTGTTTCATCTAAGTTTGAAGTTTCAAAGGGATTTTTCAAGTAATGGATTTCAATTTTCCCACATGTCAAGCTCAGGAATTTCTCATCAATAGCTATTGGACTAGATGCACCAAATGCGAGAGGAGATCCAAGTTTTTCAATTAAAACATAATCAAGTTTGTTTTCCCTAGAATTAATGAACAGGACCCTATTAAGGATATGGGTATAGCCCATGGTGATCCTACCCATCAGTCTACAAAGCAGTATGTTTGTTAAAGCTTGTAAAATTTTGGGAGTATTTTGGAAAGTGTTTGCTTCTAGGTAAATTAGTTTTGATTGAGTAATAGGATGGCATTTTGGGGAAATTGGTAGCTTGGAAAATCTCTTTTATTTTAGTCTACCAACTAGTCTTTGTAACCTCTTGATGTATATTGATGTAACAGTTGTGCTCCAAATGCAGATTTTCACTTAATATAAAAATTATCATTACAATTTAAAAAGTAAAAATGCAATGTGAGTATTAATTCAAATCATGTTCATTGTTGTTGTATTAATCTTGCATCTAACAAACTACATTTTTTCTTGAACCAATATAACATCACATTTATGGCTTTCTTTTAAAGTAGCACCCCTATCTCCCCAAGGATAATTTTCTGCATCAAATTTCAACATGCTAAGGCCATACACAATCATGCATTAGCCCTTTTGATCCATGCCTTTTCTAAAAAGAGTGGAACCACCACCTACAAAATGGTTCTTGGGCATTTGAATAAGAGATTTTTATAAGGTGTGCTTAGTGCTATTGCAGGTTTTATGGAAAGGACTAATTGAGAAAAAAGCAGTGTTCGTATTGCCTTGGTTTTTCACAGAGTTCACATCCTTATCTTCTCCAAAGTGTTTATGTTCAAATTACTTATTTTCTGGATTATATTATGTTCAACTACAAACTACTTTCTGCTAAGATTTACTTTTGTTCTTCATATTCAGATTCAAATGTTATGAGTATCAGTTGGCGCTGGGGGACAGTTGCTGCAACACTGACTAAGAGTATCAAATTCAAATGTTATGCCCAAAAAAGACCAAAATGTCTCAATGTCATTTCAAAAATCCATTGAAATCCTTTACCCTTGCTACCTCTCCTAGTGGGCCTATTATTTGGAGAACCCAGGGACCACCCATGAGGTTGGGGGTCCCAAATCATTGCCTTGAGATCCACAATGACTGCACATGTTCCTATATACTGTGTTGATACAACATGCACTCTTGAGCTTTAAGCTTTGCAACTTGTGATTCAAGGAGATCCTTGTCTAATTATATCTTGTGAATGAGAGATAAGAGCTTCTTTGCTCAAATGGCCTGAAGTCGGTCTTAAGAGCTTCTTCTTTGCTCAAGGGGCCTGAAGCCAGTCTTATGAAGGTCTATATTGAAGGGAGAGGGTGTAGTCATACCTGTACGAAGCCCTCTCAAAGGCCAACACATGGAAGGTTCAGAGTATCTCACAGGAACGAGACTCCAGAGAGGGGGAAGATGTAGGAATACATTTCACTTTAAATCTTGCATTTTTTTTGCTAACATTCACAAAAATTCTTCAGAAGTTTATGTACTCTTGTTTTTTATAGAAAGTATGCATTGTTAAGTTTTTAAAGCATCAAATTCCCACAACTGCCTAGAAATTCTTCTTATCCAAGGATTAATAACATCAATATCACTTTGATTATTTACGGTTATGCAATGTTTCTTGCCTCTTTACTGCTTGGACAATGCAGGAATTTGATACTTTGTTATCATTTTTAGATATTCGGGGTGTTAAGGAGGCCCATTTACATGTTGTCTTGCAAAAACTGGAGTAGTAACATCAATCATAGAGCTTCCAACCATGTCAAAATGGGAGCTAATTTATTGATACAAATTTGGGAATGAATCCCACTGAAAATTGAAACCATAAGTGGAAAAGAAATGATGATCCTCATGCTTCAATGAAGGTCAAGTGTATGAGAGAAATATCCAATCCAAATCGAGCTTCCCAAGTGTAATGTCAACTAGTTGTAGGTGTCCATGAATCTTTGAGTTTATTTCTCTACTGCCTAGTGTATTACCCTCTCACCATGTGAATATTTCCTGTGGATGCCAAGTATGGTTTGAATGGGGTGAAGGGAGGCAAACTCCCTCCAAATCTGCGCTAGATTGCTATGCTAAATCCCCTCAAAAACACGTGTACATGACTTTGTGTATATCTTCTAACTGGGCATATGTAGCTATTGCAGAAGAGTCGAAATTTAGAGTGGAGAGCTGGGAATTGTTTCCCACAAAATTTGAAAATGTAATCCCTGACCTGCCAACTAAATCTGTGGCATGAGATTGAGGAGAGCTGGGAATTATTTCCCACAAAATTGGAAAATGTAATCCCTGACCTGCCAACCAAATCCATGGCATGAGATCGAGGAGAGATGGGAATTATTTCCCACAAAATTTGAAAATGTAATCCCTGACCTACCAACCAAATCTGTGGCATGAGATCGAGCATGCTATGCGTGAATCTCTTCATTTTTTTTTACATATTTTTAACTGTTCGTCGGTATTGTGACAGTTCATAAGCATTGGTATTGTGACGCTCTAAAAAAACGTTGGAAGAGCGATGTTGAATTTTTTAAAAATATTTTTAAATGTTCATCGGAATAGCGACGTTTTGTAAGCGTCGGAAGACCGATGCTTTAAACATCGAAATACTGAAGCTTTAAACATCACAAGAGATAACGTCAGATTTGCGACGTTTGTTTGAAAACCTAACAAGCTCGGAAGACCAACAGTTTGGTATCGTCGGAAGACTGACAATTGTGGCTTGTCGGAAGACCGATGCTTATAAAACGTCAGAATAGTGACACTTTGGATAACGTTGGAAGACCGACGGCAATCTGGAAATGTTGGAACAAGTGTCTCTCTTCCGACACTTTATTGAAGTGTCGGAAGTGCGATGTAATGGCTAACCACGTTTTTTCCGGCCTCAAACTGTCGCTCTTGCAACGACTATGTGTCGGAATAACGACGAAGTGGCCGTCAGAAATTGGGCCAAATTTACTAGTGACAGGTGATGCTCCAGGTATTAACTCAATAGTAAAATCAATATCTCTTTTTGGTGGCAGCCTAGAATCTCCTCAGGAAAAACATCTTGAAATTCTTGCACAACAGGAATATTTTCTAACATAGCAGTTTTTTCTTTTGTATTGGTGAACCCAAATTGAATTGCATAAAGCTAGCAGCCCTTCTGTATGGATTTACTTAGTTGCGGTGCAGTAATGGGTTGGAAATTCAAAGGCTTTTTAATTCCCTGCAGTTCCTCTCTTGACCCATCATTAAACTTGAAATGTATAACCATATTTTTACAGTCCACCAAAGACCAGTGTATTTCCATCCAACCCATCCCCAAAAATATATCATAAGATTCCAATGGTAGAACATTGAGTTCCACAGTTATGTGTTGGTCCCCAATATTTAATTCACAGTCAGGTACCTTAGTATGGACCCATCTTCTAGTCCCTGTAGTCAGCTGGACCAGCCATGGCTTTTTAAATTTCTTTTCCTGCAATTTACTGCTTTCAACTACATGAGGGTGTATGTAGCTCAAACTAGCACTAGGATCAACTAGAATAGAAACAGCTCGGATTTGAATCTTACCTTCTAATTCTATCATGGTTGGTTGGTAATCCACTTGTCAATCCTCTAGTGCTACGTTGATTCTGGGTATGTTTCGAGCTACATCCCCCACAGTTGACGCTTCTTGCAGATTTTCTGCCACCTCACTCTATCCTTGAGGTGGAAATTTCTTAAAATAATGAGCTTCTCCACATCCCCAGCACTGCAACGAGGATTTCTGGGGTTGCCCAATATCTGGTCTACTAGAAGCTTCATTAGGCCTTTCTTCCCCCGTCCACTTAGTTCTTTTTTGGCTTTTACCATTATGTTTGCTGAGTGGATGTCTTGCAGAATTCTTGAAATTGATGGATCTGTTATTTCTGTTATTGGAAAAAAAAAAAAATTCCCCTTTCGAGGTTGCCAATATTTCCCAACTTCTCCCTTTGCCTTGGACTGCTGATAACACATTCGTGCCTTCCTAATCGCTTCATACATGGTCTTCAAATTCACAAACTCGATCCTTTCCTTCATATGAACTGGAAAACTACTCAAAAAATGTTTCACCTTGTCTTTTTCATCATGTAGGTAGGGTACATATCTTAGTAAAGAAGTGAAATGTGTAATAGACTCATCCATAGTCATTTGGCCCAGTTTAAAATCATGAAACTCTCGAGATTTCTCATCATAAAATATTTCAGTTAAGTACTTGTCTTTAAAGTACTGTTGAAACTCATCCCAAGTTACGTTTTAATCTTCTACTCCTCTTACATTCTTCACTTCTTCCCACCACAGGGTTGCTTTCTCCCGCAGCTGGTAGATGGTTAGGCGAGCTTTAAGCTTGCTGTTATACTCATACACCTAAGAGTATTTATTCATATTTATAATCCAATCTTCCGCCATTTCCTCCACCTCTCCATCAAAGGTAGGAGGCTTGATCTTCCATAATTCTCCTTGTAACTCCACCTCCTGCTCTTCCATAACATTACCAAATTTTGCCTCATTATAGGTTTGAATTTTATGGTTTTTTGGAATTCGACTGTCCTCCACATGATCATGTACTCCTTGGCGTTGATCCCTGTTTTCATGAGTATTTCTCTTAGGGCTTGGTTGTCCACTGGGAGGATTTTTTCTATCTGACAGACTCTTCAAAATCCTCTCTTATTCTCTCATCATTCTTTCATTATCACTACGAACTTTAAGAATTTTTGTTTATATCTGTTGAACAATATCCACTAATTTATTTGTCTGTCGCTGCTGTTTTTCTAGCATTTTGCTTGTCTTCTGATGTTGGTGCACAATTAGTTGTACCCACATCTCGGGACTGACTTCAGGATTGGTTACAGGATGAGTCTCTCCCGTGTTTCGAGGTGGGTGTTAACTTGATCCTCTTCTCATGATGATTTACAGGAATCTATTTACTCTACTTATCACAATACCAAATCATTAATTTCACAAAAATTCCCAACACGACAGTAAGTATGGTTTTGGCCCATTTGGCCCAGTTTATAACTTATGCTCTAATGCCACTTGTAACACCTACTCTTATTTACCACTTACTCTTACCATAATTAAAAAAATTTACATATACTTACTTGTGGCATTTATTAAACTGTAACAAATAAACACAAGGTTCTAATTACTGATGAAATTATATAAAGTTTTGACACATAGTATTGCAACATAATTAAATCTCAATTGCATAATGTTACCATATATTCTAGGTTCTGCAGAATTATTTTATGGTCTCATCATCCCATAGATCTATCATTGGAGTACCAATCATTTAATACCCAGTCAGATCATGCGTACAGTTACCAGATATTTCCAATTTATAAAGTCTGGGTTGTGTTTTGTATCAAAACTCTGCTCCGGTTTACTTTAATGTTAATGTGGTTTTAACCTAGAAGGTTGTCTATATTTGTTTTCAGAAATTAAATGTATGTCCTTGTTATCATATTAATGACATATGTCCAGTTTTCATGGCGTTACCTCCACCGTTGGATCTCGACTTTGTGCGATCGATGGTGCTTTGGATGGGTGGGGTGGGTTAGGGGAACCACCCACCCCCAACTCCCGCCTAAAGCATCATTGTTTCGTTAAGCTGTTTGGGAAAAAAACCTTGGCTTTGCAACTCATTTTCTCTAGCTGAACATAAAATTGTTCTCATCACGTCCACTTTGGTGATTCGCGCTGCACATCCTGCGAAGCCATACTATGGCTCCCTCCAAGGTTGTAAGTTCATCATTTCACAGTTTCCACCATGACTTAATCCTTACCAAAGTTCAGCAGCACCGAGTAACTCCTCATTGTCAACCGTGGATTTCCATTTTCTTGGAAACGAGGTAAACTCACTTTGGTAACAGTTTCTCTTTTGGTAGTTTTAGTGTCATCTACAAGGGTTTATTTACTTTTTCTCTTTCCTTTGTTGTTTTAAGCAATTTTATTTTAAGTCTCACCGAGTTTTCTAATTCTCTATTTGATTCTTCTGTGTCTATGGTTTTGACTAGATACTGCTTTAAGGCTTGCGAAATACCAGTATGAAGACCCAGCATCGACCATCTCTTTAAGTACACTGATAAGTAAATATTGTCGGTCTTCTCTAGTAAATCGTTTACTTTCTTGCAATATATTCACTAGGTCTTCCTCTGCTCACCTTGCAAGCGAGGACCCAAGCTTCAGTGAAATGTTTAGATGCAAAATGTAGGTTCTTGTTTGATTAGTGAGGACTAGAAGCCATATGAGCTCCTCTCAAACTTGGTTTTATTGTTTTGATGTAATAATGTATCAATGAAGTTTCTCTCTGCTCTAAGAGATTTTTCGTTTAATCAAGGGCTTCAGATTCCCTTTTTATGGCTACACCTTACTTCACAATGTAAAGGGTTATTCAAGATTTTTCCAGTAATTCTATTGTTCTACTTGACTACTGTAACGCTGTTTTTTTTTAATTTACTGGAGGTGTCTGAATAGAGCCAGTATGGTTAAATTGTAGTTTTTTGGTTTTCATTTTTACAAAACAAAGACTCTGTATACATATATTTCAGTCTTACTATTTACTAATTCGATAGTTAAAAGATTGCATGTTTTATTGAAATTCGACATTCTCGTATTTCTCCTTTTATGGCATACTTTTCTAGATTCAATAAAGAGATTTCTTCATTATTATCAGAGTGCTCTCTCAATGCTCCGGAAATAATTCTATTGGGACCGGAGCCAGGTTATTGTTTAAGTTTTTGGCTCTAAACCCATAGAAATATCTGTAGCACTACATTGAGGGTTCTGCTCAAGATTATTCAGTCGTTTTTGCACAGTTATGGTCCACCTTGCATATTTTATATTAATTATTAAATGATTTCTATATCATAGTCCATAATGGCCAGCGATCTTACCTTATTTTCGCGTTCTGGAATGTTCCTCCTTGCTTCTATAGTTGTTTACAAAGAAATAAAGAGAAATATTGTGGTTTTATTATTTTTTTCCATTTAAATCTAAAGACTATATTAAGTTGTTTTCTAAGTTTTCCATTTCCTAGAAAGATATTTCGTTCACGTTTGACTATACCTAGAATGATCTATTACAGAGAATTTTCTTTCTCTTGTAAAGTACACTACAAATATTTATTCGGATTACATTCTCGTATAATTCATTCTCTGTTATGGTACACTAAAAGTAAAAATAGGATTTCATTTTTATCTTCACTTACATTCTAATCCTTTTACAGTAGTAGAAATAGATTCCTAGTTCCTCCTTGTATATTTGCATTCCAATATTGCATAGAAGAATAGTAAATAAATTTTATTATATTCCTTTAGACTCTTATTCTATGCTGGTATAGTGACATAAGTAATTATACAGATATTTCCTATCTCTTTCACAACTACTTTCAACTTTTGTAAATTTTGTAACTTGCTTATGATTATAAAACAATAAATTAAATGTTGTATGTACCTACTTCAGAGTTTAGGATTTTGTCTCAGTAACTATTGGTCCGCCCAACCATGAGCGAGGCGATTACATCCTCTGCTCCCCCCTTGCTCCACACCAGGTCTGAGGAATTTGTATGAGACAAGAAGTCTGACCTCAGGATTGAGAAATCCAGTCTAGCTTCTCTAGGGTAAGTTCCTTGAGTTCCACTGGTACTTCCACCAGCTCTGGACAACTTAGAATAAGCATGCATTTCTTAGCCCCCTAACTCTTCTGCACAGAGAACCCCATTCCCTCCTAGGATTTTCCTTTAAATCCTTTCTGGGATTGGTAACTATCAGAGCTGTCTCAACCTCTTCCTAGGTTCCTTGGAATATTTTTACCAAATAGTTAATTTCACCTTTTACTCAAAATAAAACTGCCATTTAATTAAATACTTTAAAATAAAAATTTATGTGTTAATATCCTTAACAAATGCCTCCTTCGTTCTAATTCAGACTTTTTCTAAACAAGTAAAAATTACAAACTAAATCAAGAAGTTACAGTGAAGGCTTGTATATCAAAGGTCAAGCTTTAGAAATATGTGTTGTCAGAGCAAGGTAAATTTGGCAATGCCGTAGGGGTTTCCAGGTAACTATTTTGGTGAAGCTAAAAGCGTCACATGGCTCCATAGGGGGCTGACCCAATGGAAGTTAACGACTGTGTGGAGTAGTTTAAAATCAAATTCGATGGGAGAACATTTGATCTGGTTATCTCTAATGGAGAGTTGACTTGATTGAGAATGAATTTTGTGTGAATGAGGTTGCAAAGGGCCTTGGATGAATGTATTGGTACATGGAGTTCTTTGGATGCGTGAAGGACGTAGATGTCATGTGAGAGGGAAGTTGTTTCTCATGCTAGGCAGCAACTCAGCCTCGAAGAAGTCAACGATCAAATTATTAGTAGGGGCATTCAATGGGTCTTGGCATGGGGAAGAGCGACTATGGTGAGATGCTCATGGCCTCAGGGCGGGTTGGAGTCTATCAAACGAGAAAAGCTAAAGCACCTTGCAAGAAGTGATACTTTAATAGGAAGAGAAGCACAATATGTGAGCGGAAAGTTTTGAATCCCGAACTTTCGGCCCTTCATCAAAAAAATTCATGGGGAAATTTCCAATCTACTGGAAAAATGGTGCGTTGGATGTAAAATTTACAAGAAAAATCTGAGGCAGTGGCAATGATGGTAGAGGAGGAAGATTGATGGAAACAAATTTGGGCATTTCTCATGGTGTTAGCATATCCAAATGAGATAAATGGCTGGTAGGTGCCACAATTTTCCCAGAAAATGAGAATCCAAGGGAGCGAGGAGGTAATCGAACAGGTTGGGGTAGAATCTGAAGCTAAGAGAGGAGGATCTTATAGTCAAGACACTGTATATAGTAGTCAGGGTCACGAGAACTGCAAAAGCACAATGCAGAGTCGGAGATCACAACTCTTAATCGGCCGCAAGGAATCAATGACAAAGAATTAAGTATGTCTTTTTCGTCGAAGGTGGAATACCATGGCCAATGGTGGAGAAGGCTAGCTCCACTAGGAATATATTCAAACAAACAACAGAAGAATTGATCTCCAAGTTCGAGGTGAGTGAGGTAGCTTATGCTAGTCATGAAAATTTGCAAGTGTATTTTATGAGAAGGGTTGACATATATTGATAGTGAGTTGTTTCCTTAATGAGAAGATCCCATCAAAGAGATACGATATTGATTGCAAGTTTTGAAATCAAGGGTTCTTTTGGAAATTGAGGTCAAAGCAATGTGCAAGAGATGTGTTAAAATAGAAACAATGATTTTTTTTTTTGTAATGAAGTCAATTTATTTTGCATGTAAATGGGCATACTGTTGTAAGACCTATTATGGCATGCGTACCCCTAGGTAATAACTGATAAAATCTGGGTTATACCTAGGTGATAGGGGGATTCCAAGTTAACAACTACCTTGGGTATAAAACTGTGAGGGGGGTAAGGGCCAAAGTGAGTGGGGCTCAATCACTTTCCAAGGTTAGCCGGATTTAGTCAAGGAACCCCAAGTCAAGCTTAAGGGGGCGATTTTAGGTAAATTGATTGGGATTAGAGTCAAGGTTGACCAGGTTAAACAAAATTGTAGTTTTGGGGCACATGGTATTGTGCACCCATGGTTTTCAACTCATGGTATTGCATATAATGGAACCTATAAAAGGCTAGGAGGACTTCATTGTAATGTAGGCTTGGATGTGAGTGGTGAAGGCTCACTTGGATGGATTGGCCAGGGTTTTTGCTAAGGCTATTGAATTTTAAATAGGATGGGTTTTCCACGAATTTTGGGGTTTTTCCCAGATGAACATCTCTTCTCATGTTTATGTGTTTTGTTGTTGGTTATTTTTATTATTTCTCTCAGTAATTATTTATATTCTCCAGTAAATTATTTCTTCACTATTGGACATAGGACCCCTCTATGAAAGAAGTTAGAGGAGATTCCATAGATCAAGGAGTGGATTGGGAAACACAGAGTTTATTTTGATTATTAGGGACTTTGGGGTGGGCCAAATCCCCTTATTATGTAATGGGATGGGATTATTTTTTGAACATTGAACTCTGCCCATGGTTTTCAGACCATGGTATTATAAAGGAAAAATCTATATAAGGAGTCTAGATAGAAGTCATAAAGTAAAAAAGAAATGATAGAACTGATGAAACGCATTTGGATGTAAGAATGTTTTGAGTAAGAGTATTTGGTATTAGGTTAGAGGAAAGACTCTTGCAGTTGAGTACGCGGAGACCTTACGAAGTCTAGAAGTGAGTGCACAGACCCCTAAAATTGAGTGTGCAAGGTGAAAGTGAATGTTTGAGAAAGATATGAGAATTAATGAAAGAGCTATTGAGATATATTTGTGTTTTTGTTGATGTGTTTTACTCTATTTTTTGTTTATGAATATATGTGCTAAGTAAGGATTTTGATCTGTATTTTGATAGTGTAGTTTTTTTTTATGGTTGTTTGCCTTGTTTTATGCATGATTATGTAATATCATGTAGTCTGTTAGTAAGTTCAACAAATGTGTTGAAAAACAGTTGTATAAATAATAGATCTGTTCTGCGAAGCTTTTCAAAGGAAGAAAAACCCTAAAGGCACAATCCACTATCCATCTGGATGCAGAAACCTGGTTCTAGCATCCCCCCTATATTTCCTCAGGTGAGACTTCGATCTGCGCAAGAAGATCATTGCTGAAAAAGCCAGTAATAGTGTGTTTTGTTGGTTCGTGCAATCACATTTGAACTTGGGCCTAGGCCCCATCAAGCCAACAAATGGTTCTGTTTCCAGGATCAAGATCTGACTGAGGGATAGATGGATGTGGCATCCGTCTAAGAAAGAGATTAAAAACTGGATAGATCTAAAAGAACGCAATTTTCTTGTGCAAGAATATGTTGAAGCCTCGAAAATCGCTGCTTAAAACATTAGGGGATAACTACTCGGTCAAGACCTTATGACATCTCCTTTTCCATTTGGTGTGGTGGCTCCGACTGGATTGATAGGACCAGTTTCCTAATAATTTAAATGGGTTGGTGATGGAATGATTGGATGAATGGAAAATGGGACTAAAATACTGAAATAAACTATCTAATTTAATCTATAACTAATAAATAATTCTAAAACTAACTTGGGTATCAAATATGAATACAACTTTAAAAAAATTTCAACTAAACAAATAACCATGAAAATGTATTATAAGTTAATTGAAATATGCAGTAACAAATAATGATAACTCTGTTTAAGAAATTAAACAGAGTTATAATAGCATATTGTACTCATCATTAATATATCATTCATATATATTGAAAAAGATGAATATTTCTACACACTCATAAATGATATGTATAAATAAATATTGTAAAACGAATACATATAAACGATAGCAATTTTAAAAGAGAATATCTCACAACATAAGAAATTAACAGTGAATAGATAGAAATACCATATCCATCTTGATACTTTCCGATGAAATTCGATATCCAGATCCAACAACTTCAATGTAAAACATACTCCAAGATACATAAATGCAATTCTTAAAGGCAATTTTGCATAGAATCACCAGATGTGATCCTTTATAAAAATATAAGTGTCAATAGAGTACAGAAATGTAATCTCCAAGTCAAAATATTACAAATTTAGGACCCCTTTCTAAATGCATGAAAGGGGTTTAAATAGGTACCTAATAAAACAAAATAACTAAAATTATTCCTACAATCTACCTAATCGGAAATCTAGAAACAGAATTGCAATCTTGAAGCGAAACTGATTCATTGATTATCTCCTTGGTTTAATGTGCCTAGATGGTAGATTTTGAGCATATCTTTCACTTTTGTTGGATGACTTAACCTTGAATGTAGCTGCCCAGTATACGTAGCATCGGAGAATTCAAGAATGATACACTGAATGTCATTTGAAAGGAATTTGATAGCCATTTGCTAACTGTGTAGCTTGATCATATAGGTCCACATATTATCCCATGAAATTCCTTGAAGCTTGCTAATCTATTGATTTTTATTGATTATCTCTTCTTTCCACCTAGAATCAACTTCTTTTACTTTCAGTAATTTTCCCTGGGTACAATCTGAGATTAAATTAGAGGCATAAAAGCTATCATTAACCAGTTGTGTAATATTATTCATCATATTTTTAGCTCTTGATATTTCTCTTTCTGATTTCATCAGTTGTTGTTCCCATTCCGCAAATAAAATTTCCTTGTGTCTTTCCTCAATTCTGGGAAGACTAGCTTTTCTTCCCTGCTCTGTATCCTGCCATGAAAGGAACTTGGAAATTTTATCATCAGCATCATCAATTTCTTTCCTGAGAGTGACTGCTTCATCTATCAAAGATGATGGTATTTCACACAAAGGCTCAGCTTGTGTCAATTTCAGACAAAATTCATTCAACTGCTGAGATAGCAGTTTGTTTGTTTCAAGGGCTTGATTTTTGAATTGCTCTAATTTAGGATAATCCTTGAACTTGTCCAATGTTGATCGGAATGTTTTCTCTTGTTCAATATTTGTATTTTTCTCACTTTGCAGAAGATTTTGTAGCTTTTCTACCTCTTGACTTAACTGTTGTTGTTTGTTTAAGGCTTTTTCATCAATCTTCTTCTTTCCAGTGGTAAGCTGTTCTTCTAGCTATTTAGATATGAGTTCTTGATCTTGCAATTGTTTTTCCATCTTAACAAGCTTTTGCTAATGCTTCGTGGCATGTTCTTCCAACATAGCTATCTGTAAGTCTTTTTGCTTTATCAACTGGGAGACTTCAGAAGCTTTGTCTATAGTTGCAGCACTATAGGCACCTGTGTATTGAGATAATTTAGTGAGATCCTCAGATGGATTCACCTCGGCATTTTTATAAACAATATTCATAAACTCTACCAGTGATGTTGAAAGTGCATCTTGATCAGTTCTCCTCCTCTTTCTCTGCTTTCTCACACAGCCCTATGCTTGGGACTGTAAAATACATCCAGAGGAGGGATTTATTCTATTTTCAACATAATTTCACCTGTGGGATGTTTAGGAATAACTTCCATATCCTGATCTTCCAGAACATTAACTTGGGGATTATTATGTTTTCCTATTTTCTGGGCAAATTGCTCATATTGGCTCAGCAAATGAGGAGAAATTATAAGTTCAGCAGATTCCACTACTTTTTCAGCAGTTTCCTCTCTTCCAAGTTGAGAATCTGGATTATTGCTTATATCTCCTTTTGCTACTTGTTCAGTAGCCTTACTGTTTGTGCCTCCTTTCTCAATATGCACATTGGTATTAGTACCTGTGCTTTCCTTTCCTGTCTGGGTTGAAGATTGCTGATCAGTATGTACATCAAGTTTAGCAGTTGTTTATTTCTTCTCAGTATCAACTTTGCTGCAAATGTCTTCTTTCTGCATAACAAGATTAGTTCTTGTTACTTCTTTCTGTGTTTGTATAATGAACTTTCTGGCAGATGTTTATGTTACTGTTTTGCCAGATGTATCCTCTTTTTCCTTCTGTTGTGACTCAGTCTCCTGCATAGGAACTCTTAATTGATCCAGAGGAGTTTTGAGTAATCTCTGGCTTCTAAATAAAATAAACTTATTCATTTCATCAGTCTGGAATTTGGACTTGGCCAAATCATAAACTTGGGAAAAATCATCTACATAAACAAATAAATCATCGAACTCATTTGGTTCGTGTTCAAATCGAGCAATTGAAACTGAAGTATTAAAATCAAATGCCACCTTCCTTGGGTCATATTGCCTGCCTTGGAATGTTGAAATCTTGAGATTGATTATCTTGCCAAATTATTTCTCAACATGAACAAAATTATTGAGAGTGTAATCACCACATTTAAAAGGAAAAGTAGGCCACATTAGCTTCTTTCTATTCGTCAAAGTCTTGGACATGCCTTCTACTGTTAGCTGATATGAAATTTCTTGTGCTAACAGTTTATCTAGAACATACAAAGGAAGAATGTGGGGTTCTACAATACTCCTGAAAACTATGATATACATGAATCTTTCTTCTCCAAACCAATCCCCAATCTAGGATAAATCAACTTTAGCCTTCTCAGAAAGTTTAGGAGGGAATCAACCAAAAATAGTTTGATAAACCGGGATGAGGAAACCGTGACAAACTCTATAAAAATGATTTTTAAAATGCCCCTTCCACAAGAACTTTTGATATATATGAATAGGAGTAGGGTCTTTAGGGGTCAATTTCCATCCTAACATGGGAAACTCAGAATTGAAACAAAGGGCATCTAGAATATAAGCATAGAAGTAAAAAGGAGTAATATTTCTTGTGTTTTTTTCCTTCCTATACTCAAGAATCCTATTGTCTATCTTATCAGAAAGAATGACAACCCAGTCCATTATTTCGGAGTTTACAATAGAATGGATTAAAGGTACCATTTGTATAGAGAACCTAGCTGAATTGTCATTTCTGAATAATCTGCACATCGTTGCTGCGACGTAACAGTATGGAAGTGAAAGGGATTCCATTGAGTACATACCTGATCCCTCGTTTTTGTGCTTTTCAGGATCCCTTCTCCATTCTCTAATCGGTTCTGCCTGATTTTCATTATTTGCAGCAAATTCCTGGATGAAGGATTTGTTGTAGATTTTCTGCGGGTCCGGAATGTGGTACCTTGCTTTAATGTCTTCTGCTTCAAATGACCCAAATGTTGCTCCAGAGGCTGAAACAAATGCCCTGTTTTGAATGGTCACATTGTCAATTACCCACCGGATCACATCATAATATGGGAAATTTTTTTCCCAAGTTGAAATTTGGTGTAGGAACGAATTCGCGAGTGCTTGAAGAGAGGTTTATGAATTAGACTCTGAATCATCCTCGTCAGGAACTGTTGCTTTCAGCACAGTAACCTTAGGATTTTCCCTTTCGATGAGGTTATATACCTCTTCCCAGTATAATTTACCAAGACCTTGGCAAGACATATCTGTAACTAGCTTAATTTTAGCTCGTTTCTCTTTAGGTGCCATGGTGAAAATAGGGGCTTTTGCAATGGCAGTAGCTTTTGCTTTCCTGGATCTCTTTGACATTTCGGTATCTGGTATCGTTTCCCTCTTTTTGTGAATGAAAGGGTTGGGTGTTCTTTGGTTCTGCAATGGAGGCAAAGCTTTTCAGAAATGATAAAAAGAGAAATAAGGATAACAACTATATAAAATATTTGCTCGTCGATTTTCATTTATTAACTCCGTGTAATGAACTTAAATTCCCTCTAAAGAGTCACAATCAAGTATTCAAAATAGAATAAACTGTCATTATTCGTTTTATTTTCTATTTAATAACGGACGTACAATCGGAGATCAGAGTTTTTTGAAATGAGAATAAAGAATTCCCTTTTGAATTTCGCGATTACGATGAATAAATATCATATGCACTATTGTAAAATATAAAGCTTAAGTATTAATCGCATCGGAATTTTTCAAAGGGGGTAACAAATAATATTTCATGATTTTCTCCAATTTCTGATTGCGATGATATATATCGCATCGGCTCTTTTCAAAAGAAAATGAGTTACAAACGATGTTAGCCAATTTTGTGATTACGATTACAGTGCGACCCATTGCATCGGATATTATAATTATCATGAGCGAATATCGCTTGTTTCTCTGAAATGCGATTGCGATTGATGCGATTGTGCCATTGATTGAGTAAAGAAATTGCATTTGTGATTTGCGATTTTTGATGGCGGTGGGGCCCATCGCATTGGAGTTTTTTTAAAAACAAACATACAACTTATGATATTTCTGATCATGCGATTACGATTATTATATGTCGGAAGTTTTCCATTTAAATACTTTTATGTGATAATATCTTTATATTACATCAGATCAGAAATTCTTTCAATGTTGCATTTGTTTATACACATTTGTTAATAAATATATGCAATATGTCTTTCTAAAAATGAACTCTTATTTCTAATTCAAAAATGATCAGATTGCTTCTAAATCTTTTATTTCTATCTAAAAAGAAAGATAAAAAGTGGACCTATTTATAAATGAAATTTATTCTAAAATTTTAGAAATGGGGAGGGTTGTTGTACAGTATAACAGAATACAAAAATCCACGCATCTCTATTGAACATTGGTTACAAAAGTATATTTATACAGATTAGTACAAGATCTTTTTTTTGTCATTTTCTGGCGAGTTGTATGAGTGGATATCAAGACTAGCTGTGCAGACAAGGAATTTCAATAACAAGCCTATTGTGTGGACTCCAGATGTAATTAAGCAACTGAAGAAGACTGATAACGAGATCATGAGAGTTGTTGATTATTGGATTGATAGTATTCTTGGAGGGTTTATTATGGAGTTTGCGATCGATACCTCGGTATCCTATGGTGAAGTAGAGCGTAACTTTTTCAAAGGTCTGCAAGGTAAGTACCTAAATTCGCTGAGGTTTTGGATTAAAATTCTATTGTGTGAAAAGGGTGCACAATAGATGTGCTTAGATTTATGTTCAAAGAAAGAGAATGTAGTGCTACACGAAGTGGTAAAATATTCAGAACAAATAGGGGTACTTTCGTTGAAACTAAACATAGTCTATTGTTTAGATCTGAAGGAGGGGATAGCAACCACATTACCTCGAGAAGTGCATCATTGAGATTTGAAAATAAGCAGAGAACTAAGGAGATTCCATAACATTCCATCCTCATCACCACCCATTTCCTTACTATTCCTCCACCTCCACCTCCACTGCTCCCATTCACCATGGCCCAACCACCAAAGATGTTTGTATTTAAGGGATGGGATGATACTAAATAGTTTTTATTTGTTGCAAAGGAAATATGGAGTTCACAGAACGTTACAGATGAAAACGTGAAGAAAGCTTAATTGGGTACAATGCTGCAAGACAGAGCGATGTACTGGTTTATGAAATATACTAAGACAAATGCAAATGCTACATTGGCTAATACGAAGAATGAATTGAATGTTGAATTCAAGATACCAAAGTCACAGTCTCAGTGTATCACAGAGATCAAAGAAATTAAGCAGTTGGGTAATGAGACTGTGTGGGAAGTAAACAAGAGATTTAAGACATTTCTAAGCCAGGTGATCTTCAAGATCCAGAAGGAACACCATAAAGAATGGTTCATTGTTGTGATCTTGCCTCACCTTATATTTTCGTTGTCACAACAGATGATTGCAACCCAGGCTGAAGCATTGGAGATAGCGATGAAGCTTGAAGCTTCGTCGATAGTTGAGATAATCCTAAGGGTTCAACATATTCAAACCTAGTTGGAAGTTTGCATTTGGATCTCCAAGATCTAAAGCAGGGAAAGGAGGTAAGATCTGATATGCAGTCGGAAGTGTAGTGTATAAAATGCAAAGAAGAGGTTCACTATAAGGAGGAATTCCCTGTTTATAGAGATTATTTGGGCATCGGGATGTCGAGTCCATTGAAGCCTGGACTAAGTGTTGGGCCAAGTGTAGGGCCTAATGTATAGTGTAGAATATGCGAAGTGGCAGGCCAACATTCCACAGGCTATTTTCATCTACTGCAAAAATATGTTAGAATGTTGAAGAAGTTATTCTATAAATTCTTCAGTTCAGTAGGACATGATGAACAACATTTTCGAAGCTACGATCTCGATGATGCAACACAGTCTTGGTGCATATATAATGAACGTAGAAGGGCGCGAAGCCTTGAGTTTTATGACAACGTGAGGAGGTTTCCAAGGCAAAGGGTGTTTCCTAGGAGGAATATTTGGTCATGGATGAGGCCAGATCATATGTTACCACTGCGGGAAACATGGACATTTTTCCAGGGATTGCCAGAATCCTTTTGCGGCTTCCTGTAAGTATTGTCAAGAACTTGGTCATGAAATTGAAGATTGTCCTATTTTATTAGCTAAGATGCAGGATAAGCACAACCAGTAGACAACTCATAACATACAAATGATGAGGGATGAACCACTTCAGGAAGATCCAAGTGTTAACATAGTAACATGCAACGGTGTCCATACCGGAGAGGACCACGCAAATGGAAAGAAGCTCGTGACAGAGACATGGGTCCAAAACACTGAAGATAAGAATGTTGGGTTTAATGTACAATGTGAGAAGGAGATATTCATGGAAGTGAAGAAGAAATTTATGAATCCTAAAGCTTCAAAATAAATCACACAAAGACAGTTATTCCTGCTGGAGAATAAGTCCGAGGAGAAGACTTAAGTGAAGGAAACTGATCCATCTATCTTAGCGTCCTTTTTGAAGATGTGTATGAAGCTACTAAGGGACAAGAAGGTCGTATAATGGTTAAAGGAGATAATATATAACTGCGATGGCATAGCAGAGCCACGAGTGGAGCAACGCATAGTAAATAAAGTGTACCAAAATAAGAAGAGAACTGGCCGGGAGATGTGGTTGATTGCGCACATCGGGGATTATGGAATAGATCAAGTCATTTTGCATCTAGGCTCATATGAAATTGTTCTGCTGAAACAAACATGTGAGCAGATGGGAAGGCCTAAGCTGCAATGGTCACCAATTCAGTTGAGGATGGAAAATCACCAGAAGATCATTCCTATGGGCGATTGCAGGAATCAACATAGATATTGATGGAGCAAGCATGTTATTCGACTTGGAAATTATTGATATTGTTGATGATAGCAATATTTATCTTGCATTACTTGGATTTGATTTTCTTATGACATGGATGTTATAATCAACCTAAAGAAGAGGCAGATGACATTTGAAAAGAATGGTACCTGAGTTGTTGTGCCATTAGATCCTTCAAAAGGTGCGCACTATACTAAGCCTATCCAGCATGAGTATGGGGATGTTGAGATTGACCAAATCTATAATCTTACTGCGCAGGATGAATACTGGATTAATCCCACCACGAATGGCGCAATATGTTGGGAGTGTGATAGTTCATGCGTTTCAGATTCCGATGAAGAGCTGGAGCATTGGCAGAATCGCTTGCATGAAGTAGCTACTAAGCGATGTAAAAGAGTTACCAAATATTTGCGTTGTGTCAGATCGGAAGTGTGTGACTTACCTTTTTGTGATGGAATGGGGAATGTTGTCTTGTTTTTGGAACAATTTGAGCAAAATTTTCTTGAGGATCAGAGATACGAATATTTTGAATTCGCATTAAGATCCACTCTGGCCTAATGGTGGGGCGCACACAAAGAAATTTTAGGAGGATGGAAGGAGTTCTACAAATTGATAGGGCTGAGATTTGGTCATGTAGACATGAAGATCACGAAGAAGTATGATGGTCAAAAATATCCTCGCAAGCATTTATCTCGCTGGACTGCAGCTTGGGGTCCAAAACCTCAACAAGAGTGGGTGCACATGTTTTTTCATTTGTTGGATAGGATACCATAGCAGTGGTATGTTGAAATGGAGTTGCACCATGGAACTATGGATTGGGATGATATGATGGAAGGATTCTTGTTAACTTATTAATTCATTGATGGCTGGGAGTGTATTAATGAGGCTCTTTGGGAAGTCAAAGTGGGAGTATTATGAATTATAAAGGAGCCAAGGAAGTTGATACAACCTAATTGGGTTGTGCAGTTGGAATAAGCCCAAGAATGTTACAAACAGTCTGCTTGGAAAGACCTGGTCAACAAGTTTGTGTTGGGGGAGGAGATCTACGAGTGCCTACTTGACCAGACACATAGGACTATCAATGACTCTGCTGAAAGGTGGTTGCATCGAGGTAGAAGTACTACTTAGCTCCTTGAGAGCAAGCACAACTAGAGATTATTGCGCCAATGGAGGTAGGACTTCGCCGAAGGGGTGAGTCTAGCAGAGTTCACCCAAAAATTGATTGTTGGTATAGTAGCAGTGGACTAGAAAATAACTTGGTTGTTAAAAGGAATGGGAGGGATTCATTTAATGGGCATATCTAGATGGATTTGCCACCAAATCGACATTTATGAGGAGTATTTGAAGGAGATGATGGAGTTTGAATTTTAATTTCGCTATAAATGAGGGATCCCACTCCCCATTCTAAAAAATTGTGCGCTCTCCAAGAGAAATGAGCAAGCTATTGCATGTTGTATTACAATTTTGAAGCATTAAGAGAAATCACAATGATAGCTACACCACCAACAATCCGGCTTAGGCTTAGCCAAACAATCTGGCCAGGTTTAGAAACCACAATGATAGCTACACCACCAACAACTGTCACAGGGACGAGATTGCCTAGGTAGCAGACAACTATGGGCGCAACATCGTCCAAGAAGCTGTAGAAACCAGTGACAATATCTTTGCAATGGAAGAAACAACCTAAGGAACAACAGAGTAAGTGGGCCCAAGATCAGAAAAATAAAGTTGTCGAGATCGAATCCGACGAAGAAGAAGTAGTACTGGAGGAAATCAATGTTGAGGAGGTCAAACCTATCTCTAGGTTGCCTATGTATATTATGCCCTGGAAGTTGGACACTAAGAATTCCACTAAGGATCTAGATGCAGTTAAATACAAGGTATTTACGCCTTTGATTCTGGATGAAGTGCCAGTTTAAGGGGAGTTATTGGCCAAATTTCCCCAGCTGCATATGGAGGAATGAGACTTCAATGATCGAAGTAAATAACTGTAGTTTGAGCCCAACAAGTATCTACACCAACAAACCTATGAAGGAGGAGTGACAATATCGGAGCCTATGAAATGGGTGACTAATATCCAAGAGATCATGATAATGAACATGATGTATGTTCCACACTTTCGGCGAAGTGTTATTAACACTACTTCTGTGCAGAAACTGTTGCCTTTGGTGCAAGATGATTGTTTGTGGATAGGGAAGAAGATTTCTATTGAGGTGAGGCTCATAAGGAAGATTAAGACCCTTCCTTTTCTCAGATTGGATCTTGTAGAAGCTTTCGTGGGAAAATATTAGGACAAACATCTCGCAGATCAGATGAAGAAAGATTTAAATTTAATGAAGGGAACCTGGGGTTATTCAATTAACTCTATTTCTCATAGCACTGTGCGTTTTTCTGCACATATTTTTGAGGGGGAAATTATGAGAAAGAGTCATGGAGAGGAGGCTTCGGTGTTGGTATTATCCATGGCTACGGAGTGCACCAAAGACATTGTTTATATCTGGGCAAGTTGTTTATGTAGCGAATTCCTCATTGATTGCATAGAATCTCAAGAAGAGGGAAAACCATTCCACTATGCATGGCTCTTTCTCCTCATTGCATTGATGGCTTGGAGGGAGTCTGAGGAGTTGCAGTTCTCCAGTGTAGACCCAGATATGTGTGAGGCAACCAGATATTCCTCGCTATGGAATTATGGGACGAGGTTGTCTAGGCAGTAGACAATTCTGGGCACAGCGCCATCTAAGAAGCCGCAAAAACTAGTGACAATATATTTGAAATGGAAGAAACAACCTAAGGAACAAAAGAGTAAGCGGGCCCAAGATCAGAAAAATAAAACTGTCGAGATCGAATCCGATGAAGAAGAAGTAGTACTGGAGGAAATCAATGCTAAGGAGGTCAAACCTATCTCTAGGTTGCCTATGTATATTCTGCCCTAGAATTTGGACACTAAGAAGCCTACTAAGGATCTGGACGTAGTGAAATACAAGGTATTTACGCCTTTGATTCTGGACGAAGTGCCAATTGAACGGGAGTTACTGGCCAAATTTCCCCAGCTGCATATGGAGGACTGAGACTTCAATGATCGAAGTAAATACATGTAATTCGAGCCCAACAAGTATTTACACCAACAAACCTATGAAGGAGTGACAACATCGGAGCCTATGAAATGGGTGACTAATATCCAAGAGGTCGGGATAATGAACATGATGTATGTTCCACACTTATGGAAAAGTGTTATTAACACTATTTCTGTGCAGAAACTGTTGGCTTTGGTGCAAGATGATTTTTTGTGGCTAGGGAAGAAGATCGCTATTGAGGTGAGGCTCATAAGGAATATTACAACCCTTCCTTGTCTCGAATTGGATCTTGCAGAAGCTTTCGTGGGAAAATATTAAGACAAACATTTCGCAGATCAGATGAAGAAATATTTCAATTTAATGAAGGGAACCTAGGGTTATTCTGCACATAACTCTATTTCTCATAGCACTGTGCATTTTTCCACACATATTTTTGAGGAGAAAATTATGAGAAAGAGTCGTGAAGAGGAGGCTTTTGTACTGGTATTATCCATCGATACGAAGTCCGCCAAAGATGTTGTTTATAACTGGGCAAGTTATTTATGTGGAAAACTCCTCATCGACTGCATAGAATCTCAAGAAGAGGGAAAATTGTTCCACTATGCATGGCTCTTTCTCCTCATTGCATTGATGGCTTGGAGGGAGTTCGAGGAGTCGCAGTTCTCCAGTGTAGACCCAGATATGTGTGAGGCAATCAAATACGCCTCGCTATGGAATTATGATAATTCTGTGGATGGTGATCAATGAAAAGGCCTGGTTGTCACCCAAAATTATGAATCACTATCGACAGATCATAAAGTTCAAAGAGGACTTCCACCACATTCATATTCAGGCGAAGAAGGACCTCGCTGGGGTATGGTACGAACTGTCGTACCTAGTAGAAGAAGAGGATGTTGAAGCCATCATTAGTAAATGGCCAAGTGATTGGTTAACTCTTCTTATTGAAGGAATAGAGCAGGCAGAGACAAGTGGTGTGTAGACCACCACACCAATGGGAAAGAAGGACAATAAAGTCACATTCATGATTGGTAAGTAAACTAAACCGGAGCTACAAAAAAATACAGATATTCTAGAGACAGGATAGGGTGATGTTATTGGTGGTGATATCAACATGGATTAATCTGAGCATGCCCCCCCCCCCCCTCCTTTTAATCTCAAAAGGGGACAACCACAAAAGGGTGGCACGAGGAAGAAGTTGAAGTCTGATAGGTTCGCTAGCGCGAAAGCAATGGTGCTTACTGAAGGGGACCTCGAAGAGATTGGAGATACTTTCAAGAATGCCATGGAGAACTTATGGGGTAAAATTGAAGAACAATAAAAGAAGGTATTTTCATACATACATAAGGGGCTAAAGGACTTGCAGGTTTATACAAGCGCAATTCAGGTGAGCGTGAGTCAAGTGAGAGGGCTACAAGCGAGCGTGGTTCAAGTGAGCGGGGTACCAACAACCACAAGCATGGAAGATAGTGCACTAAAAATGACAATTGATACCCGCATGGTGCCGATCCTTGCAGGAACATTATGTTTCAACATTGCAAAGTAGCTGAAGTAGGCGGTCCACTGGAGAAACACAAAGTTGAATCTTGCCATGCTGCCACTCCAAGATTTTCATGAGTTCCACCAGGGTATTCTGACGAAATGAGGATCAGATAGCAGCATGATGTCGTATTCATTCAAGATGTTCAACAAGAATGTCAGAGTATGGCCGAGGAGAAAAAATTGGTGGTACAAGAGCGTGAGGCTAAGACCGTGAAAAGACAAAAGTTGGAGGAAGATATCTCCAAGGCTTGCAGCAAACTACCAGAGCTCTAGATACAGGTTTCATTTGCGCTACAGGAGAAAGTGGCCAAGATCACGATAGCATTAAAGGAATCCAAAGCTAAGGTTGACCAAGTTTTCCTATAAATTCAGATGAAAATTGTTGGGCTACAAATGCAATTTCAGCCAGCCACTCCACGATAACTCTAGGAGGAACGCGCAACAGAGCTCAAAGCTGCCATGGAATAGATTCATTCAAGTATACATGAATGCACAAATGTATTTGGTGAATTCATAGATGGCTGGGCCTCATTTTAGGAGGACCCCTAGGTGCAGAAGATCGAGCCCGAAGTGTGCGAAAAGCTAGAGCAGATGGATTAGATTAAGGTAATTTTAAAAACCTTAGCATTGATGCAACAATTTACCTGTCTCCAAGAGGGTAAATTTTTACATGAACATGTCGATGAGATGTGCAGGAGGGAGAAAATTATTATAGAAAAAATGAATCCATAGGAAGCTAAGGCCAGCCAACACTCCTAAATTGTAGAAAACAAGATAAAAACACTACGCTAGACACAAAGAGGGTGTGAACAGAAGGAAGTCAATCTAGTCATAGAGACACTGCTTAGCGAAATCAAAGATTTTGAAAATAATTGAGCTGAAGAACTCCACCACTGAATGATGCCTTGAGTGGAATCAAAGAAAATATCGATGGCGCACCAGCATTGTGACTTGAGACGAGTCACAGTTTTGTGTTGGGGGTATGTTGGACATGGGACCCCTCGATGAAAGAAGTTAGAGAAGACTCCGCAAATCAAGGAGTGGAGTGCGAAGTATATTTTGAGTCTTAGGGGCTTTGGGGTGGGTCAAAGCCACTTATTATGTAATGGGATGTGATTATTTTGTGAACATTGAACTCTGCCCATGGTTTTCAGACCATGGTATTGTAAATGAAAGATCTATATAAGGATTCTAGATAGAAGTAATAAGGAAGAAAATAATTGATAGAATCGATGAAATTAATTTGGATGTAAGACTGTTTTGAGTCAGAGTATATGGTATTGGGTTAGAGGAAAGCCTCTTGCAGCTGAGTGAGAGGAGACCTTAGGAATTCTACAGCTGAGTGCATAGACCCCTGCAGTTGAGTGGGCAGGGTCAAAGTGAATGTATGAGAAAGATATGAGCATTAATGAAAGACATGTTGAGATAAATATGTGTTTCTATTGATGTGTTTTACTTTATTGGATGTTTATGAATATTTTTGCTAAGTAAGGATTTCAATATTTAATTTCATAACATAGTTATGTTTATGGTTGTTTACATTTTTTTATGCATGATTACGTAAGATTGCACAGTCTACTAGTAAATTCAATAGATGAGTTGAAAAAAACTTGTACAATTAATAGATATTTTATGCGAAGCTTTGACAAGGAATAAAAGCCCTAAAGCCACATTCCACTGTCCCTCTGGATGAAGAAACCTGGTTATTTCATCCCCTATATTGCCTCGGTTGAGACTTTGGTCTGCGCAAGCATATCGTTGCTGAAAGAGCCGGTAATTATGGTTTTTTTTTTCATAAAGCCACATTTGAACCTAGGTCTAGGCCCCATGAAGCCAACACCATCCTTTTATTCTTTGGAGGAGGGGAAGAGAGTTCCCTAAATGGTTGGATCCATGAATCGAGTTAGAGGTCTAAGCTTTTATATTACATTGATATTTCTTTTGAATTTCAAGCTTCCTATTAACTCCTAATAACCTTCTAGAGTTCAAGGTTCCAGACAACTTCTTAGAACCTTTCAAAGGTTCAATCATTATTTTGAGCCTTACTAGATTTTAGAAGCTTTGGAAAATTTTCAAGTGATGATAAACACTTCCATCCTTCTTCCGTATTACATTACATCACTTGAAAAAATTGGATATTTTGTGATCAAAATTTAAGGGCATTACATTACATTGTTTCTTTAGTACAAATGCCAATTAAATAAATTTTTCTTCACTATAATATGATTTCCCACTTTGGGGAAGTTAATGAAGAGAAACATCACAATAATCTTCCTTCTTCATTTGTCAATAATGCTTCATACTTTTATTGTTAAATTACTAAGATTGCAACTATGTTTTTTCTTGTCACACAAAATTATACAAGAAACACCACTTTATTCTTATTGGATTCCTAATGATCCATCAGGGATTTCAAGATAGGTAGTATTAAAACATCTCTCACAAAGTTACAACAAAAAATATTCACAAATAATAATGTGTTTTTCTCCTATAATTTCTTACAATTCTTGGTTTAAGTTGATTACATTGTGACAACTAAAAAGTTCACTAATGAAAGTATTATCCTATCTTCCTTCTCCCTTGTAATTATTTACGAATTTAGGGTTAGGTTATTTTACCGAGAGAGCCATGTGTTATACATGGTGGGGGTTGGGTTCATTGAATCTAGGTACATTGAATATGGACATTAGCAAAGACTCTTGTAAAAAAATTTTATTATCAATTCTAAGTTGCATATGTGGATGTTGAGGTTCTCTATTGGGTGAGGTTAAGGGATTTAAACATTGCATATTTTACACCAAAATTTATCATATAATTGGGAGCTGATGTCTGGCTCATTTTGATCAATTGGTGATGATGCCTAAAATTTGTAAGGTTGTGATGGAAATTTACATTTGGAAAGATAGACATCATGATGTATATGAATTGATATTATTTTATTTAGATTATTTGAAGCCATCTAGTATGTGTATCTCTTCAAAATATATGAAATACTACTATTGAAACTTGAAAGAGCATCTTTGAATATTAAGAGGAAATCTATGTTGGAAATGTTATACAATTTGTAAATTTTGCATAATGTAAGTGGTTTCTCTTTACTTTCTAGCTTTGAAAATTTTGTCTTTAATGATTTTCTATTTGTCATGGTTCTTCTTGAATTTATGAATTAAAGTGTTTCCTTTGGAACATTTGGTGCAATTGCTAGTTACGTTAGAGATATATCTAAACCCTCAATATCCACTATGATTAAAAATATTTTATGAATATTTCATATAGATTAAATCAAGGCTTTAATAAGATTAAAAATGAAAATACTTTTAATATAGAGTTGTGAAATTTATGCAATACCAGTCTAGATGGATCTTAACTCTGGATCTACAAAGCTTCAGAATATTCAAACCTTCTTTCATTTTAAAAGATGTTTGTATCTCAATTAATTTGATCTCTCAACCCTTATGAATATGAATCATTATTATATAAATTTATTTTAATTTGACATAAAAATTATTAATAAAAACAAAATTGGCCCTTATGAATATGAATAATTATTATATAAATTTATTTTAATTTGATATAAATATTATTAATAAAAACAAAATCACAATGTGACAAATTTAATTTAATTGATTTATTTATTTTGTTAAATTTTTTATTTAATTGACATTATTTTTTTATATTTTTTTAATGCTTTATTTAAGGGAAACAACTCTTTCTCTTTCATATTTAACCAACATTTAAATATTTACAGTCATTTAAAACCACTACAACATCTTCCCCATATTGACTTGTAGAGAATTTTTTGACACAATTATGTATAAACCAACATAGATTCATCTTAACTCTAGATCTACCAACCTAGATTCATCTTAACACTCCTGATATGCCAACCTAGATTCATCTTAACTCTAGATCTACAAAGCTCTAAAATGACTCTCCAACCTAGAGTCTATTTTTGGATCTATATTAACTCAGGATCTACCAGCCTAGATTCATCTTAATTTTAGATCTACCAACCTCTTGTCACTAGCTCTCCATTTTCTCTAGCCACAACGCGGCCGAATGGAAAATACCGCTTGATCTCATTTACCCATGCATAAAGAGGATTTCACATTCCATTACTTGGGGTTCCACACTCCCTGGGAATTTCTAATTCGCTATGTATTCATTGGACCAAGGATTTATTAAAATCAGTCGATAAACTGGTGTTACAATTTTTTTCTTCCTAGTATTACTAATGTTCAATTTTTGCGCTGGAAAATATGCTCAATTTCCCAATCTAGTGGATAATTCTAGGACACGGAGAGGGATACATTCACAGAACACTCGATATTGGAGCCATTTTCGTCACATTTACAAAGCATTTTATGTAACAGTGACCTTCCATTTAATAAAATAATACACAGTATAGCCAAATTCGAATCCTTCAACGATGGTTTGAATCCTGCAGTTCAAAAAAATCTATATATGCCAACTTGCTACTCTTAGATATATATATAACAGATTCCTAGCGATCATAGATGTAGGGATGTAATTGGCCACAGATTTCATAAGTGATATGTTCATAATAATAATAAAAATATATGTTTGGGTGGTTTTTAGATATACGTAGTGTTGTCAAGGATTAAATTAGAAAAATTTATGAAACCAAATATCCCCAGCTAATCATTAAACCAAATTCTCTAAATATTGAATTAATATTTCTATTTTTTCAATTCATTTTTTGTTGATTTAGTTAGATATATGAAGACCATCAGCTCTAGTTCTACATACATTATGGATTTAAACTTAGATAAGCACATATGGGCTATAAGTAGTTTCCTAATTATAACTATTTATATTACTAAGTTGCTTGTATCACTAGCTTTCATGAAGTTAGAAGATAGAGGTAATTACATAATTGATTACAATGAATACATGTAACTAATGTAATAGGACAAGATTAGATAGAACCAATAACCAGATACATAATAAGAAGAGTTTAGTATAATTTATCCCCATATAATCTATTATGGATAAAGCTAGAGTGACACATCTTAATAATGTAATAACTCTATAATCTAGTGCTATATTAGAGAATACGATAGGTTACATACTCAATCCATGTGTTATAAGTAAGCTCTGAGGTCCATATATTAGGGATATATTGTTAAGAATTACGTACAAACAAGCTTCACTAGAAACCAAGCACAAACAACTTAAGTGTTACAGCTATATTGTGGATTAGCTTAGACCCTATGTGTTTATGAAGCTATGATGGATAAGCATTATCCTATGACTAAGCATGATGTTCTAGTGTTAAATCCTATTGTACCATAGTAATCAATGGTAATAGATCATGTTCATCTATTGTGTAAGATGGTAAAGAGAGTAAAACCTCAAACTCACATAGTTAACCAATGCTATCATTAATGTTAGAAATACTCCGAACCACCGCCATGAATAAGGAGTGGCAGCAACCCATGCTTCATTGAATTTTCTGTGCAGGGAAGGATAAGCCTCAGTTTTCAAATCTGGAGGCATTCACGTAAAAAAATAAAAAACAGATTACTGGGAGCCATACTCTGCATTATTTCTTACTTATCTGTATTCACCTACCTATTTTCCCGCAGCTTCGCGCCCGCAACTTTTCTTGTTTACCCTTAAATTTTTTCATTAAATGTTATTTCCCCACCGATGCGATATCAGTGGGACCCACCACCAACCTTACCGCATTTGTAAACCCATGAAATCCTTTGCATTCTGCCATTTCCTTTATTTTCTTCACTTCACACTTACCGTGCCTTTTCGCATCGCCGCCCGCACTTTGCAAACTTTATGGTTTAACTTCTAAGCCCGCACAAAAACTTATATTTCCGCCGATGTGATCCGGAGGGACCCACCATATAATTTGCCGCATTAGCGCATAAACCTTTGTTCACCTTATTTCCTTACCTTTTATGCATTTCACATTTCCCATGGCTTACCGCACGCAGCCCGCACTTTGCAAGTTACAAGTTTTAACTTTAAAGCCGCCTGCAAGTTGTTTTGTTTTGTTTGTGATGTGATCGCAAAAGGGGCATGTGTCAAGCTCGGGAGGGTAGCGCAAAGCACAAATCGCAAAGCTCAGGAGTTAATGGATAAGCACCCACATGTTAAGATGTTTATGGTGCGATGCGATGTGCCACGTCACATTGCATATCGCAAGACTTAAGGTTTTCCCATGTTTGCGCATATGTTAAATGATAAGATCGCCGGTGTGCGATGGAGTGCCAGATGTGATGTGGTTTCGCAAGTGGAACCAATAAAACTTAACGCCCTCCATTTTGTGTTTTATGTACGTGTTTTTGTGTAAAAGAAGTCGAACAGAGCCGAGGGATGATTTGGTTGTTGAACATTGAATTCTCCATTGAATCACTTTGAATGCTCAGGCTCCGACCAATTTTGTATAAACCTGTGTAATTTCTCATATGTTTTAGTGATGGAATGAATTGAATTTCAAAGAAGAGTTGAATAAATTTCAAAATAATTTCTCTTCTGTGTTATTTTCACTGTCTTTCTGCGTATGACTATTATTTTTGACAAAATTAGTGCATTCTCTATGTTTTGAGGGAATGCATTACTCTCTGTTTTTTTTATTTAATAATTTCAACATGGTATCAGAGTAGGTCTAGGCTGTCATTGAAAGGAGTATTTACTAAAGAAGCTGTAAGATTGTTTGTAGAAGTGGAAGTCTCCAGCAGCGAGAAAGCTTTTACAATAGTGAGAAATTTTGTGCTTACACAGTCAAGATGGAAGAAACATGCACAAGCCTAAAAAATCCCCAACTACCACAGTTTAATGGGAAGAATTATGATTATTGGGCTATTACAATGAAAGCCATGTTCTCCTCACAAGATATTTTGGAGCTGGTGGAAAATGGTTTCCAAAAACCAGCAGATGCAACAGCTTACAATGTTTTGACACAAGCACAAAGAGATTTGTTGAGAGAAAATAATAAGAAGGACTCCAAAGCCCTCTTCTATATTTTCCAAGCTATACATGAGAGTATTTTCCCAAGGATTGCAACAAAAACAAAGTCTAAGGGGGCATGGTATACCCTCCAAACAACCTATCAAGGCATGGCAAAGGTGAAGACAACAAAACTTCAAATGCTGAGAAGAGATTTTGAAAATATCTGTATGAAAGAGTATGATAACATAGACTCATTATTCACACATGTGATTGGGTTGGTTACCCAGATAAGGTCTCATGGAGAGACACTTGAAGAAAGGAAAATAGTGGAGAAAGTCTTAAGAACTCTGCCATCAAGGTTTGATGCCATAGTAGTGGCCATAGAAGAGACAAAGTATCTCTCACAGTTTTTATTGGATGAGCTTCATGCATCACTGATGTCTCATGAGCATAGACTGAATAGAGAAAAAAAATCCTCATTGGAGAATGCATTCAAGACACACATGTCTTTTGGTCAAGGTAGAGGTCAAGGAAGATCAAACTACCAAGGAAGAGGAAGAAGCCCACACAGAGGAGGAAGAAGCAGCCCTGCATGCACAAGTAAAAGGGGCAACAATTAGAATCCAAGCCAAGGCTCAAGCCAGAATCAAGCACAAGGAGAAAGGTATGAAAAATCTCAAGTCCAATGTCATTATTGCAAAATGTATGCTCATTATGCAAATGAGTGTAGAAACAAGCAAAATGACATAGGTAATAAACCTAGTGTAAATTTTACAAAAGAAAATCAGAACCAAGGTAATGTGTTTTTAACTTGTAATGTAGCACAAGAAAAACAAGAAGATGTATGGTTCTTAGATTCAGGGTATAGTAACCATATGACTGGAAACATAACAGTGTTTTCCAATCTAGGTGAAAGTGTAAAATATGAAGTGACAACGGGGACTGATAGCAAGGTCTCTGTCATGGGGAAAGGAAGAGTGAACATATTGACAAAGAAAGGAGAGAAGAAGTTTGTGCTAGATGTCTATTATGTACCTGGATTGAAATGTAACCTTGTGAGCATTTGACAGATCGTGCATAAGGGCTACAATGTGTTTTTTAAGAATGATGTGTGTAGAATCATGGATATACCCCCAAGTAGACAGGTAATTAAAAAAGTGCATATGATAAGAAATAGGATGTTTCCTCTCAAGAACATATCAGACTTGAAGGAAGGAGGTGTTGTAGCAGTAGTCACCCAAGAAGTATTTCAAGAAGAAGTGAAAGATGAGAACTGGTTATGGCATTTGATATTTGGACATCTCAATTTTGTAGGTTTGAATTTGTTGCACAGAAAAGGCATGGTAAAGGGATTACCACTCATAGAGAAACCAGAAAACCTATGTGAAGGCTGCATCTTGGGCAAACAACACAGAGAATCATTTCCAACAGGAAAGAGGATAAGGGCAAAGGCACCTTTGGAGATTGTCCACTTAGATTTATGTGGACCAATGCAAACACAATCATTAGTTGGCTGTCACTATATGTTGACATTTATAGATGATTACCCAAGGAAGACATGGGTCTATTTCCCAAAAATGAAAAGTGAAGTGTTTGAACAGTTCTATCACTTCAAAGCTCTTGTTGAGAAGCAAAGTGGAAACTACATAAAAGTGTTGAGAAATGATAGAGGTGGAGAATATATCTCCAAAGACTTCCTACGTTTTTGCAGGGAACATGGAATACACAAGCAGCTTAACACAAGGTATACACCTCAGCAAAACGGTGTAGCAAAAAGAAAGAATAGGACCATCATGGACATGGTAATAAGTATGTTGAAGGAAAATCATTTTCCAAATGAGTATTGGGCAGCGGTTGTCAATTGTGCAACTTATATTTTAAATAGATTTCCAACCAAAGCTGTTATGAACAGAGTTCGATAAGAAGCATGGAGTGGAACAAAGCAAGTTGTCACTCACATGAGAGTGTTTGGATTTGTGGCATATGCACATGTCCTGGATCAGTTAAGGAAGAAGTTGTAAAGCAAGGGAGAGAAGTGTATATTTGTTGGATACAGTGATGAATCCAAGGCTTACAAGCTATATAATCCATCAACCAAAAAAGTAATAATCAGTAGAGATGTTCAGTTCATTGAAGAAGAAGCTTGGGATGGAAGTTTAGAGAAGACTGTAAATGTGAAGACATGTATTTCACATGAAGACAAAGAGGAATTGATTGCAGAAAATAATTCCTCAATGGTGGATCCTCCTCCACCTACACAAGCTCAATAAAGCACACCACAAGCAAGCAATAGAACAACATTAAAAAACCAAGGAAGTGCTTCTCTAATAACACCACAGGGATTAGCAACTCCCTCAAGTTCAAGTGCAACTCCAAGCACATCTTCAACAAATACAAGAAGACCAAAACTTAGAAATTTAAGTGAAATTTATAAGCAAGAAGAAATTAATAGTAATGTTGGTTTGAATTATTTATTTTCTTTATTTTGTCATGTTGATGACCCAATCCATTTTGAAGATGTAGTAAAAGAATAAAAGTGGATTGAAGCAATGAATGAAGAGATAGGAGCAATAGAAAAGAATGACACATGGGAGTTAGTTGACCTCTCACAAGGAAAAGAAGTTATTGGAGTAAAATTGGTCTATAAGACCAAGAGCAACATTCAAGGAAACATATAAAGGCACAAAGAAAGGCTAGTTGTCAAAGGCTAAAAGCAGCAGCAAGGTAGAGACTATGAGGAAACATTTGCACCAGTTGCAAGGATGGAGACAGTGCAGACAGTGTTGTCTATAGAAGCACAACAAAAGTGGAATTTTTTTCAAATAGATGTGAAGTCAACATTCTTGAATGGAGTGTTGAAAGAGGAGGTATATGTTGAAGAACCTTTTGGCTATGAAATAGAAGGCCAAGAACACAAAGTGTGTAAGTTGAAGAAAGCTCTTTAAGGGCTGAAGCAAGCACCAAGAGTGTGGTAAAATAGGATTGATGTTTACCTGATATACAATGGGTTTGAAAAGTGTGATGGTGAACCCACACTCTACATCAAAGAAAATGATGGTAAAATTCTTATTGTTGCTTTATTTGTAGATGATTTGATTTTCACGGGCAATGATGTTTCTCTCATTGTTGATTTTAAAGCAGTCATGAAGAATGAATTTGAAATGACTGCTTTGGGTTTGCTGAGATATTTTTTGGGCATAGAAGTAAAGAAAACAGAAAAGGGGATTTTTATCTCCCAAGCAAGGTATGTTGAAGAAGTTTTAAAGAGGTTTAATATGAATAACAGCAAGCCATCATCAACTCCAACTGTCATGGGGTTGAAATTGAACAAGGAAGATTGCAGCAAGAATGTCAATCCGACATTGTACATGTTATGAAACCAACTCCAAAAATAGAAGAAAAGAGATATCAACACCTTAGAAATAGCCACTTTGAGGGGGAAATCTCCAATACATTACATAAATGAACAATTCTTGGATGATACAAATGACAAAACCTCCACTTTATATATATGAGTCCATGGGGTCACAATGTAATCTTAGACGACCTAACAATAATAATGTAAGGGAACAATAATAACAATATGGGGGTTACAGGGATACAACAATAACAATAAGGGGGTTACACTGACAATAATAAGGGACTATACTAGTAATATAAGGACCTAACATGCTCCTCTCCTTCAAAAAGTGTTGTCCTCAATGCTTGAGTAGCTTTGGGTGCTTCTTTATAAAATTCTCATCCTCCCATGTAGAATCTTCAATGGGTAAGTTCTTCCATTTGATGAGATACTCTGAAATTGATAGATTTCGTAGCTATTGAGTTCTTGTTTCCATGACTGCTTCAGGTTCCATTATGTTTTTTCCTTCCTCATCAAGTTCTGGAAATATTTTTTGAACTGGAAGTTTGTCCCCTATAACCTTTTTTAAGCATGAAACATGGAAAATTGGATGCACTCACGAAGAAGCAGGAAGCTCCAATTGTATGCCATAGTACCAATCATTTGCAACACCTTGTAAGGACCATAATACTTTGGCGATAATTTATTATCCTTCTTAGCTTGCTTGAGGGAAATTTTTTTGTATGGTTGTAGCCATAAAAATACACAGTCCCCCACATAAAAACTTCTCTCACTACGATGTTGATCTGCCTATTGTTTCATTCAATTTTGTGCCAAATTTAGGTTATCCTTTAAGAGTTGGAGAAATTATTTTTGATGCTCTATGTGATCCTCCACTGCTTTAACCCTAGAATTTTCCCTTAAAGAATATGTGATGGACGGTGGATGATATCCATAAAGTGCCATAAATAGGGTCATTTTTCTGCAGTATGGAAGGAAGTGTTATACCACCATTTAGCAAGAGGTAACCATTTAACCCATTTTTCTTGCTTATCAGATACAAAACAACGAAGATATCCTTCCAAAAATTTATTCACTATCTATGTTTGACCATCGAATTGAGGATGATAAGATGAGCTATGAGCTAGTTGAGTACCCAAACAAAAAAATAATTATGTCCAAAAATTTCCTGTAAAAATGGGATCTCTGTCACTTATAATAATCTTTGGGTTTCCATGTAGCTTTTGAATTGTTTCCATGAATGCAGTAGCAACTGTACTTGATTTAAATGGATGAGATAATGCACAAAAGTGTGCATACTTGGTGAGTCTATCAACTACCACCATGATGACACTCCTTCCTTCGGACTTAGGCAAACCTGTGATAAAATCCATTGAAATATCCTCCCAACGTTGACTTGGAATGGATAAATGTTGTAGAAGACCCGGGGTCTTAATTGTCTCAACTTTATTTTGCTGGCAAGCCAAACATTTCGCCACAAACTTTTGAATATCAGATTTAAGGCCATCCCAAAAAAAATTCTTTCTTCACCCTGTGGTAAGTTTTTAAAAAATCCCGAGTGTCCTCCTAAAGGAGAAGTGTGCAATTCCAAAAGAATATTTTGTTTTAGCTGGGAATTATTGCAAATATATAAGCGATCTTTGTACAATAAGGAATCATTTTTCCAACTAAATATATCAAATGTACTAGGATCTTGCTGCAACTTTTGAATGAGTGTCTAAACTTCTTTGTCCTTCTTCCATTCACCCCTTGCTTCGGTTATCCATTCTGGTTGGATAATAGAAATGGTAAAAAGCAATGCTTCCACCTCTTCATCCTTTCTTGAGAGTGCATCTGCAACAACATTTAGCATCCCTTTTTTGTAGATGATTTCAAAGTCATAACCCAACAACTTTGGGACCCATTTTTGCTACTCTTTTGAGGATAGTCTTTGTTACAAAAAGTGTTTAAGACTATCATGATCAGTTTCTACCTTGAAGTGTCTTCCCATTAGGTAAGGTCTCCATTTCTTTAGTGCATGTAGTATTGCCAACGTTTCCTTCTCATAAATAGCCTTTTGTAAATACTTTCCTTCGATTGAATGACTTTCAAAAGAAATAGGTCTTCCTTCTTGCATTAAAACAATACCAATTCCATTTCCTGAGCATCACATTCCACAATAAAGGTTTTTGTGAAGTCTGGCGTAGCTAAGACTAGCGCTAGGCACATTACCTCTTTAAGATGTTCAAAGGCCTTAGTTCTTCAAGATTCCATGAAAATGCATCTTTCTTCAATAATGATGTTATATGTGCTTCTATTCTCCCATAATTCTTAACAAACTTGGGATAATACCCTGTTAACCTGATATATCCACACAATTGCTTTATGGTTGTGGGGACTTTCCATTCCTTAATGGCTTTAATTTTGTTAGGGTCTACCTTAACACCCTCGTAAGATACAATATGACCCAGATATTCCACCTCTTGTACTCCAAAGAAACATTTGGATGTTTTTTCATATAATTATTTCTCCTCCAATTGTTTGAGCACCTTGCCAACATGTTGAACATGATCCTTCCAAGACCTGTTGTAGATTAGTATATCATCAAAAAATACTAGCACAAATTTTCTAAGGAAGGGTTTGAAAATATAATTCATCAACCCTTGAAATGTAGAAGGTGCATTGGTAAGGCCAAAAGGCATGACCAAAAATTCATAATGACCCTCATGAGTTCGAAATGCTGTTTTTGGAATATCTTCAGTCTTCATTCTAATTCGATGATATCCTGAACGAAGATCCAACTTGGTAAAATAAATTGCTCCATGTAATTCATCCAATAATTCATCAATCACAGGAATGGGAAATTTATCTTTAATGGTGAGCTTATTGAGCTCCCTATAATCCGGGCACATGCGCCATGATCCATCCTTCTTGTGTACCAATACTATAGGAGCAGAGAAAGAACTTTGACTAGGTTGAATTATACCTGCCTCTAACATTTCTGCAATCATACGTTCAATTTTTCTCTTTTGGAAGTAAGGATATCTATAAGGTCGGATGTTTGGAGGAACACTTCCTGGAATCAAATGAATAGCATGATCATGATCACGAATAGGTGGGAGTCCTTTGGGAGTTTCAAACACCTTGGAATGATTGTCCAAGACTTGTTGGAGATCTGCAGAAATAGATGATTTTGATGTTGGAACTTCTATTGAGCATAATTATGCAATTACGCCTCGCTGTTCTTTCTTTAGAAGCTTTGTCATGACATTAGAGCTTATTATCCTTCCTGGCTTCCCCGCAATACCCCGTAATTCAACTTCATTTCCCTCTGAAAAAAATTTCAAGAAAAGTTCTTGAAAATTAAAAGCTGCCGTCCCCAAATATTGTAACCATTGTACTCCTAGTACAACATCAGCACCTCCCATAGGAATGGAAAGCATTGGACTAGTCAATACATATTCCCCCATGGTTAACTTGATATTATGGCATTTTCCAGAGAAATTTATAGTTCCTCCATTTGCAACCATCACTTGACATTCTGGTGCTGGGTATAGGAAACAATTCAATTCCTTGGCTACCTTACAATGAATAAAATTATGGGTACTACCTAAATCAATCAACACTATTACCTTTTTCTTCTTGATATGTCCTTCTATCTTGAGAGTTTGAGGAGTGGTAATTCCCGCCAATGCATTACACGATATGGTCAGACTCATTTCTTCCTCTTCTAGGGTTGGTTCCTGGTGTATATCCTCTTCTTGTTCATTTTCTTCTTCCTCTTCACAATCTATGTAAAATCATTTCTTCTCAACACACTTATGACCTTTAGTGTATTTGCTATCACAACTGTAGCAAAGCCCTTTTGCTCTTTTTTCTTCCAATTGTTGTGGTGTCAACCTTGTAGGTTGTGGAAGTCTGGGAGTAGCAACACTTCCATCTTTATAGATGTGAGTGGTAGGCTTCCTTGTCGCCATAATTTTACATTCAATTTTTCTTGCCAACCTGAATGCCTTCTCCAATGAATCAGGTTCCCAAACGCGAACTTCATGTTGGATGTTATCCTTTAAAGTCCTTATGAAGACATCAATCCTGTGTTCCTCTGGAATATCAGTTACCCTTATATTCAATTTTTGGAAGTCCTCAATGTTCTCTACCACTAAACCTTTTTGTTTGAGATTGATTAATTGGCTAAAGAAGGTGTTTCTCTTTCTATCCTCATAATGTGCTATCATTTCCTCCGTAAAAATTGACCAAGTGACAATTTTTTTACAGGAGCAAAGCCATCGATACCATACAAATTCATTTTGTTCTAAATGTAAAGTTGCAATGCGTACCTTTTGTGTGTTTTGCACATTATTGAGATCAAAATATTGCTCCATCTGTAGTATCCATGTTACAGGATCCTTGCCATCAAACTTCCTCATATCCATCTTTGGAATATGGTGGTTCTTTAATCCAACATTAGATTTTATGAAATCACGATTAAGATTTATTTTGTTCTCAGCATGAGTATCCTCTACTATCTTTTCCCCATTAGGAATCATTTCTTGTATCAAATTTGACAAACCTTCCTTCAAACCTTCCATTTCTTCCTTCAAACCTTCCCTTTTTTCTTCCATATCATTCTTCAACCCATCCATCGTAGCTTCCACGCCTTTCTTAAAACCATCCATCTTATCTTTCACGCTTTTCTTCAAAACATCCATTTCATTTTTTGTTGCTCTTTGTGAGAGCGAATTTTGGTGCACTTGCTCTTGTAATTTTGATAGATCATGTTGCAATTCTTCATCTTCAGGAGTCATAGTAGAGTACTTTGAGGGCTTAATGGGTGTTGAATTCTTTTTAGGAGGAATTTTAGAACCCAATATTGATATCTATGCTCAATAGGCCTTTGGAATCACTTATAATTGATTTTTCAAACAAGACTTATGCAATTTGAAAAAAAATACACACGTTTTTCTTGATTTTGAGGAGCTCGATATTGAAACTGACTTATCTCTGTGATTTTGGATCCTCAATACCTAAAATTTGGTCCTACAGTAGCCCTCTGAATCTTCTTTTGAATTCCATATGTCTGACTAGATTTGGATTCTTTAAGAAAAAGTTATGCCCAATCTCCTACGATGACCTAATTATGGACTGGTTCAGTAGATCGAACTTGTATGACTTTCCACATGTCATTGTTTCCTCCTTCAGCTCTAAAATTGATATAGAGAAAACTAAATTCCATGTACTTGTGGCCTCTTTTTATAGAATCCCAATCTGATGCTCAGAGAGAGAGTTATGATTTTTTTCCCATGGTCACCTCTTTGAGATGAAATTCGGGAGCCTTAAACAATTCTAACTTCCACAGATCATATCTCCCAAAATATTGCGAACCAAGATCTGAAATTTTTACAGGAGGTGCCTCACGCTTTTAGCTTTTCTCTATGAAACTTTTAGCTTCTGAACCCTCGTAGAAACAAAGTTATAGAAAAAATTCTGTGATGACCTGTTTAGGTGAAATTTTGGAGCCTGCAAAAAGCCATAACTTCCACAGATCATATCTTCGAAAATATTACGAACCAAGCTCTGAAATTTTGCGACGATGTTCCTCATGATTTCTAATTCGCACTCTAAAAATTGCAACTTCTGATACTTCGTAGAAAAAAAGGTATAGTTAAAATTCCACGATGACCTATTTGGAGCAGCAAAACCCTAGAATCCAAAACTTTGATACCAAATGTTATGAAACTAGCTCCAAAAATAGAAGAAAAGAGATATCAACACCTTAGAAATAGCCACTTCTAGGGGGAAACCTCCAATACATTACATAAATGAACAATTCTTAGATGATACAAATGAAAAAACCTCCATTCTATATATAGGAGTCCATGGGGCCACAATGTAATCCTATCCGACCTAATAATAATAATGTAAGGGCACAATAATAACAATATGGGGGTTACAGGGATACAACAATAAAAAAAAAGGGGGTTACACTGACAACAATAAGGGACCATACTAGTAATATAAGGACCTAACAGTACAAGAGCATGGTTGGCAGTCTAATGTATTTGACTGCAACTAGGCTTGATAAGATATATGCAGTAAGCTTGATATCGAGATTCATGGAGACACCCAAAGAGACACATTGTCAAGCAGGCAAGAGAATTTCAAGGTATGTAAATGGAACAAAGGAGTATGGTGTTATATACTCCAAAAATGATAATTTTAAGCTTATTGGTTACACTAATAGTGATTGGGATGGAAGTGTTGATGACAGAAAGAGCACATCAGGTTATGTTTTTCATTTGGGATCGAGAGCCATTTCATGGGCTTCCAAGAAAAAACCAATAGTTTCATTATCAACAGTAGAAGTTGAATATGTAGCAACAACAGCAACAACATGCCAAGAATTTTGGATGAGAAGGATGCTGAAGGATTTATGTCATGAGCAAGACAAAGGAACCAAAATTTTCTATGATAAAAAATCAGCGATTTCCTTGTCAAAGAATTGTGTTTTCCACAACAGAACAAAGCATATTGATGCCAAATTCCATTTCATAAGAGAATTAGTTAACAATAGTGAAATTGTTTTGTGTATAAATTTACATTAATATTGATGTATTACCGGATTCTCCTGATCTAACAATATTTATCTTCTTGCTAAATACAGAATCCTTCCACTGTTAAACTTGCCAAAATTTAAAACTCAATTGCAAACACATGTGAATAAATTCAATCGCACATAACACAGTTGTTTAACGGGAAAGCTTAAATTTGAGAACCCCAACTATCATATATCATGTATATCAATGGAATCATGTAATAATCTCATACAAATCTTAGTACATCAAGCTCTCAGTACAATCAACAATCATTACACACTGTCATGCAGAAATTTGCATATATGTGCACCAATTTCTTGCCTCCTGACAGCCTGCCTCCACTGCACAATTCTTGTTGAAGAAGACCACTGAATGAATTCAAATTGGCCTTTCCTTGATTGCGCAATCCTCATTGGCAACTCCAATGTGTGTCAGATGCATTAAATGCATCACTATAGTCACAACGGATAGCCCATATCACCCTTTCACCTATCTCTCCACTGGGTCTCCACTGGAACTGACATGCAAGTAGTTAACTGTTGTATTTTTTCATTTGTTTGTGAGTTATTAGTTGTGAATTAATTAACTAATTAATTCACTTAACTCTCACTAGTGTATATTTCAGTTAGACTAGATACAACTAGCTCAATTGAGTTCAACTCACTTAACTGAGTTAAATTAAATAACAACTCTCGTAACTACTCTTCCAACTCTGTCAAAACTTTGTCACTTCAGTTCTAATTGACTCCTCCATGCATGAGCCACCAATAACCCTAGGAATTGCATAAGTCCTTCATCCCACTGATTTTCCAAATATGTTCACTAAAATAAAGTGCTCCAAGAGTATAAGTTGATATTTATTGTCAGATTATTATTAAGGGCTAATAATGATCAACAATGCATCTATATTTAGATTTACAATATATAAATAGACTTCGCCCAATATTATAAAAATAGAATTTATTTTATTTTTAAGATTTGACCAACCATCTACAAATAGCATCCTGCAACTTATAGAATATGATCACCATGTCTAAAAATAGACATACACATAAAAATAGCCTACGGGCCCCACTTAGTGAAGGTGCTTACTTTTCACCAAGCTCATCATCTTGTTGAATATCAACACTCCCTCTCAACAAGATAGGGATTATCCTTCACCCCAATCTTGCCTCTATGGTATTCGAATTTGCTCCAGCTGAGTGCCTTCATCAGAATATCTGCATCCTGATCTTCTGTAGGAATGTACTGAAGCAACATGATCTTCCGCTGCACACAATCTCTGATATGATGATACCAGATATCAATATGTTTAGATCTATCATAAAACACAAGATTAATCGAGAGTTTAATGCAACTCTGATTATCACAATGTATCATTGTAGGATCTAAATGTGAACCGAACAAACTGATTAGGATCTTCCTCATCTAGATAGCCTCACATGCAGCTTGACTTGCTACCATGTATTCTGCTATCGTTGAACTGAGTGCAATGGATCTTTGTTTCCTGTTGTACCAAGAAACTATTGTAGATCCGATATTGAAAACCTCTCCTGATGTGCTCTTTCTATCCGTTAGGTTGCCTACCCAATCTGCATCCGTGAAGCCATGCAACTTCACCTCATTCGTCTGTCTGTACCATAAGCCATACTCAGATGTGCCCTTGAGATACCTTAGGAAATGCTTGCATGCCTTCCAAAAGAGCTTGGTAGGATTAACCATCGCTTGTGAAAGCTGGTTCACCGCATAGCATATGTCTGGTCTTGTATTAACTAAATACATGAGCAAACCCACCAATTGCCTATAAACAGTGGCATCCACTACCTCTCTCGATGTAGCATCCTCTTTCCTCCAATTTCCTGGAAGAGGAGTATCCATGGGCTTGCAATCCTACATGTGAAACTTACCAAGTATCTCTCGAGCATACTTGCCTTGAGACACAAACATTTCACCTTCTCGCTGCCATATTTCCAATCCAAGGAAATAATGAAGGAGGCCCAAATCCTTCATCTCAAACTCCTTTGCAATATCTAACTTGCATGAGTGTATCAACTGCTCATCACCCATTAGTATTAAATCATCAACATAAAGAAAAATTATTAAAAGCTTACCCTCCACCATAATTTGGTATAGGTTTGCATCCGCCTCACTCTTGGTGAAGCCAAGTCCAGTGAAATAGATGTTGATCTGTGTGTACCAAGCATGTGGTGCTTGCTTCAGCCCATACAATGCTCTTTTGAGTCTGCACACATGCGACTCGCTGCTGAAGATCTCAAATCCTTCAGGCTACTCAATGTACACCTCTTCCTCAAAGATCCCATTAAGGAACACAGTCTTCACATCCATCTGATGAATGTGACAACCCATCTACACCAAGAGAGAAAGGATGGCCCTTATGGAAGAATATCGTGCAACAGGTGCAAAGGTTTCTTCATAATCAATCCCCTCAATCTATGAGAATCCTTGGGCAACAAATCTTTCCTTATAGTTCTCGATGCTCCCATCAGCAGCTTGCTTTACCTTGTAAATCCATTTCGAATCTACCACCGATTTACCCACCGGCCTTGGAACAATCTCCCAAGCACTGTTTCTGACATTGGAGTTATACTCCTCCACCATGGCATCTACCCATGTGGGATCCTATGCTGCTTCTTCAAAATAATATGGCTCTTTCACAACACACTTAATCATAAGAGCCATGTATCCAGTAAATCGTTCAAGTGACTATCTTTGTCCGGGTTGTGATGTAGGTACTCCTACATTCTCTGCCGCATCAAGCTTTAGTCTCTCAGCTTCTGTGGTACGCTTTCTGCTAGATCTGATGTTTGGTTCTGCATGAGTGGACTTCTCCATTCCATGAATCTCCTCCTATGGCTGATCCACATCTAGAGGCTCATCTTTGGGAACAAGAAGTTCCTCCTCCACATGCAAGTGTAGCTTCCTCTCAAGCGAAAACTTCATGGCTTTCACCTCATTGAATTTTATATCCCATCGCACCACAGTCATTCAAATGTTTGGAAAATACACATGATAATTATGGGGTGTTTCTATGTACCCCACAAATATCCCAACTTCTGCAGTCGGCTCCAGCTTCTTCCTGGCATCCTTTTTCACATGAATGTAATCAGATGAGCCAAAAATATTCAAATGAGAAATATCAGGCTTCTTACCAGTAAAAGCTTCTTCAGGTATACTCATGCCAAGTAATCTATGAGGACAATGGTTTTTCACATAAACTGCATTGTTGCATGCTTCTGCCCACAAGTGCATCGGTAGGCCCTGTTCATGCAGCATAGCTTGTGTTACACCCACGATCGTTCTGTTCTTCCTCTCTGTGACCCCATTCTGCTGTGGGTTATGAGGTGCTATGAGTTCTCTTCGAATTCATTCGAGATATATTCACCACCATTATTGCTCTGTAGAGCCTTCACTTGCTTCCTCGACTCCTTCTCCACCAATGCTTTAAACTCAAAGAACTTTGAGAATGTTTCGCTCTTCTTGTGCATGAAGAAGATCCAGCATTTACGAGAATAGTCATCAACAAAAATAACATAATACCTGTGTTTTTCTATTGAAGCAACCGAGTAAGGTCCACACACATTTGTGTGAATTCTCTCCAGGATCACCGAAGCACGGTTCTCCTTCTCATGAAAGGTGGTCTTCACAAACTTACCCATAGTACATACCTTGCACTAATCTGAATGTGCAATAGTACCCTTGGGAATTCTAGTAGAAATATACTACAAAATCTTCAAGGCACCATGGTGAAGATGGCCCAACCTCCTGTGCCATAATTAGCCCTCATCCTGACTCACCACTTCTTCTGCTTTACCCATCATTGTAGCGCAACCATCTACCTCCAACTTGTAGAAATTCTTAACTCAAATCCATATCCTCTTGGTTTGACCCATTGTTTATGTTGCAGGAAATCTTTTCCCTCGCTGAAAACAACGTCATAACCTCTGTCTTCCAACATTGCGACCAAGACCAAGTTCTTCTTCAGACCTAGAACATGCATAAAATCTTTCAACATAAATGGTTTACCTAACCCCCTCTCAAAGGTAATGGTTCCAATGTTGGTCGCACTGTATCTACCATCGTCATCCATCTCCATATGCATTTGGAGATCCTTCTCCTCCAAGTCACTAAACAACTCCTTGTCTCTCGTCATATGGAAGGACGCACCACTATCAAGATACCACACCGATCCCATTGTGCTTGAAACCAAGAATGCGATCAAAGAGAAATCAAGTTCAAATTGCGAGGCTAAGGCCTCACCTACTGTAGCTCCAGCAGCCTTCTTGATCTTCTTTTTCTGTGGGCAATTAGTTGCGAGATGCCCATGTTCGTGACAGTGAAAACACTTCACTTTGGACAAATCCAACTTCTTGCCTTTAGCCTTGGATTTTGGATGCTATTTCTTCCCCTTCCCTTTCCTTTCTTTGGCAGCCAAAGTGAAATTCTCTTCATCATCATTCTTCGATGAAGAGTCGTCCCTGGTATTCCTCCTTATCTCCTCCTGCACAAGATCCGACCAAAGTTTCTCCCAATCCGAAAGTTTATCTCGTCCATTGACAGAGTCTTCATAGCTGTGCCAGCTCTTTGGAAGCCCAAGGAGAGCCAAGCTCACCAAGTCATCATCCGCAACTATAATCCCGACACTTCCCAATTCATCCCTACATTGGACAAACTTCATGAGATATTTTGGAATACTTTCACCCTTCTCCATTTTTATTTTTTTGAGATTATCTTTCAGCGCCAACTTCCTATGGTCACTGCTGCTTTGGAAAAGATCTGTCAAAGCCTTCCACATTGCAAATAGAGTGGATTTCCCATGAATTCTTGACACAATATGGTCTTTCACACCTTCCAACAGAATTCTTCTTGTCTTTGCTACCTTCTTTTTCCATGCATCAAGTCCTGCAGCATCGCTAGAAGTAGGCTTAGGAACATCGCTATCGATGAACTCCTTCAGTCCATTATCCTCAAGCACCACCTCCATACTATCCTTCCAGGCTATTTAATTTGAGCTACCCTCAAGGGCATACTCCAATCGCAACCCATTGAAATACATTTCAATGAATACTCAATTGTCGCACAAGATATTTCTGCAGCAAATTTGAATTGTCTACCAGCACAAGACTTAGCACTTATTCACAATTTCAATCTCCAGTGATCAATACTGCTCTGATACCATGTAGAAATTTATATTAATACTAATTTATTACCATATTCTCCTGATCTAACAATATTTATCTTATTTCTAAATACATAATCCTTCCACTGTTAAACTTGCGGAAATTTAAAACTCAATTTCAAACACGTGTGAATAAATTCAATTGCACATAACACAATTGTTTAATGGGAAAGCTTAAAGTTGAAAACCCCAACTATAATATATTATGTATATCAATGGAATCATGTAATAATCTCGTACAAATCTTAGTACATCAAGCAGTCAGTACAATCAACAATCATTACACACTGTCATGCAGAAATTTTCATATCTATGCACCAATTTCTTACGCCTGACAGCCTGCCTCCACTGCGCAATCCCTGCTGAAGAAGACCACTAAATGAATTCGAATTGGCCTTGCCTTGACTGTGAAATCCTCATTGGCAACTCCAATGTGTGTCAGATGCATTGAATGCATCACTATAGTCACAACGAATAGTCCATCTCACCCTTTCACCTATCTCTCCATTGGGTCTCCACTGGAACTGACATGCAAGTAGTTAAATCCTGTATTTGTTCATTTTTTTGTGAGTTATTAGTTGTGAATTAATTAAATAATTAATTCTCTTAACTCTCACTCGTGTATCTTTCAGTTATACTAGATACAACTAGCTCAACTGAGTTCAACTCCCTTAACCGAGTTAAACTAAATAATAACTCACGTAACTACTCTTCCAAATCTGTCATAACTTTGCCACTTTAGTTCTAGCTAACTCCTCAGATATGCATGAGCCACCAATAACCCTAGGAATTGTGTAATTCCTTCAGCCCACTGATTTTCCAAATCTGTTCACTGAAATAAAGTGCTCCAAGAGAATAAGTTGATATTTATTGTTGGATTATTATTAAGGGCTAATAATAATTGACATGCATCTATATTTAGATTGACGATCTATAAATAGACTTCACCCAATATTCTAAAAATAGAATTTCATCTATTTTTCAACATTTTGTAGCATTGCAAGTCAGAGGAATAGTTTTTTGATATCCTCACAAAGCCATTGGGACAGAAGATTTTTTTTTATCTCAGACAGTGTCTGGGAATTATCAATGGCGGCAGTTGTGATTAAGGAGGAGTGTTGGAAATACTCACAACCACCACCATGAATAAGGAGTGGCAGTAGCCCACACTTAATTGAATTTTCTGTGTAGGGAAAGACAAGCCTCAATTTTCAAATTTGGAGGCGTTCACGCAAAAAAATCAAAACCGAGTATCGAGATCCATACTCTATGTTATTTATTACTTAGCCATATTCACCTACATGTTTTCCCGCAGCTTCGCACCTGCAAATTTTCTTGTTTACCCTTAAGTTTTTTCATTGAATGTTATTTCCCTGTCGATGTGATATCAGCGGGACCCACCAACCTTACTGTATTTGTAAACCTATGAAATCCTTTGCATTCTGCTATTTCCTTTTTTTTATGCACTTCGCACTTACCGCGCCTTTTCACGTCATCGCTCGCACTTCGAAAAATTTATGGTTTAACTTTTAAGCTTGCACCAAAACCTATATTTCCGTCGATGTGATCTGGTGGGACCCACCATATACTTTGCTGCATTACCACATAAAACTTTGTTTGCCTTATTTCCTTACCTTTTATGCATTTTTCATTTCCCACAGCTTACCGCCCATAGCCCGCACTTCACAAGTTATAAGTTTTAACTTTAAAGCTGCCTGCAATTTGTTTTATTTTGTTTGTGATGCAATCGTAATAGGGGCACGTGTTAAGCTTAGGAGGTTAGTGCAAAGCACACATCGCAAAGCTCAGGAGTTAACAAATAAGCACCCACAGGTTAAGATGTTTATGGTGCAAAGCGATGTGTCACGTCACATCGCATATCGCAAGACTTAAGGTTTTCCCGTGCTCGCGCATATGTTAAATGATAAGATCGTTGATGTGTGATGGAGCACTGGATGTGATGTGATTTCACAAGAGGAACCAATAAGAATTCATGTCCGCCATTTTGTGTTTCCTGTACACATTTTCCTTTATAGGCAACCAAACAGAGCCGAGGGACGATTTGGTTATTGAACGTTTGATTCTACTTTGAATTTCTTTGAATGCTCAGGCTCCGGTCAATTTTGTATAAACCTGTGTAATTTCTCATATGTTTTAGTGATAAAATGAATCAAATTTCAGAGAAGAGTTGAATAAATTTCAAAATAATTCGTCTTTTACATTATTTTCACTGTCTGTTTGTGTATAACTATTATTTTCCACAAAATTAGTGCATTCTCTGTGTTTTGGGGGAATGCATTCCTCTATTTTTTGTTTATTCTAGAATTTCAACAATTGATTTTACATGTAAGCTCTCTACCATTTCATGTACTCATGATACTTAACCATGCTAACCCTTATTCAGCTCATTACATGGTATTCCAATATCTGTTTTATATATGTAATAGTTATGAAATCTCTTCTATCTCATATCTATACTGCTACCTCTTGATTGCTAGCATGTGAATCTTATGGAGATAAGGTACCATGTTTATAGAGATACTATATATTATATAAGCTATTAGTTCTGAATCTAACTAAGCCACCTATTACTACCATTGCTTTACTAATCACGATATGAATTGTAATAAGAGGCTAATCCATAATATTGATCTAACTAGTAATACTAGTTCCTATGAATGAGCTAGCAACATAGGCATAAGCATATCTATAAGCAAGGATAGAAAAGCTAGAAGCATATCCATCAGCAGCCTCTATACTAGTTTCAAATTATCCAGCCAAAGAACCAAATCCAAAGGTAGCACAAGAATTTCCAAAAGTTGAAGCAATAGCAGCATCAGTAGCCCAAGTAGTCCCAGTTGAACCAGCCTCAGTTCCCAGAGCAACATTACCAAGGTCATTCCCATAATTTTTTGAACCAAAAAAAAAGAAATAGAATTCACGGGATCATTCAAATGAGCATAAGTTGAAGGAGATTTATTACCATTTCCAGCAGTTGAAGCAATAGCAGCATCAACAGCCCAAAGTATTCCCAGTTGAACCAACCTCAGTTCCCAGAGCAACATTACCAGGGTCATTCTCAGTTCCCAGAGCAACATTACCAGGGTCATTCTCGTAATTGGTTGAACCAACAAAAAAGCAACAGAATTCACAGGATCATTCAAATGAGCATAATTTGAAGGAGCTTTATTCCCATTAGCACAACTAGAAGTTGAACCAACCTCATTATGACCAAGAATAGCATTCCCAAGATCATTTCAAGAAGCATCAGTTGAACCAATATCAATAGAATATGGAGCTTTCCAAGCAGTAGTTCCCGCATCACTAGTAGAATCGGGCTCATTCCCATCAACACCAGTAGAATAATATTCATTACCATCATTCCCAAGAGTAGCTAAAGGAGTGATTCCGGGATCATTTCAATAAGCTGAACCAGAAGGCATCATCATAATTGAAAAAAGAACCAATTGAACCACCAACACAAGGAGGAATAGGCCTAGTCGAAGCATCAGAACGACCAACAGCCCCATCAGCATCCCCACCATAAGCACCAGTCAAACCAATAGGATCAATTCTAGGAGAATTCTCATCAATAATATTCCCAGTTGAACCAGCCTCAGTACCAATAGCAGTTCTATTAGCACTAGTTGAAGGAGCATGATTCCCCATCAACACCAGTTGAACCAACCTCCTCAAGATCATTTCAAGAAGCATAAGTTGAAATGAAATTATTTGAGTAAGCAGAAGTAGGAGGATCAAAATCCCTAGAAGCACCAATTGAACTGAAATTTCAATAAACAGTTGAAGGGGGCATCATTGAAATGGGCAGTTGAAGAAGCATAATTCCCAACAACCCAATAAGCATCCCCACCATCAACAACACTAATTGAACCATATGCGTAAGCCCAAGCATCACCAGTTTAACCAACATCAATTGAATAAGGAGTCTTACCAGCACCGGTCCCAACCTCAGTTCCATAATCATTTGAATTGGCATTTGAAGAGGCTTTATTCCCAGCCCCAAAAGCATCAATCAAACCAATATTCTAAGCATTACTAGCCCACACAGAAAAATAAGCATCATAAACATAAGTTGAAATGAGATTCTAAATTCTAAGAAGAAAAACTAGTTAAACCAACATTTCAATCAGTTGAAGAACTAGCCCAAACAGCAAAAGAAAGCAACATTTGAACCAACATTCCCAGGATCATTTTCATAAGCATTTAAAGGAGATGAATTCCCAGTTTCCTCAATTCCAAGATCATTTATAGCAACAAAAATTAAACCAATTGAGCTAACATTTCATAAGAAGTTGAAGGAGCAACATTCCTAGGATCATTCCAAGTAGCACTAGTATAAGTTGAAATGGGATCCCCAGCTTCCTCAGTTCCAAGATCAGTTCCATCTGAATTACCAGTTGAACCAACATGATTTCCATCATTTTAATAAGTGAAAGGAAGCCCAACACAAGCAATACCAGGGTCATTTATAGCAGCACCACTAGTTGAACTAATCGCATTATTTCAATCAACACCAGTTTAACTAGTCCCAACATCATCAGTTGAAGTAGAAAAACCAGCCTCAGAACAAGAAACACCAGTAGAACAAACATAAATTGAATAAGAAGCCTTACTAAAATTACCAGTACTAGTTCAAGGATCATTCATATAGGAAGCATCAATTGAACCAACAGTTCCAAGCTATGCAACACTGGCCCCAACAGTGTTTAAAGCAACATGACCAGGATCAATTCCAGTTGAATCCCCAACCCTATACGTACCAGTTGAAATGGGATTCCGAGCCTCATTTGTTGTAGCATTTCAAGGATTAGTCGAACCAGTTATATTCCCAAGAGGATTTTCCATAACACCAGTTGAAACCTGTATAACTAGCATTTGAGTCAGCACCAACATCACAAGAAGTCCCAACACCAGATTTTAATAAACAACATTTTCATCATAAGCTGAGCCAACATTTAAATTAGAAGTTCCTAGAACAACATAATCAGAAATTGAAGGGGCATCAGTTGAACTAGTCCCAGTTTCATCAGTTTAACCAACGTCAATAAAGGGGTCATCATTCCCAGAAGCACCAATTGAATCCTTTTTCATTCCCAGGATCAGTTCCAGGATAATTTCTAGAAGCATTATTCCCTGCATCCCCAAAAGCACCAGTTGAATTGGCATCCCCATCAACACAGTTGAACAAGTGTCATATACAGCTTCATTAGAACCATATGAGCTAGGCTCAGCAAAATTAGCCTTAGTTCCAGGATCAGATCCCAAAGCATTTATAATAGCACCACTAGGACCAGCAGGATTCATTATAATCTCATTCCCAGAATAATTTCAAGAAACACCAGTTAAAACAACATAAATTGAACCAGTTAAACCAACGTCAATAAAGGGGTCATCATTCCCAAGAGAATTCCCACCATCAGCAATATAACTGGCTTCATTCCCATAAGCAGGCTTCATTCCCATAAGCACCAGTTTAACCAAAAGATTCACATATTATATCATTCCCATATGCACCAGTTGAACCTGGATTCCTAGTAGCACCAATTGAACCGGCATTTCAAGCAGCCCTATACGCACCAGTGAAAATGGGATTCCCAGCCTAACCAGTTATTGAACAAACATTATAAGCAGTTGAAGAAACTTTATTCCCCCCAGCATTACCAGTAGTTGAACTGACAGTCCTCGAAGCACAAGTTGAACCAACATCATAATTATTTTTCCCAGTCTCAGTTGCAGCAGTTGTTGAAGAGGTAGCAACCCCAGGATCAAAAGTCCCAACCCAAGCATAAGCAGCTCCATAAGCAGTTCAAGTATAATCACCAGTTCCCGAATCATGCATTTCCATCATCAGTTGAATCAACCTCATTTCCAGGATAAAAGTATTACTTGGAAAAGATAACCAACATTACCACAACAAATAGCACTACAACCAGTAGCATCACGATGGACAAGGCCTGATGGAACATACCACCAATAGAGGTTACAAGAGCTATGAGTATTATAAGTCCTGGACTAAAAAAGTGGTCTGGAATATATATATACAAGGATAGAGGTCTCCTACAAGGATAGGTCTGGATGAAAGCACTAGGTATTAGCACATGCATAGTTCATAGGACACTGAGACTGTAGGTATGGAAATCATAGAGAGGACTAGGAAATTTATAAGATAGAGGTCTGGAGGTCTGGACTAATAGATATGTTTCCATTATTATTTAGTAGAACATTTTCTATGTGATTAAGAAAGTCTAAGATAGATAGATACCATAAAGACATGGGACCATATCAAGGGCAAAAAAGATACCTTGAGATTAATTAACAAGAGAGAATCACCTGGGTGGGGACTAAGATAAGTGATTGTGGCAAGAGGCTAGCTAAGGGTAGGAATAGTAGAGTAGAATTAGGAACACTCCTAGTAGCCTTGCTAGCAACAGCACAACCGACAGTTCTAGCATTTTCATCGTCAATTAAAGGAGCCTTATTCCTAGGATCAGTTCTATATGCATTTTCATTATCAGATGAAGGAACATGATTCCCAACAGGCTAAATTAACCAGCTTCCTAGCATCACCGGTAGTGGAACCAACATCAATTGAAGCACCCCAAAGAAAATAAAAAAGAAAATTCCCAGAATCAAAACAAGGAGCATTGGAACTAGCAGCCTCATATGCACTAGTTGAATGAGAACCAATTGAACATGCATCATTTCCAAGAGCATTTCCAGAGCCATCAATTGACAAAGCAGAATTCCAAGCATCACCAGTCTAGCCATCTTTTAATTCCCAAGAACATCCCCATAAGTATAACCAGTAGAAGATATAGGATAATTTCCAAGATCAATCGAACCAGTCTCAGTTTCATGATAATTAGAACCAACATTCGTTCTAACATTCTCATTTGAACTGGCATCATTATGACCAACAGATATAGGATCATTTCTAGCAACACCAATTGCATAAGCAGTCTTACTAGCACCAGTTCCAAAATCAGTTCCAGGGTCATTTTCATAAGTGGTTGAAGGGGCATTGTTCCAAAACTGGAAATGGAATTATTTCCAACAGTTGAAGAAAAAGTAGGCCAAGCATCACTAGTTGAACCTGAATTCCCAGCGTCAACACTTTAACCAACATCAATTGAATAAGGACCCGCACCAACACCAACTAGGCCTTCTTTTTTTGGTATTTCTTTTTTTAAGCATGTTCCCAAATTTTCTAGGATAATTACTAGTATAAAAAGGAATCCCAGTCTCAGTTCCATCTGCATCATTTGCAACATCAGTGGAAGTAGCAACATTCCCATAAAAAGCTGAAGGAGCATTCTTAACAGTCTTTCCAGAAGCACCAGTGGAGTTCTAGGATAAGTTGAATAAGATGTTGAAGGAGCATTTGAATCGACATCATTCGAATAAGAAGTTTAAGAATAAGCATTTAAAGCAACATTCCTAGCAGCAAAAAGAGTCCCAACATAATAAGCACCAGTTGAACCAGTCTTATTAGTATTATTATTCCCAGTCTCAGTAACAATAGCAGTTCCAATAGGAGCATTTCCAGCAGCCCCATCAGCACCAACAGAATAAGCTTCATTCTGAGCATCACCAGAAGAACCAACATTATTATTTTCAGCCCGAGCATCACCAACATCATCAGTAGGACCGGGATCCCCATCACCAATTGAACTAGGTTCATTTCTATAATAAGTTGAAATGGAATTATTCCCAGCATCCACAGAAGAAAAAGTAGCAGTTGAACCAAAATAGTATAACGAGCAACATTTCCAAGATCATTTCAACAGAATCCCCATAAGCACTAGTTTTTTTATCAACACCAGTTCCAATGTAATTTCCACCATCGGCACTTTTTAGAGCAGTTAAAGCATAATTCCCAGGAAAAAAACATTAAAATATGACAACAAAATGTAAATAAGTAATTCTGGGAAAATTTACTTATTACCTGTTGATTGGTTTTATAACAGAATGTAGTTAGAATAACGAAATAGCCTAGGTTAAATAAGATGGCCCGAGTGGCTTGTATGTACGGAGAATCATTTGATTAATAGAGTTTCCAATCCCTTGCCCCGTGGAGGTTTCCTTTACACCATGTCAAGGTTTTACCACGTAAATTCTATGTATTTACTTATGTGTGTTTATCCTTCAGTTTTGTCATTCAGTTATGAATTGTATTTTCTTTTTCATTTAGTGTTTCCCAAACAACAAGTGGTATCAGAGCCATTCTAAAATGAATTTGAAACTATCCGTGGGATAAGTCTTTGTGGAAGGTTTTCCGTAGGCTGTGTTAGCCACCTATGAAATTTTTGTCAAGCAAGCAAGTGGCTAAATATTTTTCTGAGCCTTCAAGAAATACATTTCCTCTAAAAAAATATCATTCTTGAAGCCTCTATGTGCCCTTTTCCTTAGAAAATATTTGCACTGCCATTTCCATCCAAAAAGCGTCACTGTCTGTGAAAAAATTATGCTCAGAAAGGCCTCCATTTGCCCCTTTGTATCCCTACAAAATCCCTCATTTTAACCCTTTTTTCCCCTTCTCAAATTTCCCCTTTGACCCCCAAAATCCCTTCCTAATTCTTCCAAACCATCAAATTCCTCTTTTTAAAACCAAGTGAAATCCCTTCATTTGATTTTAGAATCCCTTTTCCCCTCTACCGGAGCCTCTATTCAGCCTTAAAATAGGCCCAAAACCCATTTTTTATTATATAACAGGCCTAAGCCTCTTTCGGCTAAGCCCGACCCCTTCTCCACATGTAACCAAGCGCTAAGACCAAGCGTTGAGGCATAAAGCACTTATCGAAATCAGAAGTATGAGGGGTGCACATTTCTGTGTTATATGGAAATTTTCCGATGTGATGAGTTCTTTGGTCTATCAGCCTCCGCTGACGTCTCCGTCGTTGATCTCCTAAAAGATCCAACGGCCAATGCTAGTTGCATCCACAGTTAAGAATAAGCATTTAAAGCAAAATTCCTAGCAGCAAAAAGAGTCCCAACATAATAAGCACCAGTTGAACCAGTCTTATTAGTATTATTATTCCCAGTCTCAGTAACAATAGCAGTTCCAATAGGAGCATTTCCAGCAGCCCCATCAGCACCAACAGAATAAGCTTCATTCCGAGCATCACCAGAAGAACCAACATTATTATTTTCAGCCCGAGCATCACCAACATCATTAGTAGGACCGGGATCCCCATCACCAATTGAACCAGGTTCATTTCTGTAATAAGTTGAAATGGAATTATTCCCAGCATCCACAAAATCAAAAGCAGCAGTTGAACCAAAATAGTATAACGAGCAACATTTCCAAGATAATTTCAATAGAATCCCCATAAGCACTAGTTTTTTTATCAACACCAGTTCCAATGTAATTTCCACCATCAGCACTTTTTAGAGCAGTTAAGCATAATTCCCAGGAAAAAAACATTAAAATATGACAAAAAAATGTAAATAAGTAATTCTGGGAAAATTTACTTATTACCTGTTGATTGGTTTTATAACAGAATGTAGTTAGAATAACGAAATAGCCTAGGTTAAATAAGATGGCCCGAGTGGCTTGTATGTATGGAGAATCGTTTGATTAATAGAGTTTCCAATCCCTTGCCCCGTGGAGGTTTCCTTTACACCATGTCAAGGTTTTACCACCTAAATTCTATGTATTTACTTATGTGTGTTTATCCTTCAGTTTTGTCATTCAGTTATGAATTTTATTTTCTTTTTCATTTAATGTTTCCCAAACAGAAATTAGTATCAGAGCCATTCTAAAATGAATTTGAAACTATCTGTGGGAGAAGTCTTTGTGGAAGGTTTGTCGTCCACTGTGTTAGCCACCTATGAAATTTTTGTCAAGCAAACAGGTGGCTAAATATTTTTCTCAGCCTTCAAGAAATAAATTTCCTCTGAAAACATATCATTCTTGAAGCCTCTATGTGCCCTTTTCCTTAGAAAATATCTGCACTGCTGTTTCCATCCAAAAAGCCTCACTGTCTGTGAAAAACTTATGCTCAGAAAGGCCTCCATTTGCCCCTTTGTATCCCTGCAAAATCCCTCATTTTAACCCTTTTTTCCCCTTCTCAAATTTCCCCTTTGACCCTTAAAATCCCTTCCTAAGTCTTCCAAACCATCAAATTCCTCTTTTTAAAACCAGGTGAAAACCCCTCATTTGATTTTAGAATCCCTTTTTCCCTCTACCGGAGCCTCTATTCAGCCTTAAAATAGGCCCAAAACCCATTTTTTATTATATAATAGGCCTAAGCCTCTTTTGGCTAAGCCCAGCCCCTTCTCCGCATGTAACCGAGTGCTAAGACCAAGCATTGAGGCATAAAGCGCTTATCAGAATTAGAGTCTGAGGGGTGCACATTTCTGTGTTATATGGAAATTTTTCGATGCGATGAGTTCTTTGGTCTATCGTCCTCCTCTGATGTCTCCACCGTTGATCTCCTAAAATATCCAACGTCCAGTGCTAGTTGCATCCACAGTCAATCGCAATCGGAAGTTAGAAGGAAGCGCATTTCTTTATAAAACGAAAATCTCCCAATGCGATGGTGTTTTGTTCTGTCGGTCTTTGGTGAAATATCCACCGTAGATCTATATAGATCTAATGGTCCGCACCTGTTTCACCGCACCCCTGCCTCATCGCTTTGTAAACTCCCAATGGTGATCTTCGCCATTGATTCCCATTCAAATCTGACGACCATTGCATCATCGGAGCTTTTTTATTGCGCCAATCGCAACTCTTTATATCCCGAATTGGTCGATCCTCGATTGAATCCTAGCCATTGAACCCACAAGAACCAACAGCCAATATTTTATCTCACTCCGCCCCCGTACCCCCAATTGGTCACTCTCGATCCAATCCTGACCGTCGATCTTCCGTCAATCTGACAGTCCAGATGCAATCACAACATCGTCCCATCAAAGTTTTGGCCCTTCCCTCCTCCGAATCCAATTTAATCTCAATCATCCATCCCATGGATCCAATGGCTCATATTCTCCCTGCTCATCAAATAGCTCCTCTGATTTTTTCTCCCTCTTCAGATCTCTGCCATTCATTCCACTGATCGGACGGCCCACATTTAAACTGCCTATGACTTGACCCCCGCTTCCGATCGTGCATCTCTCCATATTGCGCTCCATCTGCCATTGTCAGATCTCACAGTCCTAGATCCAACGGCCAGCATCCATATCGCGTTCGTTCTTCATCTGAAGTTTAATAGTTTGAACTCACATGATATAGGTGGTTTCATTTTTCCACGTGTCGAGCAGCAAAGCATATCGTGTGATTTTGGGAAAATTCCCAAACCCGCCTTTTGTCGTGCGAAAACAACGGTTTTTATCCTAAAAACCACTTCCCCTCTTCTGCCTCTGGAGTTTCTTCCACGCAATCCCGACCGTTGATCTGTGCAGATCAACGGCCCTCATCACATCTCACATTACATTCATATTTTTCCATTGGGCAATCAAAGAGCTTCATCGGATCATCTCAGTTGTTGATCTCCTCCTGAGATCTAACGGTCCGTATTAAAATGCCCTTCGCCCATGCCAGGTCCCACCATTCAAGCCAATTTCATTGCATTTTCTTTCATTCCCTTTGTATTTCATCCAAAGGTCGAAAATGAATGTTTTACATTAAAAACCTTTGTAATCTGCCCACAATAAAATTTTAATGTTTCACATTAAAAGGTTATATCATTCGGCCTAACTTCTAAAAGAAATCCATCAGTAAATCACCACCTTTGATCATCGCCACCAGATCTAATCAGACGGTCCATGTCCATTCCTCCACCAAGCCTCCATCAGATCAGATTTTCACCATTTCACTACATTTTTCAGTTGTTTCCATTGCATCCACCATTTCCATCTTTGTTGCGCTGCCATTCTCACAGCCTTCCACTACATCCATCCTCCACCCTCGCATGGATTTCTTAACATTCTTGTGTGTTTTTGCAGGGAATATAGATAGTGAAAACCGTTCTGTTCTACACAGTCACTGTTGGTGACACAGTAGCGCCGATGAAGTTTTATCAGAGCCAGAGATTGCAGGGAAGACTCCTGAGTGAGTTCTAAACGCATATTTTATCCAAATTAGGGGTATTAACTCTGTTGAAGATCTCTAGCACCATTAAACCTACAAATTCACAGACAGAGACAGTCACGAAGCAACAAAGAGTATCAGTAATGGATTAAATAATTATCAAAGCTTGTAAGTGAAGATTTTAAGCCTTAATTCAATGATTAAAGGGAAAATGTACCATATTGAAGACCTTTTGATTAACACAGAAGGCCTAATAAGGCCTAAAGCATATGAACAGATCACATCAATGTTTCACATCAACAGAAGGTTCCCTTCCGAGAAAGGACAAAGTACCCATACTATTTTTATTCTACATCGTGTTCCTGAGAAGATCTACATCCTGACAGAAGTCCTAATGCTACCAGAGCATTTGTTATGCAGTATGGCAGACCTGAAATTCATCTATCTGCCTTTTCTTATACCAGAGTACTACATAGTACTGCAGCCTAAAGTACGTCAAAGAACATACCTGGAGTTACTATCAGCCTGTCGAAGACCACTCTTTCATCCAAAGAGTACTGAAGAATTAATGCATAGATATTAAGACAGAATGGGCCTCGAGCCACTCTTCTTCTTTTGTTTTAATGTTTCATTCAAAGTTTCATCTACCTCCTCTGCCTCTCTTTCATCTATAAAACTCATGAAAAAACATGTTGTTGGTTTTTGATCAGATATCTGTGAATTGTAAGCTGTTTCTCTTGAGATATTGTTCTGTGTGTAAAGTTGTAAAATAGGCTGAGGAAGATGATTTCAGACTGAATATCAAATTGTTGGACAATGTTGTATATGACTGGTGTTTCTCTTTAATATGACAAGCACATTTCTTTGGATCTTGATTTAAAGCAGCGGTGATGTTTTCTACCTTTGTCTTTGTTTTCCTTTTGTAATTCATTACATTTCATTTCTCTGGTAAGAATCAGAAATCTAGCTTAGGATATACCCTTGCATGGTACCCTAATGATCTTTCTCTTCTTATCTTTTATGTTATCTACCGACTGTGTTATCTGAGAACTTATTCGAGATAATTTAACCAGTGTAGTAGTTGTTATTCACTGCTAACTGATGTATGACTTTATGAATCTGTTCTTAGATGTTCTTGTTAGGTTTTAATTGAAAGAATTGGGATACTAGGAGTTTAGAATTTTGATTCTGTCTCACTAGGGTCTTTTTCAATCAATTAAGCCTTTCTAATTTCCCTTAAGTTGAATGTCGAAGCATTGAGAGTTCAAAGCCTTTCTCTGATCGCAGGTTTCACCTTTGTTTTTAAATCTTAAGTGTTTCTTGTTGTCTAAAGAGTTAGCCTTTTAGGGGTGGATCATAGGTGTTTAATGGCATGTCCTATCCTTAGATCTGATTCCTAAGTGGTCACCTCGAAGGTTTCCTTGTCATTCACCTTCATTCCTTATCATTTCATACCACACTATCATCTTTAATACCCTATGCTTTAGATGACCAGCCCAATTGAAAGCCTTGGATACTAAATAGAAAGTAAACCTTTTTGTGACTCAATTTCCAAATGGTCTCGAGTGTTCTCTAAAGTATCTCTCCTTTGCCTAAAATCCTCTTTGCTCACCCTTTGTCTTGTATTGAACCCTTCCTTCATGATTCCCAACAACCAAACAAACAAACAAAACAAAACAAACCTTGTGCCTTATAACTAGCCTAAAAACATTAAATCAGAGCTTCAAAGACTTATACCTTTTCCTTTATGGAGATATCCCTCTCTGGACCCAGGAGGGCTAGATCCTAAGGTCCCAAAGCGGTTTTGATGTTGTCTTATCTTTTGGTAGAGCCAAACCTGCCAAAACATAGGAACCCCAACATAATGGCAACTCCACTGGGGAACATCTTTGAGTAAAACACACCTTTAAACACTTCTAAAAGCTCAAAGAAGATCGTAGTAGGCTAAGTTTGGTGGTTAATCACTGTGGTGGATAGTAACCTTCTCGAAACATTTTAAACCTTCCACCTGACGACTCCATAGTTCTCTAATGATTAAAATACTCCACTGGTGATCAATAGGCCTACTGATTATCTTGGTTTTCATAAGACTCCACTGGGAAACCAGAGTTGCATTACAACATCAGCCATATTAGAAGTAACAAGTAGGATTAAGCTTCTTTGTTTTAAGACAAGTATATTGGCTTCAAGAACCATTCATACAAGAGCTTATCCTAACCCAAACCCACCTAAAATAGTTGAAAACCCTGAGAGCATTCTTAGGAAATATCCCACCCCTAGAAATCCAACTATTTCTAGACACATCCATAGAGATAACTCTGCACCAAAAAACTTTACTGCTCTGTCAGACACTCATTTTGACTTAGACTCACAAAGAAATTTACCAAGAACTAAGTCGTTTAGTGCTCTAGACCAGGCAGACCTTGAGCTTCCAGGTTCACCATCTCATAGTGGTCAACACATTGGGGATAAAGAGACTCATCGATCTACACCTCCAAATATTCATTTCATTCAAAACTTGGGCCTTTATCACCCAAAATCAACTCAACAGAGTGATGCTGGTCCTAGTATTCTTGTCATCCACATACCTGCTACTCAAGCCAATCCTTTACCCCCTCAGAACATCATCATGGTAGCCTGGTATGCACCTTTGGTGTTACCACAGCCCCTAGTGCCTTTGCCCAATGATTATTAGTCAAAATCCCACATTTCATTGCAAAAGAGTCTACCACTGCTCAACACCATGTAGATAGGATGGAAGATTCCTTTGACTATATGGAGATAGATGATGAGACAGTCAAGATGAGAATCTTTGCCCAAAGTTTAGGAGGAGATGTGAAGAAGTGGTTTAAAGGCCTACCTCCTAATAGTATCCATGATCTTCCCTCTTTAGATCAAACCTTCATAAACAAATGGGAAGTCAAGACCAACCCTCTCCAAATCTTAGCAGAATACAAGAATCTTAAAAGAAATGTAGGAGAGAGTGTCCATGACTATTCTACAAGGTTTAACAATGTTTACAATGCTCTTCCTCCACACATGAAACCTCCCCAAGGTATGTCTTTAGTGAAATATCCTGAAGGCTTTGATGCTAACATGGCCTACCAGCTTAGGGAGAGATATTACAACACATTGGAAGATATGCAAAAAGGAGCAGTGAGTGTAGAAGCTAACCTGATTGAGAAGAAAGCCAAAATGAGGGCTGAGAAAAGGGTAACATATAGGGATGACACTGCAGCTTCCACATCTGATCCCAAGTATGACAGCCTAGCAAAAACCATGGAGAGACTAGGGAAAATGGTGGAAAATTTGACTGTCCAAGTCAGCAACCAGAACAGAAACCAAAATCACAACCAAAACTAGAACTTTAGGAGAAACAACCCTTCTAATATACAAAGAGACTCTGATCAGCAAGTCATACCCCCATTTCAAGAGAACTTCCTTGATGAGGATGAGGGGATAATAGAGGAGTCCGAGGGAACCACAATAAACATGTTGGAAATAGACAACTCAATCCATAACTGTTCCACATAAGACAACCAGACCTCACACTCATATTGGGATGAGGAAAGGTTAGAATCTGAGGATTATAGGTTGGGATTTGAAAATTCCATCATGCAGGTTAGAGAACAGTATGAAATTAGAAGCAAGAAGAGCTTAGACACTTCCAAATCCAAAGCTTCTGAGATTACCATTAAGAAAAGGCCTGCAAAAACTCCTAAGGTGACTGCTGAAAGCAACAAATCAGCAACTGAGAGTTCTAGGAAGAAAAAATACAAAGATAGCCAAAATACTGATAAACAAAGTCAACAAAATAGCAGCACTAGCATTGCAGCTAGTGCTCCTGATAAAACAGCTACAAATACTGTACATAGTGAGAATCAACACCCCGATTCTGCCACTAAAGTAGTGGTTAAAAAAACAAAGTTGAGTCTTACAAAGAGTTAGTCTCCCTTCAATTTGGAGAGTGAGATTGCAAAAATTAAAATCTTTGTCCCACTCTCTGATCTGGCCACTCAGGATGTATATAAAGGCCAAATTTTGAAAGCCTTGAATCTAGGTGAAAACAATGACACTGTTAATCTGAGTGATGATCAACCAGCCCTTATTTTTGGTCCAAAGATAGAAGGGAAGTTTCAAGAAGGGGTAGTACCTCCTTTTTACATCAACCTCAATATCCATGACAAGATCCTTCACAACGCAATGCATGACTTTGGGGCTTCACACAACCTAATGCCTAAGGTAGTTATGGAGAGGTTAGGCCTAGAGATAACCTGACCTTATAAAGACTTGTATTCATTTGACTCTAGTAGAGTAAAGTGCCTTGGCCTAATCAAATATCTCTGTGTGAACCTGACCTAGATTCTAGAAAAGTGTATGGTTATGGATGTTATAGTGGCAGATGTGCCACCTAAGTATGGCATGTTGTTGTCTAGGTCATGGGGAGCCAAGATTCAGGGCACAATGCAGATGGATGGGTCTTATGCCACAATCCCTATCTTTAGCCAGCTTAGGAGACTGTATACAGAGGCACAAATGAAGTTTATGGTGAGCAGCCCTGAAAAACGTGAAAAATTCACCCTTGTACTTTGTACACATGGATCTGGACTCTTTTATCTTCTGCAATGATGAAACCATAGATGAGCCAGAGCTAGAAAACAAAGATGCAAGAAATAGAGTATAGCCCATAGACTTCAACATAATGGCCACTCTAGACATAGAAGAAAACGACGAAGAAACCTTTGGACAGTGCACTGAATCTGAAACTCAGAGTCAACAAGAACAATACTACAAACAGCTAACTAGTCATATCTCGAAACTCCATACACATCACAAAGAGCAAAACACTCCACATCACGATGCAGACCTTATATTACAACATAACAATGAAACCAACGTGAGGGAGGAAAATGATGATAAACCTGAAAACGATCCCTTATGAAGAATGAATTTCGATGGGTCTTGCACTAGAAATAATGCACGAGCCGGAGTGTGGCTACATAACACTGAGAATGACTATGCTGAGAGTCATGCCTTCAGACTGGATTTTAAATGTACAAAAAATATCGCAGAGTATGAGGCCCTTATCCTAGGCTTGAATCTATTGAAAAAACTAGGAGCCTGAAGAATAGATGTACATGGAGACTCTGACTTAATGATAAAACAAGTGAACGAAGAGTATACTGCAAAACACCCTAGATTGAGAGCGTACATAAACGATGCTATAGATTTATTGAAAACCTTTGTATAAAACGAACTGGTGTTTGTTCCCAGGAGTTAGAACATTGTCACGAATGGATTAGCCTGCATTGCTAGTTCATATCATAAATCTCCTATTGACAAACAAATCATCATTCAGATGAAATACAGACCTACAGTGCTAGATAAAAAAAAATATTGGCAGGTCTTTGAGGGCGATAAGCAGATAGAGGACATCTTGACTGACAAGAATGAGTTTGAATTCATGATTTAGACTCTAAACCTGATGAAATCTGCCTGAGTGAAGAGCCCCCCGATGAAGAAAAATCACCCCATAACATATAAATAAACATGATAACTAAAGAACTTGGAAATCAAACCGAAGAATATAAGAACATATAAAAAGAGGAAATAGAGGTGCTGCAGTCGAAAGACAAGAATATACCTAGAGGACTAGCACCTTTGCAGGACCTTTTTGATTTTAATGATGTAGCGAAGAAACCCACTATAGAACACTCAGACTCTGATGTCGAGGAATGCAACATAGGCACTGAGGATAAGCCAAAGATGATAAAGTTGGCTAAGTCCTTATCCACGGACATGAAAAAGAAATATATTGACTTATTTAAAGAGTTCATCGATGTGTTTGCTTGGAGCTATGAGGACTTAAAGGCCTACGATATAGACATTATACAGCACAAAATCCTTTTGAAAGAGAACTAGAAACCCTTCAAACAGAAACTTCACAGAATTAACCCGAAACAACTGCCTCTAGTCGAAAAGGAAATCAAGAAGATGTATGAGGTAGGAATCATAGTTCTTTTGAGGTTTTCTGATTGGGTTTCCAACCTTGTAGCTATGAGGAAGAAAACAAGTGAGATCAGACTGTGCATCGATTTTAGAAACCTTAACAGAGCTTCACTTAAAGATAATTACCCCTTACCAAAGATGGAACATATCCTATAGAGGGTAGTTGGCTCAAAAAGGATCTCCCTGTTAGACGGTTTTTCAGGCTATAACCAAGTTTTAGTACTCCCAGAAGACCAACTCAAGACAACTTTCACCACTCCATGGGGCACTTTTATGTATGTAAAAATGCCTTTTGGACTAATGAACGCTGGTGCGACTTTCCAATGAGCAATGGAAATAGCATTTTCAGAGGAAATAGGGCACTTCATTGTCATCTATCTTGATGACATAACAGTTTATTCCAAGACTAATGAAGAGCACCTAAAACATCTGAGAAGGGTGTTTGAGAAATGTAGAAGGTTCAGTTTGTCTTTAAATCCCAAGAAGATTGTATTTGGGCTTCAAGAAAGTAAGCTTCTTGGCCATATTATATCAGAGAAGGGAATTAATATATACCCGCAAAGAGTTGATGGAATACTGCAGATTAACCACCCGAGAAACATAAAAGAGTTGCATCCCTTTATTGGGAAAATGAACTTCTTAAGGAGATTTATTCCCAACTTAGATGAGCACCTCAGGGATATAACAAACATGCTGAAAAAGAGTGTAGGGGTTAAGTGGACTATAGAGGCTAAAAAATATTTTGAATCAGTTAAACCTTCACTCACCTGGGCACCTATCCTAATCAGCCTAGATTTCTCAAAAGATTTCCTGATTTTTCCCTTTGCCTCCGAGCATACAGTGACTGCAGAAGAATCCAGAGGGAATGGAACAACCCATTGCTTTCTTCAGCAAAGCTTTGAGGGATGCACCCTTAAAATATAACATAATGGAAAAGCAGGCCTATGCCTTGGTAAAGGCCTTGAAAGATTTTAGGGTGTATATAATGCATTCTCACATCATTGCCTACGTGCCTGACATAGTGGTAAAAGACATTTTGTCCCAAGATCCTGATGGAAAGATGGGAAAATCTTGAAAAAATGAAAATGGTATATTGCTTAAATATTTTCCTGAAACTGAAGCAGAGGGGATTAAACAGGAGTTCCATGCAGGAGAGTGTGGAGGCCATTTAAACTGGAAAGCCACTGCTAACAAAATACTCAGAACTGGCTATTAATGGCCTACACTTTTCAATGACATCCACAAAATGATAACTGCCTGCCATAAGTGCCAGATTTTTGAAGGCAAAAGAAAGATCCTCCCTTTACCATTACAACCCATTACTATTGAGGCTCCCTTTCAATAATGGGGCCTAGATTTCATAGGAGAAATACACCCTGCTTCTTCTGCACAACACAAGTGGATCCTTACAACCACCGACTATTTCACAAAATGGATAGACGCCATACCTTCTAGGAATGCCATAGATTTTGTTATCATTAAGTTCCTAGAAGACCACATCCTCTCCAGGTTTGGCTGCCCTAGAAAGATAATCACTGATAATGCTGCTACTTTTGGATCCAAGAAAATTATTGATTTTTGTCACAGGTATCAAATATCACTCAGTCATGCAACTACTTATTACCCACAAGGTAATGGGTTAGCCGAATCATCAAACAAAAGCTTGGTGACCATTATCAAAAAGTTGCTTGAAGAGAACAAGAATTCATGGAATAAAAAGTTAGTGCATGCTATGTGGGCTGACAGGCTAACAACAAAGAAATCCATTGGAATGTCACCATATCATCTTGTTTATGGGACAGAGGTAGTGTTTCCTACCAACCTATGGGTACCAATGATTAAACTAGTCCAAGAGATTCAGACAGAAGAGGACAACATGGTAAGGAGGATAAATCAAACAATACATCTCCAAAAAACAAGAGAAGAGGTCTATGATAGAGCTCTGAAAGTGCAAGAAAACATAAAGAAGTTGTTTGACAAAAGAACCAAAGCTTGTGACTTCAAAATTGGAGATAAGGTTCTAAAGTGGGACTCTAGGAGAGAAGACAAAGGAAAACATGGAAAATTTGACAGTTTGTGGTAGGGTCCTTACATCATCCAAGCCACTATTGGTCCAAATGCCTTTTTTTTGCAAGAGCTAGATGGTACAGATCTGTTTGGGGGTCCTGTCAATGGTAGGATTCTCAAGCATTACTACTGCCAATTTCCAATTTACAGTTTCCATTTCCATTGTAAATACCATTGCTGTGTTTTGATTTCAAAAAAAAAAAAGTTTCAAAAAAGAGAGAAAGAGAGGTTCAGACATGATCAAAACCTGAGCCAAAGGAAGTAAAAGAAGCTGGTTCTAATATGCTCAAAATCTGAACTAGAAAAGAAGAAATAAGAATCAGCTCCAACAAGCCCAAAACCAGAGCTGAAATGAAGAAGAGAAAGTGACTCTAACAAGCTAAAAACTTGAGTCACGAAGAAAAGAAGGATGCTTCAAAGTTTCAATATTTCAAGCCTTCAAAATTTTGTTTTCGAATTTCTGCAATTTCTGTTCATGTGCAGCTGCCTTTATGCCATGGATCCATAGTAAACCAGACTGTCTAATCCTGGTTTGACTGTTTTTAAATTTATGTTGTAGAATGTAGAGAAAGAAATCTGCTAGATAGTTTAATCCTAGCAGATATTAGTGTAGGTAGAGAAACTATAAGACCAACTGTGTAATCTGGTCTCATGGAGGAATAAGGGTAGAATTAGACTAGTTTGTTTTCTATTTTCAATAATAAAAAAATGATGAAGAAGGCCTGCAAATTCAAATGCACCTTGAAGAAAAAAAAGTTAGTACTGTAGGATGGGTAGGTAGATTGTTTGGGGAATGTTTCCTGCTAATTAATATCCATCATGTTTGTAATAGCTGAATCAAAGAAGAAAATATGGTTCAAAGATCAGGCATCTGGCCTACTTCCCAAAGAATATTTCTGAATTTCTTGACACCTTCAAGAAGATGCCATCCCCATGTGGAGCCACTGTTAGCCACCTATGAAATTTTTGTCAAGAAAAAAAGTGGCTAAATATTTTTCTGAGCCTTCAAGAAATAAATTTCCTCTAAAAACATATCATTCTTGAAGCCTCTGTGTGCCCTTTGCCTTAGAAAAGATTTGCACTGCTGTTTCGATCCAAAAAGCCTCATTGTCTGTGAAAAATTATGCTCATAAAGGCCTCCATTTTCCCCATTGTATCCCTGCAAAATCCCTCATTTTAACCCTTTTTTCCCCTTCTCAAATTTCCCCTTTGACCCCCAAAATCCCTTCCCAAGTCTTCCAAACCCTCAAATTCCTCTTTTTAAAACCAATTGAAATCCATTCATTTGATTTTAAAATCCCTTTTTCCCTCTACCGGAGCCTCTATTCAGCCTTAAAAACTTTGTTTTTAGGCCCAAAACCCATTTTTTACTATATAGCAGGCCTAAGCCCCTTTCGGCTTAGCCCAGCCCCTTCTCCGCATGTAAACGAGTGCTAAGACCAAGTGCTCAGGCGTAAAGTGCTTATCGGAATCGAAACTTTGAGGGGTGCGCATTTCTTTGTTATATGGAAATTTTTCGATGCGATGAGTTCTTTGGTCTATCGGCCTCCGCTGATGTCTCTGTCATTGATCTCTTAAAAGATCCAATGGCTAGCGCTAGTTTCATCCATAGTCAATCGCAATCGGAATTTAGAAGGGAGCGCATTTCTTTGTAAAACGAAAATCTCTTGATGCGATGGTATTTTGTTCTATCGGCCTTTGGTGCAATATCCACCATAGATCTATATAGATCTAATGGTCTACACCCGTTTCACCGCACCCCCGCCTCATCACTTTTTAAACTCCCGATGGTGATCTCTGTCGTTGATTCCCATTCAAATCCGACGGCCATCGCATCATCAGAGCTTTTTTATTGCGCCAATCGCAACTCTTTATATCCCCGATTGGCCGATCCCCGATTGAATCCTGGCCGTTGAACCCACAAGAACCAATGGCCAAGATTTGATCTCACTCCGCCCCCGTGCCCCCGATTGGTCACTCTTGATCCAATCCCGACCATCGATCTTCCACTGATCCGATGGTCCAGATGTAATTGCAACATCGTCCCATCGAAGTTTTGGCCCATGCCTCCTCCGGCTCCGATTGAATCTCAGCCGTCCAATCCCATGGATCCAACGGCCCATATTCTCCCTACTCATCAAACAACCCCTCCGCTTTGTTCTCCCTCTTCAGATCTCTGTCGTTCATTCCGCTAATCAGACGACCCACATTTAAACCACCTGTGACTTGACCCCCGCTTCCGATCGTGCATCTCTCTGTATCATGCTCCATCTGCCACCATCAGATCTCACAATCCCAGATCCAACGGCCAGCATCCATATTGTGTTCGTTCTGCATCTGAAGTTTAACATTTTGAACTCGCACGATATAGGTGGTTTCATTTTTCCGCGTGTCGAGCAGCAAAGCATATCATGTGATTTTGGGAAAATTCCCAAACCCGCCTTTTGCTGCACGAAAACAATGGTTTTTATCCTAAAAACCACTTCCCCTCTTCCACCTCTGGACCTTCTTCCACGCAATCCCGACCGTTGATCTGTGGAGATCAACTGCCCTCATCACATCTCGCATTACATTCATATTTTTCCATCGGGCGATCAAAGAGCTTCATCGGATCATCTTAGCCATTGATCTCCTCCTGAGATTTGATGGTCCGTATTAAATCGCCCTCCACCCACGCCAGGTCCCACCATTCAAGCCCATTCCATTTCATTTTCTTTCATTCCCTTTGTATTTCGTCCAAATATCGAAAATGAATGTTTTACATTAAAAACCTTTGTAATCCACCCACATTAAAAGGTTATATAATTCGGCCTAACTTCTAAAGGCATTCCATCAGTAAATCACCACCGTTGATCATCGCCACTAGATCTAATCGGACCGTCCATATCCATTCCTCCACCAAACCTCCATCAGATCAGATTTTCACCATTTCACTGCATTTTTCACTCGTTTCCATTGCATCCACCATTTCCATCTTTGTTGCGTTGCCATTCTCACAGCCTTCCACTGCATCCATCCTCCACCCCCGCATGGATTTCTTAACATTTATGTGTGATTTTGCGGGGAATATAGATGGTGAAAACCATTCAGTTCTACACAATCACTGTTGGTGACACAGTAGCACCGATGAAGTTTTATCAGAGCCTGAGATTGCAGGGAAGACTCCTGAGTGAGTTCTAAACGCATATTTTATCCAAATCAGGGGTATTAACTCCGTTGAAGATCTCCAGCACCGTTGAACCTGCAAATTCACAGACAGAGACAGTCACGAAGCATAAAAGAGTATCAGTAATGGATTAAAAAATTATCAGAGCCTGTAAGTAAAGATTTTAAGCCTTAATTCAATAATTAAAGGGCAAATGTACCATATTGAAGACCTTGTTATTAACACAGAAGGCCTAATAAGGCCTAAAGCATATGAAAAGATCACATCAGTGTTTCACATCAACAAAAGGTTCCCTTCTGAGAAAGGACAAACTACCCATATTGTTTTTATTCTACATCATGTTCTTGAGAAGATCTACATCCTGACAGAAGTCCTAATGCTACCAGAGCATTTTTTATGCAGTATGGTAGATCTGAAAGTCATCTATCTGCCTTTTCTTATACCAGAGTACTACAGAGTACTGCAGCCTAAAGTATGTCAAAGAACATACCTGGAGTTACTATCAGCCTATCGAAGACCACTCTTTCATCCAAAGAGTACTGAAGAAATAATGCATAGATATTAAGACAAAATGGGCCTCGAGCCACTCTTCTTATTCTGTTTTAATGTTTCATTCAAAGTTTTATCTACCTTCTCTGCCTCTCTTTCAGCTATAAAACTCATGAGAAAACACATTGTTGGTTGTTGATCGGATATCTGTGAATTGTAAGCTGTTTCTATTGAGATATTGTTCTGCGTGTAAAGTTTTAAAATAGGCTGAGGAAGATGATTTCAGACTGAATATCAAATTGTTGGACAATGTTGTATATGACTAGTGTTGCTCTTTAATATGACAAGCACATTTCCTTGGATCCTGATTTAAAGCAGCGGTGATGTTTTCTACCTTTGTCTCTGTTTTCATTCTATAATTCATTACATTTCATTTCTCTGGTAAGAATCATGAATCTGGCTTAGAATATACCCTTGCATGGTACCCTAATTCTCCTGCTCTTCTTATCTTTGATGTTTTTTTACTGACTGTGTTATCTAAGAACTTATTCGACATAATTTAACCAGTGTAGTAGCTGTTATTCACTGCTAACTGATGTATGAATTTATGAATTTGTTCTTAGATGTTCTCGTTAGGTTTTAATTGAAAGAATTGGGATAGTGGGAGTTTAAAATGTTGATTATGTCTCACTGTGGTTTTTTTCAATCAATTGAGCCTTTCTAAGTTCCTTTAAGTTGAATGCCAAAGCATTGAGAGTTCAAAGTCTTTCTCTGATCTCAGGTTTCACCTTTGTGTTTAAATCTTAAGTGTTTCTTGTTGTCTAAAGAGTTAGCCTTTTAGGGGTGGATCATAGGTGTTTAATGGCATGCCCCGTCCCTAGATATGATTCTTAAGTGGTCACCTTAGAGGTTTCCTTGTCATTCACCTTCATTCCTTATCATTTCATACCACACTATCATCTTTAAGATCCTATGCTTTAGATGACCAGCCCAATTGAAAGCCTTGGATACTAAATAGCAAGTAAACCCTTTTGTGACTCCATTTCCCAATGGTATCGAGTGTTCTCTGAAGTATCTCTCCTTTGCCTAAAATCCTCTTTGCTCACCCTTTGTCTTGTATTGAACCCTTCCTTCATGATTCCCAACAACCAAACAAACAAACAAAACAAAACAAACCTTGTGCCTTATAACTAGCCTAAAAACATTAAATCAGAGCTTCAAAGACTTATACCTTTGCCTTTATAGAGATATCCCTCTCTGGACCTAGGAGGGCTAGACCCCGAGGTCTCAAAGTGGTTTTGATGTTGTCTTATCTTTTGGTAGAGCCAAACCTGCCAAAACATAGGAACCCCAACACGCTGTAAAAGGAGGGAGCTGAGAGCTGTTGGGTTGTGTAGAAAGAGAAGCCAACAAGCCAACAAGCCATTTCCTCTATCCGCAGAGATACGAAGAAGCTCATTGTTGTTGGAATCTATAGGAAAGACGAGCTTCATGGAAAGAGAAAGCCGCTACAAGATTGAGAAAGAAGGTCCTTGGGGTTGCCGAGGGTTTACATGTCTCAAGAAAGGAAGGACGTTGGTTTGCTAGAGGAACTTCCCTTCATCGCTGTGAAAAGGATCTAGCCTTTTGCATGGTGGTGGAGAGCTACTATAAAAGAAGCCAACCATTACGTGGTGGTGAAGAGCTGCAAATTTGAAGAGCCTGTCACTGGAGAAACCGCTCGAAGAGAGCCCCTACGCTTGAAGAGAGCCAGTGCACACACAGAAATCGATATTTTTTTTTTTATTGTTGAGTGGAAGATTGGTTTTCTCAGAAAATCTGTGATTAAAGAATGAAGTAGGGTTTCTTCATCTAAAAGAAAAAAAAATTGTTTTTTTTTAAGGGTTGAGTTTGAGAAAAAGGGTTTGAACAAAATTTAAAAAAAATAACAACAACAACATTTGTTTTGATAAGTATTTTTTAAAGAACTAAGAGTTTTTAAATTTAAAGGATCGTTAAAAAAAAAAGAGGCTCAGTTTTTCAGAGAAAGGGTTTGAACAAAAATTGTTTATTTTTAAAAGGGTTCAGGTTTTAAAAAATTGATTTACTGAAAGAAGGAAAAAAAATAGAAATTGTATTTTTTTATTTCTATTTAAAGTTAGTAGGAGAAAGAAGAGATCTGAAATCCTTGAAACCCTAGAAGAAGAGATCTGAAATCTTTTGAAACCCTAGAAGAAGAGGAGAAATTTTTTTTTATTTGTAGAAGAAGGGAAATATGAAACCCTAGGAGGGAGAAATGGAAAAAATGACAAACGCAAAATTTGAGGTGGATAAATTCATCGAGAAAAACAATTTTTCTTTGTGGAAATTGAAGGTTAGGGATTTGTTGGTGCAACAAGGGTTGCACAAAGCATTAGATGGGGTAAATAAAAAATTGGCAAGCATGAAAAGTTCGTACTGGGAGGACTTGGATGCCCGAGCTCTCAGTACCATTAATTTATGTTTGGCATATGAAGTTCTCTTCAATATTGTTGGAGAGAGTACAAATGAAGGGTTGTGGAAAAAATTGGAAACACTGTATATGACAAAATCTTTGACAAATAGAATCTATTTAAAAAGACAATTGTACAGTCTTCGGATGAAGGAGGGTACGAAAATTGTAGATCACTTAAATGTTTTTAATACGCTTATTTGCCAGTTGTCTGATATGGAAGTAAAAATGGAGGAAGACAAGGCAATAACCTTGTTATGTTCCCTTCCCGAGTCATGGGATCACTTCGTGACCTCAATCAGTTTGAGCACTGCCAATTCATTAAAACTTGAATCTGTCGTGGGTGCTCTCTTATCTGAAGAGGTACGAAGGAAATCTAGCATTGAGACATCTGCACCTGAAGCCATGGTAGCCAGAGGTCGGTCAAAGGAAAGGGGGGGGAAAACAAGAGGTTCTTCCAGATTGAAGTCAAAGGGTGGCAAGAAGTGTAAAGCCAAGTGTTGGTACTGCAATAAACTCGAACACCTCAAGAAATATTGTTGGAAACAGAAGGAGTCAGAAAATCATAACAAGGAAGAAAATCAGGTTGATTCAGGTATGGTTGATGAGGTATTAATTGCTGAAGCTCTCCCTATCTATAATGTCTCTCAAGATGCTGATAATTGGATATTAGACTCTGGTGCTTCTCATCATATGAGTCCGCACCAAAGTTGGTTTACTTCATATGAAATTGTAGATGTTAGTTTTGTATTCATGGGAAATAATGCATCTTGTCAGACTGTTGGGATTGGTAATGTAAAAATTAAAATGTATGATGGTACAGTTAAAACATTATCTAAGGTTAGGCATGTACCTGATCTAAAGAAAAACTTGATTTCCTTGGGAGTTTTGGATTCAAATAGTTATAAATTTACAGGTCAGAATGGAGTGCTAAAAGTCACAAAAGGAGCCTTGGTTGTGATGAAAGCTGAAAAGTTCGGAAATATGAACAGAATCAAAGGAAGCACTCAAGTTAGTGAAGCACCGATCGTATCAGAAAAAGAATAAGAAGCTTCTTGTCTATGGCATCAATGGTTGGGTCACATGAGCGAGAAAGGTCTTCAGGTACTGATGAACCGCAAGTTGCTTCCTGATTTGAAATCTTTGAAGTTGGATTTTTGTAAATATTGCATGTTTGGTAAACAATGTAAACAAAGGTTCAAGACTGGAAATCATAATAGTAAGCAGATTTTGGACTACATTCTTTCTGATCTGTGGGGACCATCTCCTACTGTGTCTTATGGAGGTGCATTATATTTTTTAATGTTTATTGATGTTTTCTCCGGAAAATTTTGGGTCTATATGATGAAAAAGAAAGCTGATGTATTTAATGTGTTTAAACAATTTAAAACAATGGTGGAAAATAAAACAGGAAAATCAATTAAATGTTTAAGAACTGACAATGGCGGTGAATTTACTTCTTTACAATTTGAACAATTTTGTAAGGATGAAGGGATTTTTAGACATAAAACTGTTGTTTATACCCCTCAGCAAAATGGCGTTGCTGAACGGATGAATCAGACTCTTATGGAAAGAGCTAGAAGCATGATCAGTAATGCTAACTTGCAAAAGGAGTTGTGGGCAGAAGCAATATCCACTGCTTGTTATTTAGTTAACAGATAACCTTCAGTTGCAATAAACTGTAAAATTCCTGAAGAATTTCGGTCAGGTTAGTTTTGTGATTATTCGCATTTGAAGATTTTTGGTTGTGATGCCTATGCTCTTATTCCTAGAAATCAATGTTCAAAGTTAGATCCAAAATCGAAATGTTGTGTGTTTGTTGGATATGATTATTCAATGAAGGGATATAGGTTGTGGGATCCTTCTTCACGGAAGATAGTCATTAGTAGAGATGTAACATTTGATTAATCTTCTCATTTAAAATCAGATGTTGAAAAGGTTGAACAGGAACAGGTATTACCAAGTCAGCAGATTCAATTGGAGACTAAACCTTTTCCAGAAAGTTGAAAGGAAGGAGAGACTTCTGATGAAAAAGGTGGAGAAGCAAAGGAAACTGGAGAAATTCCACAACCAATTCAGTAACCAGTCACTCTACGAAGGTCTACAAGGGAAAGAAAAACACCTAAAAGGTATGAATATTTTTCTTCATCTTTTTCATTGATTACTGAAGATGGGGAACCTTCTTCTTATCAGGAAGCAGTAGATGATGCATATAGAAAGATATGGAAAAAGGCTATGGAAGAAGAAATGGACTCCTTAGCCAAGAAAAATACCTAGGATCTTCTAGAACTTCCTGAAGGGAGAAGTGTTGTTGGATGCAAATGGGTCTTCAAGTTGAAAAGGAAAGTTGATGGAAGTATCGAGAGGTATAAGGTGAGACTGGTTGCCAAAAGGGTATTCTCAGATTGAAGGTATTGATTTTCATGAGATTTTTTCACCAGTAGTTAAACTTGTGTCTATTCATACTGTGTTAGCACTAACTGCCTTACTTGACCTTGAGTTAGAACAGTTAGATGTTAAAACATCTATTCTTCATGGTGATTTGGATGAATAGATATATATGGATCAGCCATAAGGTTTTGTACAAGGTCGCAGCAGAAGATTAGTTTGCAAGCTCAAGAAATCATTGTATGGCCGGAGGCAGTCGCCCAGGAAATGGTACAAGAAGTTTGATTCCCTCATGGTGAGCTAGAATTTTATCATAAGTGAGTATGATCATTGTGTATACTTCAAAAGTTTCAATGGTATATTCATTATCCTAGTGTTGTATGTTGATGATATGATTATTACAAGCAAAAGCATGGAAGAAATCAACAGGTTAAAGGCTTAGATCTCTAGGACGTTTGAAATGAAGGATCTTGGAGCGGAAAAACATATATTGGGCATGGAGATACACAGAGACAGGAAGAATGGTAAGCTTTGGTTATCACAACAGAAGTATGTGGAGAAAGTACTTGAAAAGTTCGGTATGAACAATGTGAAACCTGTTAATGTTCCATTAGCTTCCCATTTTAAGCTTTCTTTGGATTTAAGTCCTAGAAATAATGAAGAAAATAAGTATATGTCTCGTGTACCATATGAAAATGTGGTAGGAAACTTAATGTATGCGATGGTATCTACAAGACCTGACATTTCACATGCAGTTGGAGTTGTCAACAGGTAAATGGCAAATCCAGGAGAAGAACATTGAAGAGCAGTGAAATGGGTGCTTCGATATTTGAGAGGCACAAGTGACCATTGCATCAGCTTTGATGGTCGTGAAGGTTCAGTCTGTGGATATGTGGATGTTGATTATGCAGGTGATTTGGACAAAATGAGGTCTACTACAGGTTATGTTTTTACTCTTGCAGGTGGAGTAATCAGCTAGATGTCAAAGCTTCAAGAGACAATTGCTTTTTCCACTACTGAAGTAGAGTATATAGCTACTTCAGATGCTTGTAAAGAGGCAATCTGGTTAAAAGGGCTGCTTGATGAGATTGGAAGGACACGGGAGAAAGTGAATGTGTTTTGTGATAGTGAGAGCGCTATTCATTTGGCTACAAATCCATCCTATCATAGCAAGACCAAGCACATCGATGTAAGGTATCACTTTGTGAGACATGTAATCGAAGGCGGAAAAGTAGTTATCAATAAGGTCCACACACAGGAAAATAATGCAGATATATTCACGAAGCCGGTTACAGTAGAAAATCTAAGATGGTGACTCACTTCTCTCGGCTTGAAGAAAAGATGATGAATGGGCATGGGCAAGGGATTAGGAAAATTTTTATCAGGCTGGAGTTCGTTAAAATATGACAACAAAATGTAAATAAGTATTTCTAGGCAAATTTAATTATTAACTATTGATTGGTTGTATAATGGAATGTAGTTAGAATAACGAAATAGCCCAGGTTAAATAAGATGGTCCGAGTGGCTTGTATGTATAGAGAATCGTTTGATTAATAGAGTTTCCAATCCCTTGCCCCGTGGAGGTTTCCTTTACACCCTGTCGAGGTTTTACCACGTAGATTCTGTGTATTTACTTATGTGTGTTTATCCTTCAGTTTTTTTATTTAATGTTTCCCAAACACAAAAAAAGTCTGAGGCCAAGCAGAACAAGCACTAAAAGGAGGCCCAACAACATTAGTTTCACCAACATTTCAAATAGCAGTTGAAAGAGAATTACGACCAGTAGCAAAAGCAGCAAAAGGAGTCCCAGCCTCATGACCAGCAAAATAATTATAAGCATCAGTTTAACCGAATCATTCATTTACAAGATCATTTTCAACAGCATTTGAACCAGTAGAACCTGAAGAAGTTTGTTCCAACATCAGTTTCAATGGAATTATTTCCATTAGCAGTTTAAGGAGCGGTTCCATCAACACTATTTGAACCAACATCATTATTCCCAGGGTCACGCCCAGCAAAAGGATTCTAACCAACCTCATTACTAGCAGCACTACTACAACCAGCGGTTACAGCATCATTAGCAGCATCATCATAATAGGTAGAACCGATCAAAGCATCATAATTCCCCCCATCATTCCAAAGAGCAGCTGAAGGAGCAGGCATATCAGCATTTGAATAAGCGGTTTAACCAACATTATTATTTCGAGTCTCAGTTCCCGTTCGTCATATTGATTGATATTAATGCTGTAGATGCGCATAAATAACAATCTGCATGTTATTATATAATGACGTGGGATGTATTGTAGAAGCGAGCAAGTTAACATTAATCCATCTGTGCAGATCGACAACAATGAATTCATCCACTTCCCTCGCTCATAAAAATGTCGAATTTTTCTCTGTTTACTTCTCATTAAATTTACATTTCTTTGTTGCCCTCTGCAAATTATTTATTACTTCACCGAAAATTGCTTATTACATCACCCAAGTCATCTTGAAGCTTGGACTTCGAATCCATAAGAATAGGGTTGTAATTTGGATTTTTTTTATTTACTATATGATATTTTTTATTTTTTAGAAACATAATATACAAATGACTTATTAAATCTTATATTGTATTTTTTTTTTAATTAATAATAATAATATATTTCTATTTAAAATATAGTTTTCCAAAATTTTTCAATAATCAAATTTGCAATCAAATGAAAATTAATAATAATAATATATTTTTATTTTAAAATCTATTTTTTGTATTAAAATTTTTCAATACTAAATTTTTCAAAAATACTTGATTGTAAATCGTATTGAAAAAAATTATAAACAATTTTTTTTATAGCAAAGACCATGCAATGAGGCCATTTTGACAATCTTGTTATAATTTTAAACTTAACACACATGAGAAAAATAACTGATTGATCTATTGGTGAGAAAAAATAAAGCAACTCTACATCCTAAAATGATTTATTGTGAATTGACTTAGGTAAAAAATGATACTAACTAATTTTAAACTAAAATATGTCACCTTATAAACAAGTATGCAACCATTAACAACCATTACTTTCGCAACATTAAGTTTAATGAGATCAGAAGTTAATGGTGATATGGTATATAGAAATTATAACAATTATGGCATTGAGGGTCTTTGGAGTTATTAGGGATAATAATTGCATACAAGTTTATAAGGTGAGAGTAGTTATTTTCTAGTGAAGTTCAACTCTTCTCCCAAAAAATCATGTTGTCCAAATAAATATATATATGGAGGTTTACAAAATAAAATATTGAACTCAATGAAATTTTCTTTGACATTCAATATTTATATATGCAAATGCAAACTAATTTCCTTATTTAATTATTCTAATCTGATACATATAATCAATTAATTCAAATAAAATATGTGGAAATTTGAATTCTCTTTTCCATTGGAAAAGTTTATGTTCTCTTCTCCATGGGAAAAGTTTAAGTTATTTTCGAGTAAATCCATTAAGCAAAAAGATATAGATTGTGAGTTTTAATTAATTTTAAATATCCATATAATCAATTTATGTTGTCAAGCAAATTCTCTATAAAAATTTCTATGCCTCCAAGTTTATCCCTTTTGAGCCAATGTTTTAGGCATCTAAACCTAACATTATATTCTCTAATTATTTATCAGAACACAAAACAATTTCAATGTATACATAATTGAACATATAAACAATGGTTTAATAACCCAAAAAAAAAACTGAAGAATATTTTTTATAATAATTGTTCTAATCTACGAGGTATAATATAAATCGATGCTAAGCTAATACACATTATACATATACTATCTACTTAAAACCATCTCTCGTATCTAAACTTCTAAACTTGGTTCTTGCATTAGAAGAATATACACTTAATATCGCTAGCTTCTACAACACAACTGCATGAACAAACCCACAAAACTCCACCTCTAACCTCTCTTATAATTTATGAATATAAACACAAACAATTTTTTGTTCTTTCAAATAGTTTTGGAAGTGTCATAATACAAATACATAAAAGAGTTTCAATCAACAAACTCTATTGCAACTCCATAAATTTCTAAGGCTTACTAAATATTCGATCATCAACTTTTAGCAAAATCTGTAGAATAATATATGCCATACGAATACAAGAGACATTGAAGTCTCACACTCTCACATTAGCAAATGCCTATTTAAACCCCAGTTTGATATGAATCTCCATAACTTTATCGGCTAAAATTTGTATACGTAGAATTTGCAATGATTTTGATTAGGTATATATAACGATTTTTTTTCAGATATAAATACAAAAAAACTAAAATCACACTGTAATAGAATTATTTAAAATTCAATCTATATCTGGTACGGGATCCCTCTGGTCATGGGCATTTTCCGCCGTCAACGATGAGTTTGCTTCTATATTCCAGGAGGGTTTCATGTCGGTATTGTTTTAAACTTATCTTTTGCATATTTCTATGGTATGCTTAACGTTGCCTATTGGACTTTATTTTCTATAGTCAAGGAAGGTTTTGCAGTTGTGTAAATAAATTCGAGTTCAAACAGTAAATATTGAGCATATGGTAAAAAGTTAAAACCCTTTGAAATTTTGTAAATAAATAAACACCCCTGATTGGGGTGCCATGAAGAAATGAATGGATGGAGGTTGATGCCACACAGAGGCACACACCTGACCATCCATTAGGGTTAATCATTGATGAAATGCAGCAGGCCTATCCTTGGCACGATCGACCATAATGGAAATTAATACAAACATCGGAGGCCAACAAAGCATGTCAGAGAAGAATGGGAAAATACGTCGGTTGTGGAGAGGGGTAACGCATAAAACACAATTGCAGAAAGGGAATGTTAACGGAAGCCAGTTTGAAGATCAGGTCGAAGAAGCGGAGGAACTTCTACAGCAACGTCGACGTCGGGTTTATTGGTATGTAATGGCCCTTGTTACCCTGGTATCTCAATTCCATGTTCCAGTTCTAAACAAGGAAGGCGAAGTTGATGGTTCCAATGAAATATGTGCACTGTTTTGTTTCTCTAATGGGATATCTTACTAGTCTGGTATGGTCTTTTATTCTTTTGTTTTTAAATTAATTGACGGGTTGGTCATTAAGACTAGCATGTTGTCCCTCATAACTCTAGTCTCGGATATCGAACCTTGCTTTAGAAGCCCATTTACAGAAGATTCTCTGTTTTGTGCCTAGTTACTATCCCAAGCTAAAACCAGACTGTATCACTGCAAAAGTTTAAAGCCTAGTAGTGTGGTAAATTCGTATGGTCTGAGTTTATATTTACTTCGCTTGTATTGCATGAAAAATCATTCTATGGAGTCAGATTCCACGGATAACATAAATGAAAAGTGTCTTTAGTTTTATGAGCAGGCTTGCATGTTTAGTCATGACAATTTACAAACCTTTCGCCTATATTCGATGTATAATTCGAAAGACTTCTGTTAATGTCAATGTTGGCCCAGTTGTAATATGTGTTGCCCCAGTCGATTTTTCCCTCAATTTCAGTATTGGCCCAGTTGTTATCTGTGTTACCCAAGTTGTAAATGGTGCTTAATAAGAGGCCTTTGTTGTAAAGAAAACATGCAATTTCCTTTCTGCAAGATGGTCTATGTAGTGAACATTCTTACCATACATACTACTATTTGTGCGATAATGAATGAGGCTCCACTTGTTAATATTGGAGTAGGGGGTTCCACCAACGCTCACCAGAACTATTTTATTGATTTTACTCTGCCATATACAGGATTATATTACACTGTTACAGGGGGGTCTTTCTGTCAATTTATCATGGCAAAAGGACAACCGGGGAAACAAAAAGGAACATGAAAAGGAAAGCATAAACAAACAATTCAGAATGAGGGTCCAAGAAAGCATGGAAGGAAAACTACTAAACAAGTTCGAGAAAATATATTTGATCTTTATGAAGCAGGTAACCCAACACATATCCGCAATATCATTCATGGATGGGAAAGAGAGAGTAACTATGATGATGAAGACATCAAACAATAGGAGGCAACCATGGACTTCCTTTGTGACCCAGGGAATACAAGAGGAAGGGTATATCTGTTCCATCAAACTTTTAACACTATTGGAAACTCAAATGTGTCTTGGCAAAGGTCTTGACAAGCATGCAGGAAACGGAAGGAAACCCAGCAGTGGTTTCAGAATTGCAGCAGATTAAACAGGAAATCCGAGACATTGCCATGTCTCAGTATCATGATGCAGCAAGAATCAGGAAGATTGAATGTTAACTTGAAGGAATGCAGCAAGTAGAGATTTCGGGATCCACTGCAAAAGCCCTGGCCCCAATTGACTCTTCGGACGGGTGATATTTTCTTTTAATAGTTTTAAATGATTTTTGCGGCAAGTTTTAATAGCTTTTGTTTAAACTGCAACTTTTATGGACATAGTAAAGTATTTATAGTGGCAAGTAGAAGGAAAAAACATTTTCAATACTGGATTGCTTTTAATTCTCTTTGGTGGCCAACAGACTTGGTTTTCGTTGGGCAGGTTGAGGCTACTACATACATCAGTATTTGTATAGCAATCTACTTTTTGATAAATATAAAATAGAAAGGCTCTACGAAATTCACAATATATATATATATATATATATATATATATATATATATATATATATATATATATATATATATATATATATATATATATATTTTGTAAATTAACTCAATTTCAATGAAGAAATAATCTTTTCATCTAAGAATCTATGTGAAGACTTCCAGGGAATTATATGAAGAATATAGAACGGCCTAGGCAAATAAGATGAACAAAAATCTTATTGGCCGAGAAAATTATTTCATGTATTTGATAGGCTAAATGACCATGTTTTATCAAATATGAATTAAAACTTTAAGTTAATTTAAAAAATAAGTAATGATACAGAAATTGGATTACTAAGAATCCCTTCTTGACGAGAGATCATTACTAGTTTCTTATTGGTTTTGTGTTATACCTTCAACAGAATTTGTTGTTGCAGCATTTCTCATATACCTTGAGTAGTATTTCATTTTTCAGTATATAGAATGATATATGATTTTTTTAATTATATATATATACATATATATATATATATGGAGGAAGATTTAATAATTTGAATATTTAATCATATTAAAATAACGATGTCTTATCAACTACATTTAGTAAATATTATTGTGCCAACAATTCTTTTTAATACTCTAGTATAGGGTAGATGTGTAAGTGTAATGTAAATATCTAAATGTAGGCTCAATTAAAAAATAAGAAAAATTTATTAGTGATATAGGGACGAGTGTAAACATTTAAATGTTGGCTCAATTAATAATAACAAGTTAAAAGTAATATAAATTAGTATGGAAGATAAGTGTAAACATTTAAATGTTGCCTTAATTAATAATAAAAAATTAAAGTAATAAAAACAATAAAATTCAATTTGTTATATTTTTATTTTGTTGTTAACTTGTGAACAGACTTTTTTACAGTACAGTGTCTTATCAATACCACATGCCAAAAAACCATAACTTATTTCACAAACAAAATATTTTACAACAATATGGCAAGATTCTTAACCATATATATTCACCCCGACTTTGCCATTGATATAATGAACTTGTGAATAAGCTTTTTTACAATACCATGGATTATCAATACCACATGCCCAAAAACCATAACTTATTTAACAATCAAAATATTTTATAACAATATGAAAATATTCTTAACCATGGATATTCAACCCCACTTTACCATGGATATTATTAACTTGCAAGTAGGATTTGTTACAATACTATGACCCGATACCATGGCTTATTATTATACATCATTTTTCCACCATGACATTTGATTGTTCAGTGTTCATATGGGTCTATCACCATCCATATCATGTTCTCTTAGAGGTCAAAAACACTCATGTTCCTGAATCATGTCTTGGAAATTGGAGAAAAGCTCTGTAAAACCCTTAAAGATTACCTGTGCAATTTTTATAGAATTTTCGTGTGCATGTGTTGATGCTTCTTCCATTAGCCTCTCTGATCACTACTTTGATCGCCATTAAAACCTGTGCACCCCCGTGAAAAGAAAGTAAAAATAAAATGTAACTTCTAGAAGCCTAGTTGGTTGAATATTCTCCCAACTGGAAGGCTCTAGAGTCACACCAGTTCGAGCTTTATCCCTCTACTCATGGAGTATATCCCTTGGTCCAAGGAACTCAAATCCCTTAATGGGAGGAATCCATCCCTTTCTTAATGGATCTGAAACTAGCTCAATCTCTCTATAAATTGAGCTCAATTTTCTCGTTGAAGGGTAGATACCAATGTGAATAGAGACTAATTTGTATAGTTTCTAAGTTGGAGAGAGTTCATAGAGTTCATAGTTTCTATGCTAGTGAGTTGTTGTTGACACATTGAAGATCACATCTTTGTGCCCATGACTTCATGCTCATCATTCTAGAGAGGAAGGCTTATCAGACTGATGGAAAATGATTTCTCAGAGACACGGGAGAAATCTATACAACATCAAGGCATCTGGTTGTAAGATTGTTCTTTATAATTTATGATAATACATATGGATTTCTTTTTCTCATTGTCTTGTTTCTGAATCCATGGTAATGATGTCAATACTTAGATTCCTTAATCACTAAGTTGGATTGGTATTTACGATTATTATATGCTACAGGTGCTTTGATCATTTTTCTTATTTGTGATTACAAGTTCTGTTAATTATTGAATAACTACTTTGGAGCGAAAGGAAAAGGACTACATTAGACATATCGATTGAAAGGTAGGAGCATGTCCTCTTTATTTCATGGTTGTAATAATCTAAAATACAAATAATCTAGAGAAAGAGATATTCAATGGATCTTTGTTTCTAGTTACTCATTGGAGTACTAGGGAGATCGCTCTTGTCCGCAAGAGGGATTAATCCTAGTAACAAAATGGCGACCATACTAGGGAAGACAAGTTTAGTTTTATTTGGTTGTGTTCAGTTTGAAATTCTAGATTTCTGATTTTGACCTCTCTGAGTGTGGTTGGGTAGATGAATTTTTATAATCTCTCAGAAATAAAACCCAAAATATATTTTTTCCAACGTTTTCTCTGCCTCCGCGATTTTTTATGGAAAACAGAGCTGCGACCTGCGCGATTTGTCAGTTCAGTCCAGTTCACATGCACACTATTTTTAACTGAGAGGCTGCGCACCCCTTGGGAAATTTTGTGTTAGAAAATTAAATATTACAGAGCAATGCAACACATAAAATATGCGGAAAATACAAGCACACAAAAAACACATAAAACCAGAGAGACATAGATATACGTGGTTCACCCAATTTGGGCTACGTCCACCCCGAACAGCCAGTCCTTCCTTTCTATTATCCAACAAAAATGAAGAGACAAAACCTACAACAGATCATTGTAATATCCTTGTTCTCTCTCACGGTCTCCTCTTTGTTTTCTCGCTCAGGAATACACATACAATACATGTGCATAATACAATGCCCTCATAAAAGCGAGGGGTTGCCTTCTAGGGCAAAAAACCCTAATCTAAACATAACTTCTACCGTCAGATCATTTTCCTAATGAACGGCCCAGATTGACTAGAAATTACTATCCTTTTACAAGGCAATTTTACACCTGTTTTTAGCTTCAGGGGCGCTGCCCCCGAAAACCCCCACCAGGGAGGGGCTTCGAAAAGCGCTGCCACCCCCCTGGACCCCCCACGGCAGCGATTAATTACGGGCGACATTGCTGCCCCTTTTAAGGTACATGGATCCAATGTTGTGATAAAAATTAAACAAGATAATCAGGCTCCACACCCAACAATCTCCCACTTGGAGACTGATTGTAGCAACTCCACCGCTGCTTCATTTGCTAGACAATGACTCCTCTTTGGACCTGGCTATTCCTCATCTTCATCGTCATCCTTGAAGACCAATTGAAACTGAGCACATTCTCAGTTTTTCCCTGGTTACAAATTTTGTTAGCATATCTGCAGGATTTTGGCTAGTGTGTATCTTTTCCAGCTTCAACTCTCCATCTTCCAATACTGACAGTATGAAATGGTACTTGAGATGTATGTGTTTAGTCCTGGAATGAAATGCTAAGTTCTTTGCAAGATGAATAGCACTTTGGCTATCATTGTATAGCATGCCCATATCATGCTTCTTACCCAATTCACCCATAAACCTTTGTAACCAAATCATTTCTTTACTAGCCTCTGTAGCAGCAACATACTCGGCTTCTGTTGTTGAAAGTGCAACAACACTTTGGATTTTTGAAACCCAACTGACAGTTGTTCCACCTACAGTAAATAAATATCTTGTAGTGCTCCTCCTGTTATCTATGTCACCTGCCATATCTGCATCAACATATCCCTGTAGAGCAATGTTTGAACCACCAAAGCATAATGCTTGATTTGTGGTACCTCTCAAATATCTGAGAATCCATTGTACTGCCATCCAATGTTCTTTTTCTGGATTTTTCATGTACCTGCTTACAACTCCCACTGCATGTGCAATATCAGGCCTTGTGCAAACCATTGCATACATTAAGCTTCCAAATGCTGATGCATATGGAACTTTAGACATATAATCCATGTCTTCTTGGCTCTTTGGGAAATCTCCTTACTAAGTTTGAAATGGCTAGCAAAAGGTGTACTAACTTGTTTTGCATTCTGCATATTAAATATTTTCAACACCTTTTCTATGTACTCATTCTGAGACAGTGTTAATTTATGATTTTTCCTGTCTCTAGTTATCCTCATACCAAGGATTTGTTTTGCAGCTCCCAAATCCTTCATTGCAAATGAATTTGCCAATTTTCTTTTGAGCACATTTATTTCCTACATGTTAGATCCTGCAACAAGCATTTCATCTACATACAATAACAATATAATATAGCTGCCATCATTTTTCCTTTTTAGATAAACACAATGATCAGAGTGACATCTAGTATAACCTTGTTCAGACATAAACTTGTCAAATTTTAGATACCACTTCCTTGGAGCCTGTTTTAAGCCATACAAGCTCTTCTTTAACTTGCACACCAATTTTTCTTTCCCTTTGACCTCATATCCTTCTGGTTGCTGCATGTATATTTCTTCCTCCAAATCTCCATGGAGAAATGTTGTCTTTACATCTAACTGTTCAAGATGTAAATCTTCCGCTGCTACAAGACTTAAAATAGTTCTGATTGAAGTCATCTTAACAACAGGAGAAAATATTTCATCAAAATCAATACCTTTCTTCTGTGCAAACCCCTTCACTACAAGTCTAGCTTTGTACCTCTGTTTTCCTCCATCTTCTTCCTTCAGCCTGTAAACCCATTTATTCTGCAATGCAGTTTTACCTGCAGGCAACTTGACTAAGTCCCAAGTCTGGTTATGCATTAAGGAGTCCATCTCTTTTTCCATGGCTAGCTCCCACTTCTTCCTGCTTTCAACCTGCATTGCTTCTTCATAACATTCAGGTTCACCAGAATCAGTCAACAATAAATAATATAATGAAGGAGAGTATCGTTCAGGGGGTCTACTTATCCTTGTAGATCTTCTAACACCACTTTCAGATGTTTGAGGTGCCTGTTGCTGTTGTGGTGGTTGCTGCTGATGTGGTTGTTGATTATTATTATTTTCAGGCACCTTTACTTTTTCAGTTATCTCATCAAGAACCATGTATTCCTTGCTTTCTTTTTCCTGTTTCTTTTCCTGCAGTTGATTCTTATACAAGACCTTTTCATTGAATATTACGTCTCTGCTCCTAATTATTTTGTGATTTTCATAATCATATAAGTGATAACCAAAATCCTTAGCACCATATCCAATAAAGGTACATTTCTTTGATTTTTCCTCAAGCTTTGTTATGTTTTCTTTATTAATATGGACAAAGGCCTCACAACCAAAAGGCTTTAAAAAAGAGTAGTTTACCTTTTTATCTGTCCATGCTTCCTCTGGAATACCACCATCCAAGGAACTTGAAGGCCCTCTGTTTATTAGATAAACAGCAGTATCTACAGCATCTGCCCAAAATTGTAAAGGCAATCCTGCATGCAATCTCATGCACCTTGCACGCTCCATGATTGTTCTGTTCATCCTTTCTGACACACCATTTTCTTGTGGTGTTCTTGGGACTGTCTTCTCTCTACGAATTCCATGCTCTGAACAGTACCTATCAAACTCTTTGCTGCAATACTCACCTCCATTGTCTGATCTGAGACACTTCAACTTCTTTCCTGTCTCAATCTCAACCAAAGCTTTCCATTTCTTGAAAGTATCAAATACATCAGATTTATTCTGAATACGATAAATCCATGTTTTTCTAGTTGCATCATCAATAAAAGTAACATAATAACGAGAGCCACCGAGAGATGATACCTGAGCAGGTCCCCATACATCTGTATGCACAAGCTCCAATTTTTCGCTCTTCTTTTCTTTCCCAACTCTGAGAAATCTGACTCTCTTTTGTTTTCCATAAATGCAATTCTCACAGAAATCCAAATCAACATTCTTCAAACTTGGGAACAAATTTCTTGAGTGAAGAATCTTCATTCCCTTCTCACTCATGTGTCTGAGCCTATGATTCCATAATGCTGCATCTGCTCCTTTGGAAGTTAAAGCATTAACAGAGTTAGAAATACCATTGCATAAATATAATGTACCAACCTTTTCACCTTTTTCTATTACTAGCGCTCCTTTGGTGACCTTCCAAGTTTTATCTGTGAAAGTTGTCACACAACCTTCACTGCCTAACTGCCCTGTTGAAATCAGATTTTTCTTCAGATCTGGAACATGCCCTACCTCCTTTAGTAGCCATTGGTTTCCATTCTGTTGTTTTACAAGAACTTTACCCATTCCAACAATTTTACAGGGCTTATCATCACCCAAACGAACTTGTCCAAAATCTCCTTGAACATAGTCATGAAAATATTTCTTATCAAGTGTGGCATGGAATGAAGCCCTTGAATCTACAACCCAAGAATCAGTAACATTTTCGAAAGAAAGAATCAAAGCATCTTGTAACACATCACCTGTCACATTTTCTTCATGATTGTTTTCTTGCTGTGTGTCTCCTTCTTTTCCCTTCCGAGATCTACAGTCTTTCTTTAGGTGTCCTTTATTTCCGCAATTCCAGCACACTATCCCTGATCTAGACTTGGATCTGCCTTTCCTTGATTTACTGCAATATCCCGAGCTCTTTCCTCTTTCCATTCTTCTTCCCCTAGACTCTGCACTCAAAGCATTACCTGATGTCTCACCGGAGCTTTTCCGTCGCATTTCCTCACTAAGGATAGCACCAACAACATCATCAAACTTTAAAGTACTAGATCCAGAGACAGAGTTACTAATGGCCATTAATACACCATTCCAACTCTTGGCAATGAGCACAAGAATAACAGAGCTCTAACTTCATCATCAAAGTTTACCCCTACAGAACTTAACTGACTGGTAACTGTATTAAATTCATTTAAATGGTCTGCAACAGATCCACCTTCCGACATATTCATATTAAATAGTCGTTTCATAAGAAATACCTTGTTTGAGGCTGAGGGTTTTTCATATAGTTTCGCCAACGTCTGCATCAAACCCTCTGTTGTTTTTTCCTTCGAAATATTGAAGGCGACTGACGCCGCAAGACACAACCGTACTGTTCTGAGTGCCTTTCTATCGAGAATGTTCCATTCCGCATTTGTCATGGCCGCCGGCTTCTTCTTTTTTCCGCTCAATGGTAGGTACAGATCTTTCTGATACAAATAATCTTCCATCTGCATCTTCCACAGCGGAAAGTTTTGGCCGTTAAATTTCTTGACCCTAAACTTACCATCTTTCGCCATTTCTCCCACTCGAACCAGGAAACCTTCTTTCCTATGAGTTTATCAGCCAAATATACCTTCGGCTCCGATACCAGTTGTTAGAAAATTAAATATTACAGAGCAATGCAACACATAAAATATGCGGAAAATACAAGCACACAAAAAACACATAAAACCAGAGAGACACAGATATACGTGGTTCACCCAATTTGGGCTACGTCCACCTCGAATAGCCAGTCCTTCCTTTCTATTATCCAGCAAAAATGAAGAGACAAAACCTACAGCAGATCCGTTGTAATATCCTCTGTTCTCTCTCACAGTCTCCCTCTTTGTTTCTCGCTTCGAGAATACACATACAATACACAGCCGCAATACAATGCCCTCATAAAAGCAAGGGGTTGCCTCTAGGGAAAAAAACCCTAATCTAAACATAACTTCTACCGTCAGATCATTTGCCTAATGAACGGCCCAGATTGACTAGAAATTACTATACTTTTACAAGGCAATTTTACATCTGTTTTTAGCTTCGGGGGTGCTACCCCCGAAAACCCCCGCCAGGGGGGGGCTCCGAAAAGCATTGCTGCCCCCCCTGGACCCCCCACGGCAACGATTAATTACAGGTGGCGTTGCCGCCCCTTTTAAGGTACAGGGGCCAATGTTGTGATAAAAATTAAATAAGATAATCAGGCTCCACACCCAACATTTTGAAAATTTTGAAATTCTCTCTTTTAAAGCGAGATAACTAAATTCTTGAAGTTTAACTTGATTTACTCCAATTTTTAGAACCTGTGTGAGAACTCCTCTTTAACAATTTTGAGTCTTATGTGATTAATCATCCTTTTTTCATTTTGCAAGTTAGGGTTTTCCCTTGTTTACTATTTCTCTTTATGGAAGATACATCCATTTAACTCAGATCACTGGTTTTATGATTTTGTCTCCTTGAGCAATCGGGATTATAGCTACCCTTACTTTTTGTGAATATTTTTTTCTTATTTGTTTGCATAACGGAAAAGCTTCTAGATCATTGAAGCCTTATTTTTCACAAAGTAATCTTTCATGATTTCATTTATGCTAGGATAAGTGGAAACATTCTTAGTCTGATTACAATTAAGAGAAATCATTTACAAAACATTCATAGGTATCCTAGTTAGGATTCATAATTAGAACTTTGATTTGATTAGAATTTTATACTTTTTAGGTTTTTTTAAGAAATTTCCTTCTTTTGATATTTGTTTGTTTGTCGAAATTGTAGTTTCTAACTTTGTAATCAATTGAATTTTATTCACAAAGAAAAATTAATCATGTTTGGAAAAAATTTTCTTAGTGAAATTGTTTTATCTTCAGAAAGGAATTTTGTTTAAATTGTGAGATAGTTTGTGCTTTTGAATTAAAATCTCTCAACTTTCTCCTAAATATAATTCATCAAAATGAAGAGTTGCATTTTTCATATTGATGCATTTAGAGTATTTTGCGTCAGGTCACAAAATAATCAAGTTTAAACTCCATACCCTTTGCATTACATAATAGCCAAATCAATACAATGCTTAATAAAATAAATCTAGACATTTTTACATTTTCTAGGGCTCATTCCACCAATTTAGCTTAGGCTAGTGTTTTGGCATAGGTTGTAATAAAAGTTCCAAAGCAATAAAAAAAAATAAGTATTATCTTGCGGTGGGGAAATCCAATTGTTGCATTTGTACTCTAGGAAGCTCTTCCTAAAAAATTCAAGCACGAGGTCATGTCGAACCCGGTAAGGTAATCATACCTATCTCATTGGCGAAGATAGAAGATGTGCACATAATACAAACGATAAACCTTGGATTAACTATTGTCAAGGAGCCTGGGGTAACTTACTAGCAAACCTCAGATTCACCATGTCAAGGAGCTTTCAAGGGGATTGAGCTTGATACTCTGTCCTTGCGTGTTATCAAATCGTAGACTATCCCCCCAGGTGCATTTGTCTCAGTTGGTGACCTTAGTGGCCATAATATTTAGGATTTTTCCTAAGGTGACAGTAGAGGGAAGATCTCATTGTACCTAGAACAGATGTTGGCTAGACTCACTTGGAATTTCCGAAGGGCACTCTTCACTTCAACATGGCATAGTGGAGGTACTTGCACCGGATTATTTCATTAAGCAGGTTGTCTATGTAATTGTTCCAACTGCCAGTTTTCCACATTAACTTCTACGATGTTGGATTTCATCACCAACTAGTGTTTTTACTGTGGAAACATAATGTTTGTGTGTGTTTTTTTTCTTATATTTTGTAGGCACGTGTTCATTTTCTTGACTTCTTAGCGACCTTAGGTGTATTCTGTTGAAATATTTTATGATTTCGTGTGTTAAAAATTAACTGTGGCTGAATTACCGAGACACTCACGTAAAATACAGGGGAAACACCCTAAATATACACCCAATCAATTGGAAAGGGGAAACACCCTAAATATACACCCAATCAATTGGAAAATATTAAATATGAAAGATTTGAACAATTAGGAACCGAGTCTACTAAACAAGGAGAAAAATCTATAGTAATACATCTTGATTTAGAAGTCAATCAACCTCAAAAATTTGAAAGAAATCAAGAACAACCAGAAATTTCTGAAGTAATCACAGTTGAATCTAATGCCAATGAATTTTTAGATATTTAATTCACTGAACCTAAAATATCTAAACTTGAATCTGAATCTTCTTCGTTTGAGTCACCTTCGGATTTTATATCCCGGACTCCTGATCATCCTCGTTCACCTCGAGTGAAACTTCTTATTACTGGTAATCTTCCTCCTGGCCTAATTAGTATTGAAGAGATTACTAAAAAAAAAGAAGAGATCACAATTCCTTCGCATGAATATTTAGATCTAAGGTATAGTAAACCGATCTACCCTTACGTTCATTGTAGACTAGATCCTTGGTATCAACAAATTACCGAATTTTTGCATAACTCTGGTTACAATTATTCGCCATGCCACATTAATTTTTACTCTATACCCAAAGGTAGTTACATGGCTTCATCAAGCATGTTTACTGATTCATCCATGTTTCTTCATCACCGGAAACATTTTTATATGGTGGTCCATTAATTTCTACTAGGTACCAGTCGCTCTCTAGCACTTTCTTAGTAGCATCTCCATCTTCCAAAAATTTTACTCAATCAATTGGTATTTATGAATCTACCACTGAATATTTGACAACAGAACATGTCTATATGTTTTCCGGAAATATTCCTCAAGCTATCTCTCAAGGTATCTATATAGCGCCTCGGGGACAACAAAATCCTCAAGGAAAACAATTTCTCCAAGAGAAACACCCTATTCAAGGGCAACATCTCCTTCAAGGAAAACAACCTCTTCAAGGGAAAATACCTCTTCAAGGGCAACAATTTTTTCAAGAGAAACTATCCTTTCAAGGAGGACAACCTTTTACTAGAACTTATCTGGGTAATTATCAAACTTATGTTCCAATATCTCAAACTGGTTATGGTCAACCTTATGCATCGCAACCTTAGATTGGAGCTCCTTACCCAGGTGTTAATACTGTGTGGAATCTGTTTTTGAATCAACAATACTTGCAACCTACTTTACAAGTACCTTATAATCAACCTTCTTAGTCAACTGCACTATTTGGTTTTACCCAAGTCCAACAACCTATTCCGAGTGCACTTCAAATTACCCCTTAGGTATTTGTTCCTAGTAGTCGGCAAGTTGGTCCGAGTAATCCAAGTAATCGTATCCAATATGTTGTGCAAAATTATATTCAAAAACCAAGTACACCTATCCCTGGAGTTTCTTGAGGCCCTATTGTTACAACCCTTCAAACGACTGCATCAACTGTTACACAGGAAATCCCTCAGGTTACTTCTCATCAAACTAGACCTATAGTTCAATCTACTATTCAAACCTCTGTAGGACAACCTGGTGCAACTACAGTTCAAACAATCCAACCTTTTACAGGTCAATTTGTTCAGAGTCAACCATTTCAAGGGAAATTTCAACATGGACAAATGGGACAAAATCAAGTTTACGAGAATCAACCATACCCTGGTTATACATATCAAATACTAGCTCAAACTCAGTTTGGTATGGTTAACCCTAGATACCCCAAAGGTATTCCAATCCCATCTTCTTAGGCTATTCCAGGTTATCCTGGATATCCTCCTCCGAGTACTAGTATTGTTCCTCAAGGTTATCAGTTTTCACAACAAGACCCTAACCATCCGTTACCATTCATTGCAACTTTAGACTTACCAAATTTGTCTCGATTGATGAATGATCCAATTTATTATCTTTTGTTCTGGCCGGTAATAACAACTAAGTTTCCCTGTGATATACCAAATTTTTAAGGAAAATCACAAGAAGACCCCTCAAATCATGTGATGACTTATCATCTTTGATGCGCATCCAACTCCTTAATCGATGATTCCATTCAACTGAGGATTTTTTAGAGATCATTGATCGGTTTAGCTGCGAAGTGGTACATCGAATTACCACATGACTCTTTCAATAATTTCAATTCTTTAGCAACAACCTTCCTAGATCATTTTTAGTTGCTAGTCCGTTAAAACAATGACACAGAACTTTTAACTTCATTAAAAAAAAGTACATCTACATACATTTTAGATCACCTATATGAATAGCGACGTAGACTACGTATAATGAAATTTTTTATTCCAGACCAAATTTTGGTAGAATTTTTTATTAAATCATTACTTCCAAAGGTCACTGAAGATGTAGCTAAAGGAGGCGTTGTCACAGAATAACATGTCATAGCAAAAGTGGAGTACTTATACCATGTATACACATAGTCTGGTACTCTTTATGAAAATATTCCTGATTTACCACACCCATGTCAACTTATTGCAACTCCTTCTGGTTCTCATTCTGCAGATGGTGTAATTGGTATAGTTAATACTAAAAAGAGTAAGAAGAATTCATCTAAATCTACTTCTCCAATTCTAACTTCACCAGATTCACCTAAAGGAGACACTTCCCTTGAAACTTCTACTGAAATTCATGTTGTAGACTCATCCACAACTAAAGCTAAATCTAGTAATATGAAGAAAGGTAAGGGTAAAAATAAACAAAACACTTCTACTAAAGAGAAAGTTGGAAAAAAATGAACCATCAGACGAAAAACAGAAACCTCATTATCCTTGTCTTATCTGTGATGATGATCACTACACCAAAGAGTGTCCACATCGGGTTGAGGTATCAAAATTTGTCAAAGGTTCATCCACACCTGCTATCTTAAAATATCCTTTTCCATCTCAAGATAGAAAAATGATCGAATCTTCTTCCAATTCATCAGCACATATTTTGATGATGTCTCAGGTCATGGATGCGACATGATCTCAAGACTATGGATCTAAGAGTCCTTTAAATGGTAAAGAGAGTGAATCATCCAATCAAACACCAACAACAACTCCTTTAGTTTCTGAACCATTGAAAATCGAGAAACCTAACCCTGATTTAGTGATTAAACTACCTGACAAAGGTGTACTTCGAAAATCGACCTTCAATCCACATGCGAGAGCTGCTCATAATTACAACATTGTTGAATATTTGGCCATATCCCCTTCAGCAATGTCAGCCCTCAAGGTGCTACAATCATGTCCAGCTTAGAGGAAATTACTATTATCAACAATAGGATCTATTGATCCTCGAGACTCGAATCTAATTGTCTTTGATCTCGAAAATTTTGTATCTAGATTCCCACATCAAATGACTTTTCAAATTCAAGTATTAGTCAAATCACATTAGGGGGATTTTGAGGTCTAAAATGGGCCTCATAAGAAAAACGTACAACAAAAATAAACTTTATAAGAACCAATAGGATTCAAGGTGATGATGTCAACCATGGGGGATGATTCACCATTTTTTAAGTAAAATGGTAAAAGGATTAATAAAAATAAAATAATAAAACTACTTTTTCAACTTGTATTTTCAACTTATATTCCAAATTTTTTACTCAAATATTGAGTGGTAGTACTCGTTGGATGCAAAATTTAATTCCTCATCCAAGGAATACCCATGTTGTATACTTTCTATGGACCCTGCTACATGAAAAATGATAAATACATAAAACAATGTGATTACTTATCTCCCAAATTTTTTACTCAATTTCAAGTGGAAGTACTTATTGGATGCAAAATTTAATTCCTCATCCAAGGAGTACCCATGTTGCATACTTTCGATGGACCCTGCTACACGAAAAATGAGAAATACATAAAACAACGTGATTACAATCATGTGTTTTATGTATTTCTCATTTTTCGTGTAGAAGAACCCATCGAAAGTATGCAACATGGGTACTCCTTGGATGAGGAATTAAATTTTGCATCCAACAATTACTCCCGCTCGAAATTTAGTAAAAACTTTGGGAGATAAGTTGAAAATATGAGTTGAAAAAGTAGTTTTTTCTTTTTTCCCTCTAAACTTTGATGATGTAATCAAATCTTATTTTATTATTTCCACTATTATTTTATTATTTCCTTATGAGGCCCATTTTAGGCCTCAAAATTCCCCTAATGAGGTGAGTTTTTCGCACTGTAATTGATGAGGGAGAATCTACATGTATAATGTCATTAGCTTGTTGGAAAACTCGGTTCTATGATAATCAATCAATCACCAACCATCCTTAAACCCTTTGATGGAAGATGTTTTCGCCCATTCAGAATACTCCAGGATCTACCTATAGAGGTAGAAGGAAAAACTGTAACGCTAGAGGTGGAAGTTGTTTATGCCTCTCTTGATTACAACCTTCTTTTGGGTCACAGTTGATCTTATGCTATGACTGTTGTTGTTTCATCAGTCTTTCGTATGATAATGTTTCCTCATAAAGGAAATATTGTTAAAATCGATCAGTTGTCTTATTTCGCTTCAAACCCTACTTCTACAAATAGTATCCAACATGTTGGAAAAATGGTTATCCCTTACGAAGATGTTGGTTTAGGGCTAGTTAAGGATTCCTCTCTCATGGGAAATTTTTCCATGCCTTCTCCCAACGTACCGCGAACTATTTCTAATATCAATATGATCACATCAAGCACAATTTCATTTGATGACACATGGAATGTGCCTTTAGAATCATAATTGGACTCTTATGGTGGTGAGATGCCTTTAAGTCCTTTTGAATCAACATATGTAGCAGTGCAATCGTGTTCTGACAGTACATCAACTTCTACTAATCAAATCAATTTGGTTAGTGAAGAATCATCTTCTATATCAAGCTCAACTTTGACATCATTTCCAGATCCTTTTCAACACATATTTGCAACTAATGAAAATATTCGAGAAATCTTGTCATCGGACGAATTACCATGGGACGATAAACATCATTGGTCTTCTTTTTGTCCTGACCTTGATAAAATTGAAAATGATTTTTCATCTATCTTTACGATTGATTATTTCAAGGAACCACAAAATCCCTCATCGATTATCCATTTGAATTATGAGAAAAAATTGGGAAATATTTCTACAACAATTCATATTGACATATCAATTAAACCTGGAAAAAATTGAGAACATTCATATAGGTTCTTATTGTTCAATTGAAGAGATCAAAACTTACAAAACTCTATTTCAAGAATTCTGAGACATTTTTTCCTGGTATTATGAATAAATTCCAGGTATTGTTCCTAAGATCGTTATTCATGAAATTAAGACATACCCAAATGCTAAGCCTATTAGACAGAGATTATGTCCAATGCATTCGCGGAAAGCTACTGCAGTCGAAGCTGAAGTTTAAAAATTACTACGAGAAGGATTTACTTATCCTATTCCTTTGACGGAGTGGGTATCTAATATAGTTCCCATAACAAAAAAACAAGGGACTATCAGAGTATGTGTCGATTATCAGAATATTAACAAGGGTTGTCTTAAAGACAATTATTCTTTTTTGGATTTATAATAGTAATCCATTGGGTTTATAATAATAATCCTGTTAGGGTCCTATATTTTATAAAATCTCAAGGTGATTGAGTTTATTCTATCTATCAAATTTATTTCGTAAAATGATTTCCAATCTGCAAATAATTTTCAAAAAAATAAATAACATAAAAAATCAAAAGAGGGTATATGTTATAAATAAAAAATATAATATGTGAACCCCATAAAAAGAAGAAAAACAATAAATTCTAAAAGTGTTGCACATCCAAATTCCACTACTCTTAGTTTAGCTTATTTCTGAAAATAAATTGTGTGAAGCTTGTTTAAAATGCCACAAAAGTTCAATAAAATTCAATCATACAGTTTAAGCATGATTGAATTAGGTTTAAATTTCTTGTTAATAGGTAGTGAAAAATAATTTTCAAATTGTTTAATCTAGACTGATTGATTAGTTACATAAAAAATAAACATTGGTTCAATAGTTTAATCTGAACCAAGGGAGATGTTGTAATATCATTTGTTTTGATAAGTTAGCATAAGTAGTTAAACTTTTCAAAATGTTAAGGTAGGATATGGATGCAAAAGAATCAAAAAGTTAAAAATGTTAGGAAGATTATTATTTTTGTAAGCATCCATGTCAATAAAATGATAGGTGTTAGATGCCCTAAATAAATAAGGAAAAATAAAATGTTAGGTGTTAAATTCTCTAAACTAAGGAGGAAAAACAAAATGTTAGGGAAGTAAGAAAGAAAAAGAAAAACTTCATTATGTTTTAAGGTTTTGATTGGCTGCTAGTATAAATGTGCCTATGGAATAAGTTATTGGTATGGTTTAAATCCTCATTATTAACTTATATACTAAATTTTTAAACGATAGCATATATCCCCCCCACATTTTCATTCCATTCATTTCCATTTATTTAAATTTCCTTCCCTGCTCATATATTTCCATATTTTTCCATACTTTTCATTACAATCTCGCACATTCAAATTTATTTTCCCATAGGCCAAATCCCCCCCAAAAAACCTTTGATTGTAGTCTCCTACAAACCTTTCGAAAGACGATATGTTATAAAGTGGGACCCATTCATCCGCTTCACTCCCTTTTCATTTCATTTTTCTTTGAAAATCATTAAAACGTACCCATTTTCCATTTTTCTGCTTTATATTTCCACTTACCTTTTTCGTTGATATATCATTGTTTTTTCTTCTGCTTTCCCGATTTCCCCGATTGCAATTAAAGTGGGGCCATCCCTCCACGTCACCCTTTCTCCCCACCATCCATCGCATATCGGCCGAGAAAACATTTCACATTGCAACTAAAACTTAAAACTGGCGTTCGCTGATTTGCAATATATCACATCGCATATTTTTCAACTTACCGTTTGGAAGCGCCCGCAATGTATTTGTTTTAACTTGCGATGCGGCGAGTGGCCCCACCACAAGAGGTTCGCCCCCCACTTCACATCCATTTGCAATGCATATCACATATCATATGAAACATCATAAAACCTTACCTTACCGCAGAATATTTCCGACTTGCGATTGCAATGTAGGTGGGTCCCTCTCCCCACACTTCCCAAGTTTTAGGTTTTAACCCCCGCTTCTTATAAAAAATTCTAATAGCTGCGATTTTAGATGCAGTCAGTCCCACTTTCCCCTGCCGCGTCATTTAGCTCCTCCCCGCACTTCGCACTTCACGTCTTTTAGAGTTTGCGTCCGCGCTTATAACTAAAACTTAAAATTTATGATCTACAGGCTACGGTCCGGTCCCACCTTCCCTCCACGTCACCTCCCACTTCGCAACTTAAACTATAAATATTTCGAAGTGCATGGATGCGATGCTCCTTCAGAACCGAAGTCTATAAGATTTCAAGTTTGGTATGTGAGTTTTTTAGACTATTTTGTTCAAAAAAATGGTTAATCACGGCAAGAAGGATTCGGGTGGTAAAAAGACAAAAAGGTCAAGACGGGTAGCAAAGGGCATTCAACACTCCGTTCATGCAACAATTCATCCGCCAGCATAACACTCAGTCTACCAGCACATCAGTAAAATGTAGTCCACGTCCTAACTATCCCACTACATTCGCACCTACTTTGCACAGCACATTCCACCGAAGCTATAATTTTGTAATAGTTAGAGTTGTAAGTTCAAGTCTGTCAGAGACTGTATTATTGTAATTTTTTGTATAAATACTTTAGTTTTGGAAGTATCAAATGTCGATTGATTGAGATCAGAATCATTACTGTATTTTGGACAATTGTAAGCTTTTCCAAAGCACTCGAGCATCAATAATAGTCAGACCATTCACAGGATTCTCGTGGCTTAAATATTGGTGATGGTTTTCTTCTATTAATATTGTTTCATTGTCATATTTCATTGTAATCATTTGAATTCTAATTGTAAAGCAGAAAGTGTGATGAATAGGATTTAATTTTGAGTACCTTATTCTAGTTGTATTTATAATCATAATGTTTTCCAATGAAAGCCAAACTAAATAATTCTTAATTACTCTTTAGTTTTGCTAAATTTCTTCATATTTATGTTATAATCCATTTATAAATTAAAACGATCCAGTAAGTATTCCTAGCTTTCCCTGTGTTTACTCTGTGAAAAGTTGATGTAACCATCCAGTTATATTTTGACTCCATTTCCCAATAGATATTAATAAATTTAAATACAATCAATCTTCCAAAATCCAAAACAAACTCAAAACCCAAGTAATATCATAACTAGCCTAGAAAGTTATCCAAACAAATATAAATCTTATAGAGAGATCCCTCTCTAAACAAGCATGACTAGATCCTAGTTTCCAAAGTTGGTTTGATGTTGGTCTGTGTAATTATTCTCACAATCTCTAGCAAATTACAAAACGCTAACAAATACGCTGGGTTTATTGATCCCTTGGGGTTATAATATTATTTCCTAATATGTATGGTAATATTTTAGGGTTTATAATATTAATCTTAGGGTTTAATATTAATCTCTTAGGTTTATAATATTAATTCTATTGTTTAATATTAATTCATTGAGTTTGTAATCTCCTAGGTTTATTTAATCCCTTAAGTTTTTAATAATAATTTCTTAAGTTTATCATATTAATCTATTGGGTTTGTGAGCCGAAGCCGGTGAAAGCGAGGGGCGGATACGGTGAGTACGAGGAAGCGAGATCTAAGAGAGGGCGGCGGCACGGATGCGCGGCAGCGGGATCGTAGGCGGTCAGATCGGATCCTTCGGTGTCGAGGCCTGCGGTCAGGGCGTAAAGCACAAGAAAGGCGAGTGGGGGCGGCTCTCTGGCTGCGGCGTACGCTGGGGGACGCGATCGATCCTCGATGTAGAACCTGAAGCAGATCGAATAGGCGCTAATCGCCAAAGCCGGCAACGAGATGCGAGACGGTCCGTCTTTGATCAATGCGGATCGAAGCCTCTTATTGGGTTTGTTGATCACTTGGGTTTATAATATTAATAATCCCTTGGGTTTATAATATTAATAATCTCTTTGGTTTATTAATATCTTGGATTTGTAACATTAATAGATTTGGTTCACTAATTATTGGGTTTATAATATTAATAATCCTTTGGGTTTCTCATTATAATAATCTCTTGGAATAATCCCTTCGATTTATTAATCCCTTAGGTTTATACTGTTAATTCCTTGGGTTTATTAATCCCTTGTTCTTTTAATTTTAATTCCATGATTTTATAATAGCAATCCCTTGGTTTTATTAATTAATTGGATTTATAATATTAATATCTTGGGTTTATTAATCCCTTAGGCTTATAATACTAATCCCTTAGAGTAATGATATTAATCTTTTCGGTTGATTCATTGCAATAATATTGAGTTTATATATATATATATATATATATATATATATATATATATATATATATAAAATTTAAATTTATAATAGAGTCCATATATACTTAATATTATCAATATATTCTAATAATAATAATAATATAGTTTTTATTAAAAAAAACTATATATCTTTCACCATTATGTTATGTTCAATAATTATTATATATTTATTAATATTGTTGTGAATATATTTATACATTCACAACAATATTAATAAATATATAATAATTATTGAACAGAACATAATGGTGAGAGATATATAGTTTTTTTTAATAATAACTATATATTATTATTATGTTAATTATATTATAATTTGAAAAATAAGTATTGATAATATTAGTGTAATATTATATAATAACATAATATTGTATTAAAATGTAATACAATATTAATATACTGACCATAAATATATAATAATATGATTTTTATTATTTATATATTTATTAATAATCAGAAATGGTTAGTATTTAACAAGATACACTAAGAATGATTAACGTGGTTAATATAAGTCTATCAAGGTATATCAACCATATTTATTAATGTGTTTGTAGATGTGGTTCATATAGGCCTATCAACATATATCAACCATATTGGTTAATGTTGTTGTGCTAGTTAGGTTGGAATTCCTGGGATCCGAGTGTGCCTTTGATCAGAACGCCTTGTTAGAGATCACGTGATAGAATTCGTGTCAGGATTCAAGCTTGAGTCCAAGTGACAGTCATGCACTGTTGAGCTCATTCAATTGGGTTCAACAATAGTTAAATGAGGGTGTCGAGAACATTCTCTCCAGGTCTTGCACAATATTTACCTTATGAATGTTATCACGCTTATGCTCTGGCTTATTCATATGCACCTTCATTCACTCCATCATTCTCTCCTCCCAACGATAGGTTTAGCATAGGGGAGCAACGAAATTGCTTTCAGAACTACCAGACTCTATTGCACCATGCACCATAACACCATGCAAGCATGAATAGTTCATGAACATGGCAGAGTTAGACGTGGTGCCAGAGGGTGAGGGAGACGACCCCTCCCTCGTCATAGGTAAGAGGAAGAGCTTTTAGACCAATAAATTTCGCTCTGCATTGGTCTTTTAGTTGCAACAATGGAGGAAAAGGAGCATAGGTGTTTGGGTGATAGACACTGGGTAGTGAGAAACCTATTAGGGAACCACCTCTAGAACATGGAAGAAACCAAGGAAGGAGCACCCAATGTAGAGTGATGAATATCAACATTAATCTCAATAAAGCACATCTCTCTATGTGAAACCTCTCAATATTCGTTGGCATCGAGTTTCCTTCCATCCCTCCAACTTCAACATTCACCAATTTAAATGGAAGTTTTGTTGTAATGGGATCTTCTCTTCATACGGCCATTCCTCCTAATCCTAATCATATCACTCCAGTGGCCCATGAAAAGGAAAAGGGCCACTGTATTGTGGAAATTCCCCATCGAGCAAGACATTGTGAGCCAAAACTTGATAGCTAGTCAAAGAATCCCACCAACAATGCCTAAGACACTAAAGAAGAATCCTCTCTATGTAAGCTCTTATGGTTGTGTGATTGAATGGGAGAATCCTCCTTGGGTGCGAGAAGGATATGACAATCCATTTGCCTATCTCAATAGCTTAAGTAGGAAAAAATGCCAAAGAGAAGCAATGCTAGCCCTCAAGAAATTCTAGTGCCAAGCAACCAACATAATAATTAAGAATTATTAAATAATTATAACATTTCTACTTCTTAGTTTTTTAGGTGATTAATAATTAACTTGTGTAGGTTTTGCATTAATTATATTTTGGTAATAAATATTTATTTATTTGTTAATTTAAAATATTAAATAGATATGGCCCAGAAGGTGTAGGTGAATTGGTGATTTAAATATTTAATAAATTTTAATATAAATCAAATTATTAAAAATATAAAAGATATTTAACCAATAGGTATGTATGGTTTGGAATATGGTTTTTAGAATTTTAATTCAATTATCAAGAATTATTGGGTGGATCATAAGAATTTTCCATTAATTCAATCGGCCAAAGAATAGTAATAGGATAATATGCAAGTTTGTAGATCTAGAACATAAAGTTAGATATTCACGTAGACATCGAGCAAGTAGTAAATGGTTAAGTCTCACTAGAAAAGATAATTTTGTTGGTATGTTTAAGAAATACCATAAACATAAAAACCTTTTGAGAAATTTGGTTACATTGCTATATTTCACTGCAACTAGTCTAATTTCCAGTCTATCATGCGAGTAAACTGTAATATAATTTTTTTTCCATAGTAGTATAAGATTTTTATTGACTTACAGTATATCTATATGGTTTTCATTTATTTTTATTTATTACATTTAACTCTCTATTTATTATTTCATTATTAATATTTTCTTATCACTCGTTTTAAAATATATGTGTGTTTGTGTTTATTATTGTTAAAATGTGAAAGGTATTGCAAACTAAGTTTAATATTAATGACTCGTTCGGGATGATGAATGGGTTGCAATGGACCTTTGTGTGTTTCACCTCTCTTTATGGTTGGCTGCATTCCAGGGAATTGAATGGCCACTAACATGGCTTGCATTTGGTGTTTTTCTTATTTTTATATTTTAGGTGTGTTTACTTTTGAATTATTTTATTGCTTACTATTTCTATTTTCTGGTGTTGATTCAAGTAAATAACTGTCACATTGTCCATCATTAGATCTGTATAATAAATATTTAAAAAATATATAAAATCTCAAAAATAATCATTTCTTTTAAAATTAGTAATGTATTATATATTTACACAAATAATTTTTTTCCTTTTCCATTTAAAAAGCTTTTTAGGCCTTTGAAAGCAAAAATTAAATTAGAAAATGGTAAAATTTCTTATTCCATTATGATTTTCCATTTTTTTTTGTATTTTCTTACTTTATCTTTCCCATTTTCTAAGCTTTTCAAGTCTTTGAAAGGAAAAATGAAATTAGAAAATGGTAAACTTTCTTCTTAGAAAATTAGAAAATGGTAATTTTTAACCATTTATATTATAAATATTGTTGTGATACAATACTTCCCAAAGATGACCAGCTCCTCCATGGTAATTTTTAACCATTTATATTATAAATATTGTTGTGATACAGTAGTTCAATGGCTTCCCTAACCCCCAAATCTCAACTACTGTAGCATAGATGGTGACCTAGTTTTACTTGTCAGAGATTCATGGATTTTCCAAGAAATCCCTATTGTGCTAAAACACTAGTGCTCATTTCCTTAACTGCTCATTTCCTTAACTACTGGCTGCTAGCAATGTTAGAAGACGTTAATTGACTTATGATGCTTGCTTGTGGTTTTTGTAAGGATAACACTTTGAACGTTCTCATTTAAATTTATTTTCTTTTGTATTGTAGACTTAGGATGATTTTCCTAGGTTATTAATTACAAGTTGTGTTAACAACCATACAAATTCTACACATTATAATAATAATAATAATAATAGATAGAGATTTAAGTCTTTGGATCGTGTCAAAGTATTATTGAAAGGAATGAGAGAAAAAAAATTTGACATTATACATCCTAGAAAACTATTTTCTTTCTGAAAATAATACCTTTCATTTACTATTTTTTTAAATTTATCTTGAATTAAAAACCACACTTATCATTTCTTTTTGAAACTTATATTCATTTCTAAACTTTAATTTAAAATACTCTTCTAATTTAAAAACTTATGTATCTAAAATTCTTCATAATAAATATAACCATATTTAAAAAAGATATAAAATCCCAAAAACAGTCACTCCTTCTAAAATTAGCAATGTATTACATATTTGCACAAACAAATTCTTTCATTTTCCATTTAAAAAACTTTTTAGGCTTTTGAAAGCAAAAATTAAATTAGAAAATGGTAAACTTTCTTGTTCCATTATGATTTTCCATTTTTTTTGTTTTGTATTTTCTTAATTTCTCTTTCCCATTTTCTAAGCTTTTCAAGTCTTTGAAAGGAAAAATGAAATTCGAAAATGGTAAACTTTCTTATTCCAATACCATTTTTCATTTCATTTCTTTTCTATTTTTTTACTTTCCCTTTCCCATTTTCTAAGTTTTTTAATTATTTGAAAACAAAAATGAAATTAGAAAATGGTAAACTTTCTTATTCCATTATGATTTTTCATTTTCTTTTCTATTTTTTTACTTTTCCTTTCTCATTTTCTAAGCTTTTTTTAAAGCAAAATTGAAATTAAAAAATGGTAAATTTTCTTATTCCATTATAATTTTCCATTTTCTTTTGTATTTTCTTACCTTTTATGTGTAAATATTTCCATTAATATCATCTATTATTGAATATTCTTCATTTCAAAATTAATGTTTTTTGTATTTAATTAATTTTGGGACACATGATGAAATAATATTAAATTAAAACTAGATGGTACATTGCAAGAGCAATTGATTTCAGACTCAGTCGCACTTGCAATTATTATATAATCTTTATCACTATGTTATTATCATCGCGGTTGCAAGTTGAATATATATATATATATATATATATATATATATATATAATTTAAGTTTTGTAATTTGTTTTATACAAATTTTATATAATATGTTATTTTAAAATTTAAAATTTGAAGAGTTTTTGTTGCCTTGCAGTTTGATTTGGTAAAATTATTTAACAATAAATTTTTAAATTAGAAAATGGTAAACTTTCTTATTCCATTATGATTTTCAATTTTTTTTTTGTATTTTCTTATTTTATCTTTCTCATTTTCTCAGCTTTTCAAGCCTTTGAAAGGAAAAATGAAATTAGAAAATGGTAAAATTTCTTATTCCAATGTCATTTTATGTGTAAATATTTTATGTGGTTACATTTTATGTTTTTATTTATTGAATTGTTTATTTTGTAAAATTGTAAATAGACTTATTCATGTCCTCACAGTCACATGTTGTTCTAGCCAATTTCCAATATTTACATGATTAGCACATGGCTTTTAGCCTTTTGAAATTGCATTAGCGGGATTATGTGCAGGTCCCACATGGTTGTGGTTAAAATTTTACATTAGCATATTTTTGGGGTGCTGCAGTCTCAATCCTTAAATTTGGGATGTGCCCAATTGACATACATATTTTCGCGATAATTCATTCAAGATGTTGTATGCATAACCACAAGACAAAATTGCTACTTCAAGCACAACAATGAAAGACAAATCTTCCCAAATCTTGACTAGATGAACTACCTTCAGTGTATCTTTGCACCTTTAGGAGCAACTGCTAGTAATAAACATATGAAACATTTCCGATTGGATAGACATATGAAATATTTCCGGTTGACCATTGCATCGCTGTAAGAATTTCTATATCTACAATTGGGTTTCTAAAGAGCTATGAGTAATTACTTAGACTTATATTTAGATTATATATTGATTATATATTACTTGGACTTAATTTTATATTTAGATTTTAATTATATATTTAAAATTAAACTTACTTTATGATAGAAAATTTAGTTTTATGCTTTTAAGTTTTAATAAGTTTAAAAACTACTCAACCCATCATAAGTTTTATGCTTGTAAGTTTTAATCAAGTTTTAAAACTACTCAACCCATCATCGTGCTCATACCACTTTGGAAAAAAATGGCTTCTAAAACATCTTCAAATACACATTAGAACATCGATTTCTAAAACACATTAAAATACACATTAGAACATCTCATAATACACATAGAATATATAACACTTAAGAAGAAAACTCAACAAATCTATCACATTTCTAAATTCTTCTATTTCTACATTATTCTAACATGTTATTCATGTTTCTTTATATTAGGTACACAAACTCATCATATTAGGTGCACAAACTCATCGTGATAGCTGGTCAGACCACTTTGAAAGTAGCTACATTTTCAATATGACTAGAGAATACCAATCACCAAAGTTGCTGAAAGTTCTCTTGAAGTTTTCCTTACAAGTTTATGTTTTTATGGAATCGCAACTATATACCTAAAGCTCAATTTTAAATTATATTTTTCATCCAATGACAAAGGTGGTAGTTATATGGTTTTTTATGCTTGCAGAACTGTTTTAAAAGCATCATAAGTTGCTAATCAATGTACAGCTAGTGAATGAACCTCTGGATTTTCTATTACAGTGAGTGAATGAACCTCTGGATTTATTTGGCTTGTTAGGCCAATAGGCTTCCCCTCTTTGGAAATCGGTCTCTTTAATATTTTTTTAATTGATCCTTTTGATCCAATAGCTTAAATTGAAAGGTTCCAGTATATTCTCGTGGTCCCCAGTATATCAATGAATGAAATTGAAAATGATAATTTTCTTACATATTTAAATTACATATTTAAACTATACTTAAATTACTGTTTTTCAAAACATGATTAAATTTTTAGTGTGCCTATTGTTTGTAAGCAGGTATCCTAATTAATAAAAAATGAGTTTAAAAAAATGAAATTGTTCGTATTCTCAAAAACATGTCATTCAATCATTTTCCAAGTGTTTTGGACACTCCATTACTCCAATGGCTTCCTATGAGTTACAAAGTCCCTTTGCTACTGCATTACCTACGTGGCTACTTATAATGGGTTAAGAATGAATTACCCAGCTCCATTACCTAGGTGGTTGCCTCTGTGTTACTAATTCCCTCCTTATTTCATGGTTAGGTGGTTTAATTTCTAAATGATGAAATTTTATTATCTTTTAGTGGTTGCATAAGAGATCTCATGGATCACTAGATTATGGCACATGTTCAAATTCATTGATTCCTGACTCTTTGGATTGCTAAAAATTATGCAATGTAAGTTAGTGAATTATAATTATATATTACATAATCATGTGTTTTATCATTTTTCTTAAAACCTTATATTGCTAATTGTTTTTTCTCACATTGTAAGAGATTCAGAAGCAGATTGTATTGGTTGCTCATGCTCTATTCCTTTTTCTTTCACTATTTATTTTTCCTATTTTGGTTTCTTATTTCACAGACATTATGGTTATGTATTTTCTGGAAATGTAACAACTTATTTAATATAAGAACGGTTGTTTGTTTCTCATGAAAAAAATTAGATTAGGAAGAAGATAATCCCAACTATAAGCCCAGCCATAAGATCAATTCACATCAGTAAATTATTCTGGTAAGTTTTTAGATGTGGTTAAGCAATAGAGTGATTTTGGATTCTTTTAAATCTCGGTAAAAATATTATTTTAATGTGGAATAAATTGGTTACCAACCGAGGAAAGGCACAACACAAGCTCAAGCAATTTAAATTGCTTTGGTCTTCTCATCTTAACTGCTACGAGATTTGCACCGATAAAATTTGGCCTTTTCCACTAAGTTTTTTTATATGCAGACAATGTTCGTCGAATCGCCCTCATTTCAATGGAATGGCTTTTTTCCTTTGTTGATTGTCATGTTGATACATATTTTGAAGTAATGGGCATTATCTACCTAGTCCCAATGCATTGAATGTATATTGACCCAGCTGATTGGAATGGATATTGTATAGCTTTTCTGGTAAGGAAACCAATCTTTACATAAAACTTCAGTTTTTATTTAAACTCTTGAACTGTCTATATTGGCACATTGAATGAGTTCGCGATGTGACACAAATGGGTCATTTTTATCTAACCCCCTCTTTCCTTCTTGATAAGGAAACCAATTTTTACAGAATATAATGTCTTGACAACTCTATTTTTTCTGCATAAATATTTCATTTGCCTTTTAATATGAGCTTAGGAAAAAGAAAAATTATAACGTTTGATTAGTAAATATTAAACACCATGTATTAAATTAGTGATTGGTTTAGTGCTCTAATTTTGTTTGAGATAAAATAATATTTAATAGATAAACTAAAAAATATTGAATTAATCATTGACTTAGTTCATGTTGATCTGAAAATAGAATTAATCATTGACTTAGTTCATGTTGATCTGAAAATAAAAGATGTTGTTCTGAAAATAGTGGAAGATTCGTGGCATCTCCATCTTTCGTTATTGTTGGAATAATATGTAGCCCAAGGTTGTTCAATTATCAACATGTTCTCCAGCATTCTTGTTTGAATTTACTAATGTAATCAGTCTGCATAGAAGTGTAATTTTATTTATGGACATCAAAACTTGTAAAGCTGATTATTTATATATGAGAAAGTTCTCTAATTAGTTATATAAATAAAAATTAATTTTCCTCTTAAAGCTTGATCCGCGGATTTAAACTTTCCCCTTTTTTATACCTAGTCATGGTAGAAAATAGGTATTGTACTTGTACATAATGAATCATTTTCTTCTGTTATCTTTCTAATCGCTTTAGCTGCCAAGAAAACAAAGAAAATTTAAATCCCTTCACATGCAATTCATTCATATCTCTTAATTTATTTTTTAATTTTGTTTGTGTAGTTGGTGTTATCGTTCTATAATTTTTGAAATTGTGAGATTAAACATAGAGGACAACATCAAAATCGCTTTGGAAGCTGGGATCTAGCCCTGCTAGCTTCAGAGAGGGATCTCTCTGTAAGATTGAACTTTGTTTTATGTAGATTTTAGGTTGTTTGTTTGTGATTTTATTGGATTTTTTTGGTTGATTGAATTCTTATAATTCCATTGGGCTATGGAGTCTAAAAACTAACTCAATTTGCATCAAACTTTAAAGTAGTTTCACAGGGTAAGCTAGGTTGCACTAGTTGAATCTTTTTAGAATTTTAAGTGATATGAAACAGAAGAAAAGAAAAGCTCAGTAGAAACTAAGGAGCAATTAAGAATTCATTAATTTGAATTCAGAAGAAAACATAGAAATTACTTACAGCTAGAATTGGGTGCATATTTCAACAAATCCTATTCATCACCATTTTTGTAATTTAATTAAGCTTTTTAAGAAATTACAGTGAAAGAAAAACAATGAATAAAAAAATGAACGAGAGAAACACATCACCAATTCGTACACCATGTGAATCCTGTGAAAAATGTCCTTGTATTATTGATGAGTTCAACAACCAAAAAATTACAATAAATTGGAGAAAAGTATATTAAAAAATCAACCCAGAATACTTCAAAGTGTGAAGTATTATACAATAATTACAAAATCATTGTCTCAGCAGACAGTGTATATTTAGAACTAATCTATGTACAACTACGTGGAGAGGTGGCTCTAATTTTGAGGAGTGTGTTGATGAACTGGCCTATTCTTGTGTTGTGTTGTTTGCTGTTTTGGAAGACCCTATAACTATATCTGAATTACCAATCAGTCTAGTAATTCACACAACTTGTCCCATCTGTGTTAATCCGGAATGGTCAATTTGGTTACCTTACAGTAAATCTCATCTAAATTAGTATACTTTGTGAATGTTGGCCTTACCACGAAGATGTGATTTACCTCATGCTCGATAAAGAAATCATTTCCCATTGCATCTAGGAAAGCTCTACTCTCATGTTGCCTTTCATATTAGCAATCTTGGAACTATCTCTCGCTACTTCCTTCATCTTTTTAATATAATATTCTTGAGTAATTAATTTATCATTAATTACAAACAAACTGGGTAACCCTTTCTTATTTAAGATTCTATCCTAGTTAAAATCTTGTTTACTGCTATTTCCATACTCTGACACTTTTCCTCCAACTCAGTAATAAGATTATTTTTAGTTAGAATCTTCTTTACCTCCAAAATTCTTTATGTCCTGTCATCAATTCCCAAATCATCCAACTCATACTTATTCTTTGAATTTAGGAACTTAATGATATTGGTGGCTTTAGTAGGCATATCACCCAGTTGTTCTCTGATCTCTGTAATGGCCTGTCTTGATTTCTTAATCATGTCCTTCTGCTAAAAAATAATATGGATACATGGTCAAATTTCAGTCATAGAATTCAAAATATTTGTCTAAATTCTTTCCTTGGCTTGGGCCAAGGTCTGTCCAATAGTTGACTCTCTCTCTTATTTTTCTAGTCTTTCTATCAGTGTCTAAGTTTCTTGAGTTGCAATCAAATGTAAAGCCTCACTCCTGGTATTCCGATCTTGTGGTGCTTTAACTTGTCCCTGCAACTTCTTAATTTCCTAAGTCTGAATTGAAAAATTATAAACAAACTTTGTCAATTGATAAGAAGCCTTTGTAGACTGTGTAAAACGTGTTGTTGATGTTGCAATTTCTCCGGTGGGGATTGTTGTGAGAGGTACATCATCTAGAGGAACTGTTGTACCTTAAGAAACAATTCCTTGGCTGTGAAAAGGAATCCGTGCTTAAGACATTCTTATAATTATGTCACAGAGATATGGATCCATGTTTAATCACCTCCAGATTTTAATCATTAAACCTTCAAAATCAAATGTTACAAATGTCCCACAATGCCATTATCTGCTGATATGGAATGAAATGATCAGAAGAGGAATGAAAAGAAAAATCCCAAAATGACATGCTGTTGTACAGAATCTATCATCTCAAACTTTAGAAGAATTATAAGGAAAGAACAGTTAAAATGAAGGAGCGCCTATTAAGGGTTTTAACTCTTATTTACACACGTAAAAGAGACCTGCTGCTTCGATACTTCATTTTATTCAAGGACTGAAAATGCATTATGTAAACTAGGAGACATATCAATATCAACAAATACTAGAAGCTTGTTTTTCCTTCATTAATCGCTTGAAATCTTAGTACAAAGATCACTATCTAGAGGTCCAAAAACCGGAACCCCATGCTCCTCTTCTCCCCCTGTTTTTATGTCTGCCATCTAATGTAACTTCCTAACTGCTATGATCAGTTTTAAAACTGATTCTTGGAAGTCTTGGAATTATTTAAATTTACAAAATGCCTGTTTTAATATTATATATATAATATATAATATAAAACCAAAATAGGATCTTACTCTAGTGCAAGTGAAAAGAACAAAATGCTACACTTTGGGTCCCATTACACCCATATGTATTAACGACAAAGTAACCCATGGTTTTTGAAAACCAATAACTGCCTACGGAAGCACTGATGGTGGTTTCTTGAGAAAAGGCTAAGTGATGCCGTAATGCATCATAGCCGTAGATTTCATAAATAGTGGTTTAAATCAAACCATTTGTGGGGGCACCATCTCTCATAAATTTTGTTTAATTTGTGATGTCGCAAGACCATTGGATCTGAGCCAGATGATCCAAGTTGTTAATCCAACTTCGATATTAGATGTGGATTTCTGCTTTTGCAAACCACCACTGTCATCTGCCACAGGGTCAAGAACAGCTGAATCGATCTTGTTCGATCGAAAGTCTTCACTGTCTCTGACTGTTAAACCAGACTCTGAGTGTTGATTTGAAGGTATGGCACTTATAATAGTCTTTATCCCTAAAACTCCTCTTCCAACATAACCGGATGAGCAGACTTTCCAGATCTTTCAACGATGAATCTTGAGTCCATCCCATCTGTCTGATGAAAATTTATATCTGAGCCTACAACAAGCAGTTTCTTCCCATGATATTTTCCATTCCAAATGGTACCCAACTGATTTTCTAGCTGCTGGAACGGGTTTGTTTGAATATGGTCAATTTTCTGAGTTGCAACACGCCCCCTCTCTCAGATTCTGAGTCTGATAAATATCAAATAAACGTACAGTACTCAGGTAGAACCTGGAGAAAATTTTGCAATATTTGCTCCACTAATTCGTTTAACCCTGATTGAATATCGAATTTTTCACTTTTTGCACGGCGAACCTTCAAGGAATCTTTCAATTCAGTATAGATCTGTGACTCTGGAAATGTAGCATACTTCAAAAGACAAACGAAGTCCACATTGTTGAGCCCAGTGTAATCAAGATCATAGTCCTTGGATAATGTCTGTAACTCTGGCGCAAGTGCACCAACCTGACCATTTCTCTTTTGAGCTTTTACAGACTTTCTTGATCCTCTATAATTGGCAGTGAGAAAAGCATAGCGGTGATATCCTTCAGCAAAGAACATTGTCTGTTTTGGCATAATAGTACTGGTATGCCTTCCTATGTTGATGTGGAAACCAGACGAAACTGTGACATCATTTTCAGATTTTTTTTTAACACGACCTATCTTAAGTCGGAGTTGCTACAAGAAGATTATGATATTCAACGCACACATAAACATCATCACAAAGGTCCACTACATAGCGTATAAAATTGCATGAAACATTTTTCCTTGATGCATCTTTGAGATGGGTTTCTTGATGCCAATAGAAAACAATGATGACTTGCTCCAAACGACTAACATACAAGCCTGCCTCAAACTTTTCTTCCTCCATTTGCTTATGAATCGAATCATCTACCACACCCATTTCTTTCAATATTCTACCCATTGTTCTCTTGTCCCCATAGAATCCAACTGTGGGCAACGATAATTGACTCGAGGACTTTAAAATCGATTCTAATATCAGGAAACGCATGGTTACCTGCAGCATTGGGTAAAATTCTATTGCACAGGCCCAAAATCTGTTCTTCTGGAAGATGGAATTTGTTTACAAAACTCAATTCCTGCTTGTCAGATACAATCTTCATAATTTTAAAGGGAGGGCCCTCGGGAATCTTATTTGAAAATTGATTAGCAGCAGCAGTCTAACCCTTTAGTATATCAAGTTGATTATAAAGGTCTTCAGAATCTTTCAATACTTCTAGGGATAAAGGCTCACTGACACTCTGTTCTTCCGGCATCTCACTTAACGCATTGAACATTTCTTCCGACTCACTTGAACATTCACTTGAGGAGGATACAGAGGGAGTGAACATTTCTTCTTCCTCCATCTTACTGGATAACTCTGATAACTAAGAAGCATCCATTGCAAGAGAAAATAATCTTTTCCTCTTTCCTTAAACAATTCATTGATGAATTCTACGTGATGCTTTGTTGCAACAAAAATTAATGTCCATTGATCCGAACTAATCTGCTCTCTCACTAGATGGAGCAATGTTGCGCATTTCTCTTCAGGTCGCATGGTAAAGAACGTGAGTTTGAGATCGGGGTTGATCTTAGTCTCTAAATCAAGTCGTACAACTTGAGGATCCCGAAGCCCTGCCTTTGCAAATTCAACGAGCTATCGAGGTAGAATTGCACTAAAAAGAAAAGTCTGTCAGTTAACACTCAACTGGGCAAGGATTTTTCGCAATTGGTCTTGTCAAAATGATGCATGGGATGGCCAGGAGTTGCAATAATAACATCTGGACTTTTAGCTAGTCGAATTAGGCTACAACATCTGGCTCCAATTGGGGACAACACTTTGGTAACAAAGTGCTGAGAACTTGTATATCAGTAGCCTTTATTGAGCATGGAGCAAAGCGATCTTGTAGACCGATAGCCTTTATTGGGCATGGAGTCGAGTCAAACTGAATTTTCTCCCAATCTAAAATCTCTGAAAATTTCAAACTTTTCTGAAACCTCTCTTCTTCTAGGATCTTTATTCAAATGATAAACTAGAAACACTGCAACTGTGAATGCTCAACTTCTGAGCTTATTTATGTACAACTCCTATATATAAGCATGGTTGAACTTAATCAAGTGAAGTCAACCTTCCAATGGAACCAATTCAGCATCTACTTGTTAGATTTAATACCTTCGTATTGCTGAAATTTAAAAACCAAAACAGGAATATACCATGAAAATTTTTCATATACAAAACTTTGTACATACCCTTGCATAAAAGCTTGTTGCTGATCAAAGAAATTTTCCATATATTTAGCAACTGGATCATAGAACTCATGAAATAAAGTTTCGGCCACCTTCTTTTTTTGAACATTTTGCTGATGTAGACTTCTTTGAACATGGCGGCTTCTTTCATTGTTTGACTTTTCAATTAGAAATTGTGTGAGAGGAACCTGACTGCCATTTTCTGTAGGCAAGCATTCAGGCTGAAAATAAAAATCCAATGTTTGCTCTCCATAATGTTGATGTTCTTCGTATAACATCAATTCTTGACAAAAATTTTCCTCCTCTTGCCAACATGTCTGAGAAATTGCACTATTTTCCTCACTACTCGCAAAATTATTGCAATGATCTTCCATGCTTTCGTAGTGTAGTTTAGCTGTTGCAACTAAGTTTTGACTAGAATATTCAAAATGATTATATTCTTGTTTTTCGACAATACAGGAACCTTTTGACACTTTTTGGAAATCATTATTCACCTCTGAACTTACATTCTCTTGTAAAGAAAATCCAATTTTTTCTTCACAAGCCCTCTTATCTTTGACAAAACTTGGACTTTCTACATTGCAGGAAAAATTTCTACAAGCCCACCCATTATCTTCGATTTCTTGCGCATAGAGAAGCATCAGCTTTAGACTGCTAGGATTTCTCTCGTTGAGATAAAAAGCCAAGGCAATAGAAAGAGATTTCAAATAATAGACCATAGCTGCTGCTTCTGGAGGTCGAATTTCTTTTGGCATGCTAAAATAAATTTTTTGAAACCTCCTATTAAACTCAGAAATTGATTCATTGCTTTGCCTTCGGATAGAATATAATTCCAAGAGGTGCTTTTCATATGAATTATTCTCGCCCCAATATGTAAGAAATACATCTTGAATATCTTGCTAGGAATTAATTGAATTTGCTTCTAAACACTGAAACCATTGTTGAGCATCCTGCTTTAAAGAATGACAAAACATCCTTAAAGCTACGTCTTCATAAATAATTTGAAATCTGTCCAGAAAGTATTCAAATTCCAAGATATGTAATTTAGCTGAAATGTCCTTCTCCTTCCCAGAGAAACTTGGCAAGGACTTGAATCCATTTGAAGGATATTGATGGAGAATAGCGGGCAGCTTCAGGGGTTTAAATATTTCTCTGTTTTTGAACTGAAAAACAGTGAATTTCTTATGAGGCAAAATATTATCATCCAAAGATGATGAATCGTCATCTTTATGCCCAGACTGTGGCTGATTATATTTCGGGATTGTAATACAACAATCATCCCTCCTTTCTTATTTAGGAGATATACTTGTGTCAAGATCTATAATACAAGCAGAAGAAAAATCATCTTTTTTCAATAATGGATTTACATTTTGGGCCTTATAATCTTCTGAGAAAATAAAGCAGGAAACAATCCTTTTAATATAAAAGGGAAAATAGACCACTAAAATGACAGTAAAAAATAGAATCTCCTTTAAAAAACAGAAATTCTGATACATGTTTTTTCCATGATACTTTCTCATCTTCTTGCTAGAAAAATTCTTCATCTAATGAAACTTTCATCAGTGGAGTCGCCAGGTGAATAATAAACAACCAAACTTCAGATCTGAGTCTTTTTCACCATCAAGAGTAATGTATTATGAAACATTTTGCTGTAAGGTATTTGACCTCGCATTTAGCTTTCTGAAAATGAGAATTCTGTAAAATTAAACACAGCCGAGTACTTCCTCCTCGCTGAAAAAACAGAGGAAATAGAAAGAAAACCCAGGGAAATGAACTTCGCTTCTTCGATCCCCGGCAATGGCGCCAATTAATGTTGTACCTTAAGAAACAATTCCTTGGCTGTGAAAAGGAATTCGTGCTTAAGACATTCTTATAATTATGTCACAGAGATATGGATCCCTATTTAATCACCTCCAGATTTTAATCATTAAACCTTCAAAATCAAATGTTATAAATGTCCCACAATGCTATTATCTGCTGATATGGAATGAAATGATCAAAAGAGGAATGAAAGGAAAAATCCCAAAATGACATGTTGTTGTACAGAATCTATCATCTCAAACTTTAGAAGAATTATAAGGAAAGAACAGCTAAAATGAAGGAGCGCCTATTAAGGGTTTTAACTCTTATTTACACACGTAAAAGAGACCTGCTGCTTCGATACTTCATTTTATTCAAGGACTGAAAATACATTATGTAAACTAGGAGACGTATCAGTATCAACAAATACTAGAAGCTTTCTTTTCCTTCATTAATCGCTTGAAATCTGAGTACAAAGATCACTGTCTAGAGGTCCAAAAACCGGAACCCCATGCTCCTCTTCTCCCCCTGTTTTTATGTCTGCCATCTAATGTAACTTCCTAACTGCTATGATCAGTTTTAAAACTGATTCTTGGAAGTCTTGGAATTATTTAAATTTACAAAATTCCTGTTTTAATATTATATATATAATATATAATATAAAACCAAAATAGGATCTTACTCTAGTGCAAGTAAAAAGAACAAAATGGTACACTTTGGGTCCCATTACACCCATATGTATTAACGACAAAGTAACCCATGGTTTTTGAAAACCAATAACTGCCTACGGAAGCACTGATGGTGGTTTCTTGAGAAAAGGCTAAGTGATGCCGTAATGCATCATAGCCGTAGATTTCATAAATAGTGGTTTAAATCAAACCATTTGCGGGGGCACCATATCTCATAAATTCCGTTTAATTTGTGATGTCGTAAGACCATTAGATCTGAGCCGGATGATCCAAGTCGTTAATCCAACTTCGATATTATATGTGGATTTCTGCTTTTGCAAACCACCACTGTCATCTGCCACAGGGTCAAGAACAGCTGCATCGATCCTGTTCGATCGAAAGTCTTCACTGTCTCTGACTGTTAAACCAGACTCTGAGTGTTGATTTGAAGGTATGGCACTTAAAATACTCTTTATACCTGAAACTCCTCTTCCAACATAACCGGGTGAGCAGAATTTCCAGATATTTCAACGATGAATCTTGAGTCCATCCCATCTGTCTGATGAAAATTTATATCTGAGCCTACAACAAGCAGTTTCTTCCCACGATATTTTCCATTCCAAATGGTACCGAACTGATTTTCTAGCTGCTGGAACGGGTTTGTTTGAATATGGTCAATTTTCTGAGTTGCAACACGCCCCCTCTCTCATATTCCGAGTCTGATAAATATCGAATAAACGTGCAGTACTCAGGTAGAACCTGGAGAAAATTTTGCAATATTTTCTCCACTAACTCGTTCAACCCCGATTGAATATCGAACTTTTCACTTTTTGCACGGCAAACCTTCAAGGAATCTTTCAATTCAGTATAGCTTTGTGACTCTGGAAATGTAGAATACCTCAAAAGACAAACGAAGTCCACATTGCTGAGCCCAGTGTAATCAAGATCACAATCTTTGGATAATGTCTGTAACTCTGACGCAAGTGCACCAACCTGACCATTTCTCTTTTGAGCTTTTACGGACTTTCTTGATCCTCTAAAATTGGCAGTGAGAAAATCATAGCGGTGATATCCTTCAGCAAAGAACATTGTCTGTTTTGGCATAATAGTACCGGTATGCCTTCCTATGTTGATGTGGAAACCAGACGAAACCGTGACATCATTTTCAGATTTTTTTTTAACACAGCCTATCTTAAGTCGGAGTTGCTACAAGAAGATTATGATCTTAAACGCACACATAAACATCATCACAAAGGTCCACTACATACCATATAAAATTGCATGAAACATTTTTCCTTGATGCATCTTTGAGATGGGTTTCTTGATGCCAATAGAAAACAATGATGACTTGCTCCAAACGACTAACATACAAGCCTGCCTCAAACTTTTCTTCCTCCATTTGCTTATGAATCGAATCATCTACCACACCCATTTCTTTCAATATTCTACCCATCGTTCTCTTGTCCCCATAGAATCCAACTGTGGGCAACGATAATTGACTTGAGGACTTTAAAATTGATTCTGATATCAGGAAACACATGGTTACCTGCAGCATTGGGTAAAATTCTACTGCACAGGCCCAAAATCTGTTCTTCTGGAAGATGGAATTTGTCTAAAAAACTCAATTCCTGCTTATCAGATACAATCTTCATAATTTTAAAGAGAGGGCCCTCGAGAATCTTATTTGCAACTTGATCAGAAGCAGCAGTCTGACCCTTTAGTATATCAAGTTGATTATAAAGGTCTTCAGAATCTTTCAATACTTCTGGGGATAATGGCTCACTGACACTCTGTTCTTCCGGCATCTCACTTGACGCATTGAAAATTTCTTCCGACTCACTTGAACATTCACTTGAGGAGGATACAGAGGGAGTGAACATTTCTTCTTCCTCCATCTTACTGGATAACTCTGATAACTGAGAAGCATCCATTGCAAGCAAAAATAATCTTTTCCTCTTTCCTTAAACAATTCATTGATGAATTCTACGTGATGCTTTGTTGCAACAAAAATTAATGTCTGTTGATCCGAACCAATCTGCTCTCTCACCAGATGGAGCAATGCTGCGCATTTCTCTTCATGGTAAAGAACGTGAGTTTGAGATCGGGGCTGATATTAGTCTCTAAATCAAGTCGTACAACTTGAGGATCCCGAAGCCCTGCCTTTGCAAATTCAGCAAGCAATCGAGGTAGAATTGCACTAAAAAGCAAATTCTGTCGGTTAACACTCAACTGGGCAAGTATTTTTCGCAATTGGTCTCGGCAAAATGATGCATGGGATGGCCAGGAGTTGCAATAATAACATCTGGACTTTTAGCTAGTCGAATTAGGCTACAACAGGAACCATGGACACTTTTGAACTCTACTCCTTTTCCTTAATCATTTTCTCTAGCTTTGTCTCCATATGTATAATATGAGCATTTTGTTCCATGATTAACTTCATCATGTCTCCTTTCTAAGTCTCGTATTATTCAATATCTTTGGTGAGAGGATCTTCAGTTGCTAGAAACTTCAGCTGCTTTCTTAACGTTGCAATGTCAGCATTTTTTTTCTTTATCAACTCCTCTGCAGCTTTCACATTTTCTCTATCATAACCCATCTTCACTACTAAATGCTCCAGAGATTTGATCCTAGTATCCTTTGCTAGAGAAGAAATATTTTCCATCTTCAACTGAGACTGAATGTTGGAAAGTGAAACTTGCAATTTAGAAACAATCATATTGGTATTGGTTAGAGTGGAACATATCATGTCACCAGTTTTTTTGTGAATCTCCATTTGGTCAATGGGATGTATATTTATAGTATCAAACTTAAAATCTATCTTCTTATAATCTGATGTTGATTTAGGCTATGGAAATTGAGCCTCTAGGAAGGCCATCTACATCCTCCCTTTCTCTACATAAAAAAATTGAAAGGAGTATACTCTGTGAGCTCGAAGTATTCTTCCAAAATTGAGTATAATTGTTACTCTTAAGAATCTTATTCTTAAGTTTGACTTCTCTAAATCTATCAAAAAATATCTTTTCTTTCTCTCTGTGAACAACCTTTGTAGTCTGGACTGTGTCTCGTTGATCCTGGGATACTAATGATACTTTTGGAGATGTAGAAAATTTGTTTCCTTCTTGAGAGGAAGATGGTGTTTCCTTGACTATCATAGCAACTTCTTGTTCTAGATTCTTCTCCGAATCTGCTTTAGGATTCAATTTTTTCCTCTTTCTGTAGATGATTTTAAACTCCTTCCCTTCACTTTCTGTCACTAAAGGTGACTTTTCTTCTCTCTGTCTCCTGGCTTCTTTCTTGTGAGGAACAAGATTTTTTGAAATAGAAGTAGACACAAGTTGCTCCTCATCTTCCTGCAAGGTATTTTCTACACAAGCCAACTGGTTCACATATCTTTCAATTTCAGGCCTCTAGGTATGAGTATATGGAGTAGTTTTGTTTTCCACTCTCAATTTGGAAATTGTACCTAGAGGGTCATCAGAAAATGTGAAACTTAAGTTGAACTTCATTTCTTTGAGAATCTTATCTGCTTCTTCTCATGCTGACCTGCTATTACTTATAAAAGAACCAACCCGTGTTTTAACTCTAAAATGTGATTTCTTTTTGGTGAAACAAAGTTTATTTCATCTTAATTGAAAATTTTTCTAATATATTCTCATGAAAATATCCTCATGGGAAGGTTTTTTGGCAATTTGTACGGTGCCAAATCACACCCATACACTTTGATTTCAGTGTAATTATGGTAAAGGTACTAGTCTCCAGTCTTTGCTTGCTCTATTAGGTGTAAAATTCTCTTAATCTCCTCACTAATCCTTGGCTTTGTTGAACTGTTTAACACAATCATCGCTAGGTGTATAAATTACTGAATGTACTACTTGTAAGTGAATTCTTCATGCTCCTTCATCACTAGGGAAGTCTAGAATATGAAATAATGTTGATTCCCTTATTCATCTAACTTCTACATAGAAATTTTGAACTTGTCTGCTTGATAATAAATAAACATGTAAACCAAAATTGAAGTATACTTGAACACTCCCTCAATTGGTAACTTCAGGAATTGTTCACAAATTCTATTAGCCAACAATTGACTGAAATTGAAAATAATGGAAGGCTTACTATCTATGGAAACTATGGACAAGAAACCTAAGATGGGTTCATATACCCACTTATCAGAATAATAGTCCAAAATGTAGGATATCACATTTTTTTTTTTGCTTGATCAGGGAAAATTGAGGAAGGATAAGGTCGATTCTTTCATGGTAATTGGGTGTTTTCAGGTAAGAAAAGGTCAAAGATATGGGCTCTCTTAGCAAAATCAAGATTTTGGTGTAATTTTTTCAAGGCTTCTATTGAGAATGGGGTATTATTTTCTACAAAGGGAGCCTATATCATTTGATCTATCGCTTTAGCAGTAATGGTGAAGGGAATTTCACCAGTAGGGGCTATAATTTCTCTTTGGTTAGGGACATAAAGGGCTTGAATTTTCTTGTGAATTCATGAGAGTGGAAGGTTTTGGGAAAAATGTAATGGGGGAGATTGGAATCCTAGAGTCCAATTTCATTCATTTTTCTACAAACTTATCCTCAACCCAACAATAGAATTCAAAGAGTTTGAACTCACACTGCGTCTCAAAAATTTTATAATCTCAATCAGCTAAGGGGATATGGTCCAAGTGTACAGTGGGGTGGACCAGGGGATTGAATGAATCCTCTCAGTTTTTCTTCTTGGGAGGCATCTTATCAATGGATAATTTATAGAACCTAAAGGGGGGTGCGGGGGGATAAAGGATTTACCCGGGATGATTTCAAGTTTGTTTTTTATCAGAGAAATGGAATTGATACTTTGGTTTCTTGATCGTAGGTTTTATTGCTTGGAATAACTTTAATGCAGACTGGAAACTTGAAAAATGAAAAGGAATGGAAGTTTTGCAGCAGAAAGGAAGAAATGGTGATGCAATTGGGTTTTTAAAATATTTTAGGGGTTTTCTGTTGCAGACATGGGTCTGTTGAGGTTTTCAAATAGATACATGGGAAAATTAAATGTAGCAATGGTAATTACCGGGAAAAAGTTTAATTGGATAACGGATACTACCACGCGTCATGGAATGAGTGGAGGAAGGAGTGTGGGCAGCAATAGTGGGAAAGGTATGAGGGTCAACAGTTTTTAGAGGTGGTCGGGTGTGGTGAGTGGTATGAGGCGGGAGGTGCGAAACAAGGAGAGCGTGCCACATTGTGTGGGACCCAGCAAGGGAAAACAACCTTTTCGGACCCCCTCCCCCCGGCGGTAAAGACATGATATCAAGGGGGGGCCGAAAAATATCATGGGTCATCGATTGGGCACTGCGATCGATCAGGCAGTTGCAAAATGAGCATGATTTAATCACAACGCGACAATCATGTTTTTCGTGTAGCGACCTTATAATATTCCTGAAATTCAGGTTTTAAAACATTAATATATTTGATAAATTAGCCTTTTGCGCATTTTACATAATGATTTTGAACTTAAACTAAAATTATACAAATTAACCCTTTGAACTCTAGTTAACCACATTTATCTTTTAATCCCAATTTTTCACCTAGTGCTAAAACTAATTTTTTATTCATTTTTTCCTAAGGGTACATTTAGACTAGAAAACCCTCATTTTACTTGTTATGGAAAATAAAAATCATAATCTATTCTATCCTCTTATTTCTCCATTGATTGAGCTTAAACAATTGAATCAATATCATTTTTTTACCCAACTTACAATAGCCAAAATTAAACAGTTTGACTAATATTATTCTCTAATCTAATTGATAGAAATTTAAACTTGTTTAACCATGATTAAGTTGTATGATCAAACAAAAGACTAATGATTGTGGAATTTTGAACAAGTTGCACACAACCTTCATTTTATTTAATAGAATGAAACTATCATCCAAGTAGTAGCATTTAGATTTGCAACACTTTCAGTTTATTTATTTTTGTTTTTCTTTTATGTGGTTCTCATATTTTATTTTTTATTCTTTTTCATTGTATTTATTTTCTTTTATTTTGTCTCTTTTCTCGTTTTTTAAATACCCTCTTTTCATTTTTTTTTATATACTTTTTTGGAAATCATTTGAAAATTGAAATATTATTTACAACATGATATAACTGAGATAAAATATCCAATCACCTTGAGATCCTATAAATTGTAGGACCCTAACAGTGGCTCCAATTGAGGATGGCACTCTCCATGTGAGGTGCCAAAAACCTTTGATCAGTAGCCTTGAATGTTATATTTCAGCAATGTCTACATCTGATTTCTTTTTGTTGTTGTAGTAATTATGGTAGCACATCAATCAGAAGCTTAGGTCCTTCTCTGTTGGGTTCAACTTCTATCAATAGGTTACCCAATCAAAATAGTAAAGACAATGATATTTACATTGAACTTATCTAAGAAACAATTCTATTCTTGTGAGAAATAATTCTTCAGCATCCTGTCATTCGCATGTCCACTAATAATTTATGTTCCATCCCAACTTTGAGAAAAAATGAATTATGACCTCTGAAAGCATAAATGCTATATGCTCCTTTCCACATATTATCAAACTTTCCATGCTTGCCTCTATTTTCTCTTCTGGAATCCCACTTTAAAACATTGGCACCCAAATTAAAATCATTTGTTTTGGTTCTTCTGTCAAAAATATTTTTGACATTCTCTTGGATAACCTATGTTTTGTTATAGACTTCTTCCCTGGATTGTTACAGCTAAACAGTCTAATCTATTCTCCTCTAAGTATCATTTGGTTGAACCTACAACTCTTGAATTATCTTCCTAACTGAAACTCCTAAAGAATATGGAAAAACAACATCCATTCCATAAACCAATTGGTATGGTGACATGCCATTTATTTCTTTGTGGTAAGCCTATCAACCTAAAGTGCATTTATCAGTTTCTTGTGCCATGAATTTTTGTTATCTTCAAGCATATTTTTTATAATGTTGACCAAAATTTATTTGAAGATTCATCTAACCCATTACCCCGAGGGTAATAAGCAATTGAATGTCCTAGAGTGATATGATATCTGCTGCAGAGATATACGGTTTTATTTGAATTAAAATTTGTTGCATTATCTATAATGAGCTTATTTGGACATCCAAATCTTGATATTATATTGGTTTCTAGGAATTTGATAATCAAAACATCAGTTTCTAGTCTAGAGGGTATGGCCTCAATCCATTTGGTGAAATACTCAATGGTTGTGAGGATCCATTTATGTTAGGTAGAGGATGGTGGATGTATTTCTCCAATGAAATCTAGACCCCACTATTGGAAAGAGCTTTCAACAGATATAGGGTTCAAAGGCAAGGGAAATAGCTTTATTTTTCCTTCAAAAATTTTGCATTTGTGGCAGGAGGTAACTTTCTTATGGACATCGGGAAAAAGGGTAAGCCAGTAAAAACCAGCTCTAAGGATCTTGTTAGCGGTGGTTTTCCAATACTAATGTCCATCGCAATCATCTTCACGAAATTACTGCATATTTCTTTCTGTATCATCTTGAATAAAAATTTTAGTAAAATTCCACAAGAATCTTTCCAATATAAAGTGTTATCTATGATACAAAATTTCACTGCTTTTAGCTTTAGAAATCTAGCTTTTCTTTTAGTCAAACTAGGAGGAGGATTTAAATTGAATAATACAACAATGAGGTCCACATACCAAGGTGAGGTTATAAAAGCCTTGTATATTTTTGGAGTCACCTGCTCCTCTTGATAATCTAATGCAGCTACAAAATTGATATCCAGGGCATGAAAATTGGACACAGCCATCAATTTGGCTAGTCCTTATCCCTTGATGATCTTGGTGGGTTTGATTCTATCATATCCAAGAATAATGGCAATTAATTTACCTCTTTTACAATCTAGTCCATTTTGAGTCAAAATAACTTTAACCACAGAATTTGGTACATAAGAAATTATAAGAGAATGGAGAATGTATACTCTGAAATCTATAATTGCTTTTATGAGGGCAAAGGCTTGTCTCTCCATTATATTATATTTCAATGCAACATCTCTTAAAGCCTTACTATATATTTCAATGGGTTTCTTATATCCCTCATTGTTTTTTTGTAAAAGAACTGTTGCAATAGTTTGTTCAGATGCAAATGAAAATATTATAAAATCTTTAGTAAAATTTGGACTGATCAGGACTGGTGGTTTTGTCAAAGCTTGTTTTACTTGATCAAATGACTTCTTGGCTTCAATATTCCATCTTATTTCTGAATTTCTTTTTAGCATGTTTGTTATGTTTCCGATGAGTTATACTAATATAGGAATGAATCTTCTTAGGAAGTTTATTTTTTCAATGAATGATTGAAGTTCTTTAATGTTTCTAGGATGATTGATTTTCAAGATGGCTTCAATTCTACTTCGATCAATCCTAATACCTTCTTTAGAAATATGACCTAGAAATTTTCCTTCTTCAAGGCCAAGAAATGTTTTCTTAGGATTAAGTGAAATTCCAAATCTCCTACATTTCTCAAAAAACATTCTCAAATGTAAAAAGTGTTCTTTATCATTTTTGCAATACAGAGTGATCTCATCTAGATATATATCAATAAATATGCCAATTTCATCAACAAAAGCAATATCCATTGCCCTCTGAAATGTGGCTGCAACATTCATTAACCCAAAAGGCATATTCACATACATGAAGGTACCCCATGGAGTAGTAAAAGTCATTTTGTCTTGATCATCAGGGTGAACCAAAACCTACTTGTAACCTGAGAAATAATATAACAAAGAAATCCTACTAGATCCAGCTACCTTTTGTAAAATGTGGTCCATCTTAGGTAACAGGTAGTTGTATTTTAGTGAGACTTAATTAAGGTTTCTAAAAACTATGCACAATCTAATTTCACCTGTTTTCTCCCTTGTTGGTACTATATTGGAAACTCATTTAGAGTACCTAAGAGGAACTATGATCTTAGCATCATACATTTTCTTGATTTATTTCTCAATTAAAGGCATCAATACTAGATTTATTCTTTGGAGTTTTTTTTTTTAAGGGATTTTGGTCCTCTTTAATTGGAATTTTGTGTTGTATTATACTAGTATCATAAGCTTTTAGGTCTTCGTAAATCCAGGCAAACACATCAGTGAATTATTTGAACAAAGAAATGTATTTTTTGTTTTCAGTAGGTGGTAATGACTTCGAAAATTTTATCATTTTTGGGTCTTTTTCACTACCAATTTTACATTATTATACATCTGTCCATGTGGGCTCAATCTTAGGTTTCTTAGCTACATCATTGAAGTCAAACAATTCTTCTAATGGAACCAAACCTCTAGGAAAAACATTATCTTTTTATTGAAATATTTCAAATTCTTATTTTTTTCTAGGTCTATTTCAAGCAATTCTACTTTATTTACAACTCTATCTACATGTTCATTCACATCTGTGTTATCTAATTGTTTCTCTAAATTAGAATGTAGAACTATTTTATCTTCTAAATCACAATCTACATCTATACTATCTTCTTCAAACTCATCCTTAGATTGCAGAAAATTTTCAATTTATTTATCATTGCCAAACACTTGCCAATATCTAACATTGTCTGGAACAATTGGTTGTGTTTCACTTCCACTATGTATTTTCGATTGGTATGGCGCATTTTACAAGTACTAGAAGAAAAAAACAAGACTATTAGCAAGGATATTTTGATTTCTAGGGATTGCAAAAAGGTCATATTCCACAAAACTCTCTAGAAAATCCATCACATCATTTCTGTATGCTCTTAATATAGGGTGTTTTGCAGAGTATTCTCCTTTTATTTGTTTATTATTATCTCAGAATCCCCATGAATGTTAATTCTTTTAGCACCCAATTTTTTCAGTAATTGTAATCCTAGTGTTAGTGCTTCATACTTAGCTATATTATTCAAGTGCATTGAAAATTAAGCTTGTATGAATTCCCTTCATCATGATTATTTTCTGAATTTGAAACCCACACTCCTGCTCCAAAACCCTATTTGCTACAAGCTCCATCAAAGTCCATGTTTTAAAGAGGTTCAAGCTGAGTGTCCTATTCCACTATTTTTGTTTGGTTTTCGTCTATTTCACTGATATCAATCTCTGAGTTAGTAACCTGAGTGTTGATGTCACCATCATTATAGAGAATGAAAAATTCCATATCTGAATGGACAGAGTAAAGAGGATAGTTGTGTGGCTTATCTTGACTACTTACCATGAATTTCATTAAGGTCTCGCTATACAATCTCCTTTGCTGACAAAAAACTGGTATGGAAGAAAAATTCATATCCATATGCAGGGTTCCTTCCCACATAGCTCCTAGTAAGCATGACAATGACATGCCATACTTATGTGGTATATCTACAACCACTATTTCCATCACCAAAATTTTGGCTGGAATTTGTGTCAAAATAGCACAAAGATATTTGATAAGACCTAAGCATCCTACTTTGCTAGAATCAAAAGAATATAAATCCTAATGCGGTCTAGTAATTTTAATTCCTAATTTCTCCATGACAGTCTTAGGCATTAGGTTATGTGAAGCACCTGAATCTAGCATGGCATTATGCAAAAATTTTCCATGGAAATTTAGGCTAACATAGAAGGGAGGCATACCTTCTTCTTGAGGTTTTCCATCTACTTCTGGTCCAAATAAAAGTTCAACTTTGTCATCATTCAAATTGACAGTATCTTTATTTTCCCCTGTATTTAGAGCTTTCATTACCTGAGATCTGTACACATTTTTTTCTATTAACTTTGTTAGAGGAATAGGTATTTTGAATTTTACTAACTCATTCTCAATATTGAAGGATGTTTGAACTTTACTTATGATTAGGAAATCTAATTTATCATCAACATCTTTTGGAATAGGCTCTTTTTGCTGACTAGTGATTGGGATATTTGTTTGACTCGTTTTTGAATAAATATAAACTATCTTTTTGGTAGGAGTTTCTATTGTCATTTTACCTGAATTTTCAACAGTTTTCTTGGTAGGAGTATCTGTGATTTTCTTAATAGTAGTATCTGAAGTTTTCTTAGTAGGAATATCAGAAGTCTTATTGCTAGGGGTATATGAGGTTTTCTTGCTCCTAAGGTTGTATTGTCTATGAAATTCCATGATATCATTCTCAAATCCATGTTTATAATCATCTGATTCCTCATAATCAAGCTCTGTTTGAGAAAGATGAAAAGTTATTGTTCTTCTTGAGTAAGAAAAATTGTTTCATCATCATTTATTCCCATCATATTTATTTGATTGTCTTCTACCTCTTAAATTATTTCACCTTCATCACCAACATAATTCTCTTGGAAAGGAGGTCTAATTTTCTATTTTGGTCCCCTTTGTTCCCTTTCTTTAATTTGTGGTGGATTTCTCCTAACATTTTGGTTTCGGTTTTGAGGGCCAGGTTGATTTTCTCTTAAGGGAATTATATATATTAGATTGATAATTTCCATCATTATCTCTATTGTTCTAACAAAATCATATATCTTAGCATCAACAGAAGATGTTGATGATTCTTCTTTCATTGTCACTCTCATTTATGTTCTTATCCTAGCTCTTTTTGCTAACAAATTGGCTTCTGCACTCACTATATCCCTTTTCATTTATTCTAAAGTTGCAGAGATTCTCTCTCTTAGTTGATAAGACATGTCTGCCTCAAAGCCATCAGGGAATTTTATTGAGGCTAAACCTTGTGGCAGTTTAATGTTTGTAGGAATTGCATTATAAACATTATTGAATCTGGTGCAATAATCCTAGACACTTTCCCCAGGTGCCCTCCTAATACTTTCATATTTTGATAGAATCTGAAGAGGGTTATTTTTGACTTCCCATTTATTAAGGAATGAGTGATGAAATGCAGGGAGATCATTAATGCTACTAGGTGGCAAGGCTTTAAACCATTTTCTAACTTCTCCAGTAAGACTTTGAGAAAATGACCTCATTTTAACATTTTCTTCATCTACTTCTTAAAGATCAAAACTATCATTCATCCTATCAACATGTTGTTAAGAAGTTATGGGTCGAGTACCATCAAACTATGGGATCCTAGTCTGATAGTCTTGTGGCATGCTTTCCAAAGGACCCTGAAGAACAAGTGGAGAATATCTTGCTGCCATAATGGGAATATGAGGATGGATAATATATGGATTGATTAAAGGTGGAGGTTGGATGAAAGGTGGAGGTTGAATTGAAGTTTTAGGTTGTGTTGAAGATGTAGGTGCAGATTGGGGAGACGATGGAGTTTGATTTGCTTGATGAGAAATTACAGGGGTGGTAGTGGAAATTATAGAAGGAGTGGGACTGGATGATCTTGGATGAGTATATTGACATGAAGTGGATAAAACTGAAAAATAAGCTAAAGTGGAGATTTCAATAGATTTTTGGATGTATGCCTCATGGACATATAGGTCAAGACCTGAAACTAAATATTGTAATTTATCAAAGTCTTTAAGGATTTGAAGATCAGGATCAGGTTGGGGAGAATGTACTTCAAATGGTTGACTTTGCAAGGTAGACTGATCTACCACAGTTTGGTCCACTCAATTTTCCGACCTAGACAAGTTATGTTCAAAATGAAAATCAAATTCAATATCCTATAGAGTAACAAAGTTATTTGGAAGAGAATCTAACCTAGGGGGAGGACTACTACTTCCTTGGCTCTTAGCTAAAGTTCTTCTCCTCGGCAATTTTTTAGGATCATCAACAATAGTTGCGGGTTTAGGATCAGGGTGAGATCTATTATAACTTCTTTTGGGATCCAAATTTAAAATCTAAATCATGCACACACTATTATTTACAAAATTGAAAAAGAAACAATCTCTTGAAATATTCCTAAAATACACTTCTTTTAACGAGGGAAATAAGTTCGTATAAAATTATAGTGTTTTCAATTTTTCCCCAGTATGGTCCCCAATATTTTATCGTTTTGTAATTTTTGATATCGTTAGAGTAAACATAGAGGACAACATCAAAACCGCTTTGGAAGCTAGGATCTAACCCTGCCAGCTTCAGAGAGTGATCTCTCTGTAAAATTTAACTTTGTTTTATGTAGATTTTACGCTAGTTATGACTTATGCAATTGTTTGTTTGTGAAATGGTTGGATTGTTTTGGTTGGTTGAATTATTATAATTCCATTGGGATATGGAGTCTAAAAACTAACTGGATCTGCATCAAACTTTAAAGGCATTTCATAGAGTAAGCTAGGTTGCACTAGTTGGATTTTTTTATAATTTTAAGTGATATCAAATAGAAGAAAAGAAAGGCTCAATAGAAACTAAGGAAAAATTAAGAATTCCTTAATTTGACTTTAGAATAAAACATAGAAATTACCTACAACCATAATAGGGTGCATATTTCAAAAAATCCTATTCATCATTGTTTTTGTCATGTAATTAAGCTTTCTAAGAAATTACTGTGAAAGAAAAACAATGAATAGGCACATGAACGAGAGAAACATATCACCAATTCATACACCACATGAATCCTGTGAAGAATTTCCTCGTATTATTGATGAGTCCAACAACCAACAAAATTACAATAACTTGGAGAAAATTATATTCAACAATCAACCTAGAATACTTCAAAATATGAAGTATTTATACAATAATTACAAAATCGTTGTCACAACAAAAAGTGTATATTTAGCACTAATCTAAACAAAATATTTGTTTCTACAAAGTAATAGGCTATGTGTACAGCTATGGAGATGTGGCTCTGATTTGGAGGAGTATTTTTATGAACTGGCCTATTCTTGTGCTGCGATGTTTGTTGTGCTGATAGACTCTATAAATGTACCTGAATTGCCAATCAGTCTAGTAATTCGCATAACTTGTCCTGTATGTATTCATCGGAAATGGTCAATTTGGTTACCTTACGGTAAATCTCATCTACCTCAATATACTTTGTGAATGTTGACCTTACCACGAAGATGTGAATTACGTCATGTTGGATAAAGAAATTATTTCCCATTGCTTCTAGTAAAACTTTGTCTGACATGCTGCCTTTGATATTAGAAAACTTGGAACTATCTCTGGCTATTCCCTTCATCTTTATAACATAATCTTCTTGAGTAATCATTGTATCATTAACTACAAACAAACTAGGTAATGCTTTCTGATTTAAAGATTCTATCCTGGTGAAAAACCTGTTTGCTGCTATTTCCATACTCTGACACTTTTCCTCCAACTGAGTAATAATATTCTTGAAGACTGTGGATACTCTGAGTTTTTCATCTTAAAACCTACACCACGGAAACCTCTAATCTATCATAATAATATTATTTTTAGTCAGAATCTTCTTTACCTCCAAAATTTCTTATGTCTTGTCATCAATTCCTAAATCATCCAACTCATACTTATTCTTTGAATTTAGGAACTTAAAGATATTGGTGGATTTAGTAGGCATGTCACCGAGCTATTCTCTAGTCTCAGTAATGGCCTCTATTGCTTTCTTAATCAAGTCCTCCTGCTCAAAAACAATTTGGATACATGGTCAAATTTCAATCATCGAATTCAGAATATCTGTCCAAATTAATTCATTGGCTTGGGCAAAGGTTTTTCTAATAGCTTACTCTCTCTCTGATCTTTTTAGCCTTTCTATCATCCTCTGAGATTTATGAGCTTCAGCCAAATGTGAAGCCTCACTCCTGGTCTTTTGATCTTGCAGTGCTTTAACCTGTCCCTACAACTTCTTAATTTCCTCAGTATGAATTCACAAATTCTCAACAGCCTTTTTCAATTTGTCAGCAGCCTTTGTAGATTGTGTATAAGGTGTAGTTGATGTTGTAGTTGTTGTGGTGGGGATTGTTGTGAGAGGTACAACATCTAGAGGAACCATAGAAACTTTTGAACTCTTCTCCTTGTCCTTAATCATTTTCTCTAGCTATGTCTCCATATGTCTAATCTGAGCATTTTGTTCCAGAATTAACTTCATCATGTCTCCTTTCTGAGTCTCATATTATTCAATATCTTTGGTGAGAGGATATTTAGTTTCTCGCAACTTCAACTGCTTTCTTAATGCTACAATGTCATCATTATTTTTCTTTATCAACTCCTCTGCAGATTTCATGTTTTCTGGATTATAACCCATCTTCACTACTAAATCCTCCAAAGATTTGATCAGTATCCTTTTCTAGAGAAGAAATATTTTCCATCCTCAACTAAGACTGAATGTTGGAAAGTGAAACCTGAAATTTAGAAACAATCATAGTGGTATTGGTTAGAGTGGAACATATCATCTCACCAGTTTGTTTGTGCATCTCCATTTGCTCAATGGGGTGTATATCTTTAGTATCAAACTCAAAAGTTGTCTTGTTATAATCTAATGATGATTTAAGCTGTGGAATTTGAGCCTCTAGGAAGGCCATATGAATCCTCCCCTTATCTAAATCAAAAATTGATAGGAGTCTACTCTCTGAGTTTGAAGTCTGCTTTCAAAACTGAGTATAAGTGTTATTCTTAAGAATCTCATTCTTAAGTTTGATTTCTCTAAAGGTGACTCTTCTGCTCTCTATCTCTTGGTTGCTTTCTCCTGAGGAACGGGATTTTGCGAAGTAGAAGTAGAAACAAGCTGCTCCTCAGCTTCCTGCAAGGTATTTTCTGCACAAGTCAATTGGTTCACATATATTTCAATTTCAGGCCTCCGGGTAAGAGTATATGGAGTAGTTTTTTTTTCCACTCTGAATTTGGAAATTATACCTAGAGGGTCATAAGACCATTTGAAACTTAAGCTGAACTTCATTTCTTTGAGAAGCTTAGCTACTTCTTCTCCTACTGACCTGCTATCACATAGAAAAGAACTAACCTGTGTTTTAATTCTAAACTTTGATTTCTTTTTGGCTGAAACAAAGTGTATTTCATCTGAATTGAGCATTTTTCTGATATATTCTAATGAAAATATCCTCATTGGGTGGGGGGGCTATTTTGGAAATTTGTATGGTTCCAACTCACACCCATACACTCTAGTACCATTCTCTAGTCTTTTCTTGCTCTGTTAGGTGTAAAATTCTATTAATCTCCTCATTGATCCTTGGTTCTACTGAATTGTTTAGCACCATCATTGATGGGTGTATAAATTGCTCAATTTACTGCTTGTAAGTGAATTCTTCGTTCTCCTTCATCACCAGGGAAGTCTAGAATATGATAGACTGTTGATTCCCTTATTCATCTAACTTCTGCATATTAAATTTGAAGTTGTCTGCGTGATAATAAATAAACATGAAAACTATAATTGAAGTATATTTGAACACCCACTCAGTTGGTAACTTGAAGAATTGTTCATAAATACTATCAACCAGAAATTGACCGAAATTGAAAATAATGGAAGGCTTACAATCTGAGGAAATTATGGACTAGAAACCAAAGATGGGTTCATCTACCCATTGATCATAATAGTAGCCCAAAATGTAGGATATCACAGATATAATTCATTTGTCTTGATCAGGGAAAATTGAGGAAGGAGAAGGTGGATTCTTTCTTGGTAATTGGGTGTTTTTAGGTAAAAAAGGTCAAAGATCCAGGCTCTCTTAGTAAAATCAAGCTTTTGGTATAATTATGTCAAGGCTTCTATTAAGAATGGGGTATTGTTTTCTACAGAGGGGGCCTGCATAATTTGATCTATGGCTTTAGAAGTAATGGTGAAGAGAATTTCACTAGTAGGGGCTATGGCTACTCTCTAGTTAAGAACATAGCAGACTTGGCATTTTCTTGGGAATTCGGGAGAGTGGAAGGTTTGGGGGAAAATGTAATGGGGGGGATTGGACTCCTAGAGTCCAATTTCATCTTGTTTTTCTACAAACTTATCCTCGAGCCAGAAGAAGAGTTCAAAGAGTTATAACTCACACTATGTCTCGGAAATTTTATAATCTAGATCAGCTAAGGGGATATGGTCCAAGTCTACAAGGGGATGGACCAGGGGATTGACAGAATCCTCCTGGTTTTTCTTCTTGGGAGGCATCTTATCAATGGATAATTTATAGAACCAGGGGGGGGAAACGAAGGATTTATCGGGGATGATTGCAGGGTTTTTGTTGATCAGAGAAATGGAATTGAGACTTTGGTTGCTTAATCGTAGGTTTTATCGGTTGGGATAACTTCATGCAGACTGGAAACCTGAAAAATGAAAAGGAATGGAGAAATTTTGTAGGTGATAGGAAGAAATGGCTATGCAACTGGGTTTTTAAAATATTTTAGGGGTTTTTTGTTGCAGACGTGGGTTCATTGAGGTTTTCAAACTATTACCCGGGGTAATTAAATGCAACAACGGTAATTACCAGTAAAACTTTTAATTGAGTAACGGATGTTGTCACGCGACAGGGAATGAGTGGAGGAAGGAGCATGGGTAGGGACAGCGGGAAAGGGATGAGGGTCGGCAGTTTTTGGAGGGGGTCGGGCGTGGTAAGTGATATGAGGCGGGGGGTGCAAAACAAGAAGAGTGTGCCACATTGCATTGGACATGGCGGGGGAAAACAGCCTTTTCGCCCGCCCCCGCCCCCGCGTTCCCGGCGGTAAAGACACGATAGCAAGGGGGGCCGAAAAATATCATGGGTCGTTGATCTGGTGTTGCGGTCGATCGGGCGGTTGCAAAATCAATGTGATTTAATCACAATGCAATAAACATGTTTGTCGTGTAGAGACTTTATAATATGCCTAAACTTTGAGTTTTAAAGCATTAATATATTTGAAAAATTATCCTTTTGCGCATTTTACATAATGATTTGGAAATTAGGGTAATATTACACAAATTGACCCTTTGAACTCTAGTTAACCACATTTATCTTTTAATCCCAATTTTTCACTTAGTGTTAAAACTATTTTTTTATTCATTTTTTCTTAAGGGTTCATTTGGACTAGTAAACCCTCATTTTACTTTTTATGGAAAATAAAAATCATAATCTATTCTATCATCATACTTCTCCATTGATTCAGGTTAAATAATTGAATCAATATCATTTTTCTACCTAGCTAACATTAGCCATGATTAAACTATTTGACTAATCTTATTCTCAATTTAATTGACAAAAATTTAAACTTGTTTAACCATGATTAAGTTGTATGATCAAACAAAACACTAATGATTATGGCATTTTGAAAAAGTCGCACACAACCTTCATTTTATTTATCAGAATGAAACTATGGCATTTAGATTTGCAACACTATCATAATATTTCTTTTTGTTTTTTTTTAATGAGGTTCTCATCTTTTATTTTATATTCTTTTTCACTTTATTTCTTTTCTATTTTTTTTTAAATACCTTTTTTAGTTTTCTTTTATATATTTTTTGAAAATAATTTGCAAATTGAAATATTATTTACAACACGATATAACTGAGATAAAATATCCAAACACCAAATCTTATAAATTATAGAACCCTAACAATACGAAATCATGTACCGATTTCAAAGGTACAAGGAAATGCAAGGAGATGCAATTGCTGCCTATATGCAAGAAGTAAATTCACAAACTAATGCATTGTTCTAACCATATCGTCGGTTGTGCAATGCAAAAAAGATCATACTGACATTACTTCCTGCTTCTTCGTTTGCAGAAAACAAATAATCCAGATTAGGTTGTATCAATAGTACATGGTAGCACAATTCTTAGCAGTTGATCTCTGAAAATACATGTGAAAATAGTGCTTTCAGTTATAGAAGACTTGTATCAATATTACTTAACAGTTGATCTCTGAAAATACAGGCGAAAACAATGCTTGCAGTTGTAGAAGAGGATGATGTGGCATCTGCTATTATTAAGCAAATATCTAGTTATGGCATTCATAAACTTGTTATGGGATCATATTCCAGCAACGCCATTGTAAGGTGATATCTCTAAAACATAAAAGTGATTAAAGACATATAAAAATAAATTCCATTGGTGGACGCTTAGCATATACTAAATTTATTTTGGAACTGGGAAAATTAAACTTTACATGTCTAAATTCTTATTCCTAATTGAATGTTTAATTTTTTTAATTCGAAATGAATGTGAGAAATTAAATTCCTCTTAATAAATTTACACGAAGAAGAATAACTCAGCTTTTCCGAAATGTAAAGTTGAAAAAATATTTTTTTTCACAATTTGATTGAAATTTATTTTAACAATATCTAAACTCTTATTTCTAAGTTTAAAATATTTTAAAAAAAAATTACACTAAAGCACGATTTAACTTGTTTTTTTCATCAAAGATAGGTTAACAACTTCTATGAGGTTTGATCCTCGATCGCCCATATGAAGTCCATCTTCAACCAGTTATGTTAGTGAAACATTACTAAATTTAATCTACCTTTATTTAAATAAATTTTTAAAATATTTGATTTAATCTACTTTTATTTAGATAAATATTTTAAATATTTAATTTTATTTTATGAAAAATATATTTTTATTTTTATTTTTATGAATAATTAATAATTTTGTATTTATTTAATTAAATATTTTATTTATAAAAAAATATTATGTAAAAGTTCTAGTATACAATTAGTTACTAAATTAAATTTATAATCTTTAAATTATTGCTTTTATTTTTTTAATTTAATTCAACCTATCATAAATTATTATTTGATGGGTTAATCTTCTCATTAAACTATCTATATAAAAAATGGATATGTGAAAAAAATTATTTTCTCTAACTTAGGTCTATAATGGATTATTGAATTCATCTATGTTAATTAAGTTTCATTTTTTAACTATTTTTATTTATTTATTTTCTATTGTATTTAATTGCTACACAATCCATTTCCATTAACATGATGTTTAATGCCAATTATTTTGAAAAATTATTTATTTTATATATCATTTTTTAATTATTTATATTTCGAATATGTGATCTATTTAAGTTCATTTGTTAATGGTCAAAAATTTATATGGTACATTTCTTATTAAAATTATATTATTTTTTTTATAATAACTTTTTTTTTTCATCTTTTTTTCTCAAACATTTAAAAGTTTAAAAAATCAATATATATATATAACAAACCTTATAAGGTGAATAAATAATTTTTATTTTTATTTTTATAAATAAATAAATAAAATTAACTTTATCATTCAAATTTTTTTATATTTAAATAATTAAATTATATAAAATATATATATATTAGAGAAATACTTTTCCATAATTAGATTTATTTGCATTACCTAATATTTAAAAAAAAAATCATGATATCGAAATTTCTCTTTTGAAAACATTCGTAAGTCTTTGAATACATTCCTTTGAAACATTAATGGTGATTAATTGTCTAAATAGGCATAAACATGTTTTGTTTCAATCTGACCTATAAACATTTGTTACCTCAAGCAACAACCAAGGAAATGCCCTGCTATATATGAAATATCTTCGTTTACTATTTCAATGTGCTTGGTTTTTATCATGGGTTTGTCACCTATCACCTGCCTTGTAACCAAATCATTTACATGAACTTTTTTATTATCTCATAGAGAAAGATTTGTCTAAATAATACCAAGAAAATTTATCTGGAAAGGGATTCCATGATCTGGATTTATGCAGGAACACAACAGAATACACATATAACCATAAATATAAAAATGCAATGGAAATAACACTTGATTTAATTAATATCAAAGAACTGAAATTTGTTTACAGACAGAATGGAGATAAACTACCTAGGGTGTCAGTAGCTTATCTCTGAGAAGAGATGTGGTGGCTACAAGCCTCTGAACTCTGTGTTGGAATGAGGCTCGAAGGCCTATATATTATTGAGAAACAATGGAAAAACCCTAAACATCCAAAAACCTAACTCTAGGAGATGAAACACCAGAATATGGGCCCCGTCGGGGTAAATTGGTACATCAATTTCTCGGGGTCGTAACTTTGGCATACTATCTTTGTTTCACGCACATGATACATCGTTAGAAATATCTATCCAAGGACTACAACTGTTGACAACGAATATCAAGTCTAGAATGAATATCAAGTCTGGAACAGACTCAAATTTTTCGGAGGTTTGATGCCCAAAAAATGTCATTTAGGGCCTCAAAACGACTCTGGAAGTTCAGGACCCGAAAAACTGCTAAAAATAGTAAATTGTGATATAATTAAGGAAACTGAAAAAAATGAAAGAAATAATGGTGGGGCCCCAAGTGGAATAGGTGGGTGACCACCAATATCCACCTGGATCATTCCTCCCCCCTTGGGAAGAAATGGTCCCCATTGCATTGAGTTCCTCCATGAGATGAAGAAACTTCTACTAAACTTGGTCCCTGGTGGACCACTTGCCTTGGTGCAGGACTTGGCCAGCTTTAACAACCCAATACAGTTGGATCTTCTGCTAGCGAGTTTTCTTAATTTTCATGTCCATGATACAATCTTTGGTGGCTTGTTCCATGCAATCTGGGTTTAACTTTGTTGTTGTGAGTTATTCTACAATGTCAGAGGTGTCTAGTAGAGGTGTGAAATAAGGCATAAGGCGATCCACATTGAATACTGGGTGCAAACCAAGGAATGGTGGAATATTGATCTCGAAGGCATTGTTCCCTACAACCTTCGTTATGGTGTACAACCCATATCGGAACGGACAAAGCTTGCAGTGGGGTCCAGTGAGGCGCTTTTTCTACAAATATAGCTACACTTTGTCACCCACATGGAAGTATTGTGGCACCTGATGTTGATCATGTTGTTTCTTGTACTTAGCATTGGCTATGTCTAATATGTCATGAACCTGTTGGCGAATGTGCTGAATGTGCTCAACTAAATTGTTTTCTTTGTCAGCTTCAGATTGGAAATCAGCTGAATCGGCCTGAGTAGCCACAAATGGCATGGCTACATCAATGAGACATGGTGGCTGGAACCCCAGGCCCACCTAAAAGGGGATAGGTCTGGTTGAGTTGTGGAGAGCCCGGTTATAATTGTGTTGTACATAGGGAAGGCTCTCATCCCATGTGTGTGGATGCTTTTAATTGTACATGCACAGAATGTGTACAATCATCCTGTTGACGAGCTATGTTTGGGCATCAGTTTGGGGATGGAAAGCTGTGGACTTGGTGAGCTTGGTGTCCAGTATTGACTAGAGGCTGGACCAAAATGTGTTGAGGAACCTGTTGTCTCGACCGTGGGATCCCAAAGTGCACACACACTCATTCAAAGAAGAGTTTAGCAATGGCTTCTGCTGTGATATTCTTCTTGTAGGCCGACATAATGGTCATCTTCGAGAATCTGTCGACAACCACGAAAACACAGTCGTTTCCATGCTTAGTAGAAGGAAGGCCCGACATTTAATCCATGGATTCCCAAGGTCGACTAGGGGTAGGTAGCGGAGTATAGAGGCCTTTCTTCTTGGTGGTCGGTTTGGCAATGGAGCAAGCAATGTAGGATCTTATGTACTTCTCAACATTATGTCGAAGGTTCGACCAATAGAAATACTTCTGTAGTACTACCACTATTTTATCGACTCCGAAATGCCCAACACGTAGACTGTAGTGTGCTTACCTAATCGTATTTGCATGCTCACTTGAAGGAACACAAAGGTGTCCCAAGTGACATAACAGTGCATCCTGGAGATGAAAATTTGGAACTTGCATACCCTCTAAGAGTGTCTTTTATATGTGGTTGAATTCCAAGTCGCTCTTGTAGAGAAACGGCCAATGAGAAGTCTCATGCCCACAAGAGTGGAGAATGGTGGTTAGCGCCATAATCGGTGGTCGGCTGAGGCAGTCTACAACATTATTGGTGTTTCCCTTCTTATACTTGATGTTCAAATGAATTTTTTGCAGATATGTGGACCACTTCTTATGGCGATCGTTTTGCAACTTTCTTTGTGCCTGTATGAACTACAGGGATTGGTGGTATGTGTGGATGACTGTTTCCTTCCCCAAAATGTAATTCTTCTGTTGGCGGCACATCTGCACAATGGAATATATTTCTTTGTCATAAGTGGGATACCTGCGGACTATGTCAGACAACGTCTCACTGTGATATGCCACTAGATGCCCTGTTGAGTAAGAATTGCCCCAATAGCATAGTCAAATGCATCTGTCTTGATCTCAAATGGTCGTTGCAAGTCTGGTAATGTGAGCACTCAGGAAGAGTAGAGGCGATGTTTCAATTCTATGAATGCCTTCTATTTAGATTCCAACCAAAATATTTTTTATTTCGCTCCTCACTTGGTGACTGTACTCAAAGACCAAGTGATATGAGAGAATCCCACCATGAACTTGCAGTAGAAATTAGCAAGACCTAAAAAGCAGTGAAGCTCTGTTAGAGTGGTTCGGGTCAGCCAATCTCGAATCACTTGGATATTGGTTCGATCCACATGCACCCGCCATTCATCAATAATGTATCCCAGATACTGAACCTGGGTCATGCGAAAAGTGCACTTCTCCAAATAGGCACACAACTTGTGTTGCCGCGGTGTTTGGAGGACCTGTCGGATGTGGTGGAGGTGCTCTTCCAAAGTGTAGCTGAAGATCAGGACGTTATCCAAGTACACTACTACAAATGAGTTGTTGAATGGCCACAAGATGTCACCCATAACCCTCATGAAAAGGCCCTCCTTGGCTTTGAAGGTAGTCTTCCACATATTAGAGGGTTCAATTGGTACCTGGTGATACCCAAACTTCAAGTTTATCTTGCTAAAATATTTAGCCCCTTTGAGTTGATCCAGAAGGTCATCAATATGTGGGATCAGGTACCTATTTCGGATAGTGATATTGTTTAGCGTCTGATAGTCAATACAGAGTCTCCAAGTCCCATCCTTCTTCTGCACCAACACAATCTAGATCCCACAGGGTGATGAACTCGGTCGAATGTGACCTTTTTGCAGCAGCTCCTCAATCTTCCTCTTGATTTCACCGTTCTCCATAACAGAGCACCTATAGATTGGTCCATTGGGCAGCAACACACCTGATGTCAGATCGATGGGGTGCTTGACCTGATAGTGAAGAGGCACCCCTGTGGGTGAGGTGAAGATGTCCCCGTACTCCTCCATGACCTTGTCCATTTTTTATTTTCGTGTAGAGGAGCATTGTCTGGATGTCATGGCCAAAGTATTCCTCCTGCCCTAGGGGTGGATCATGAATAAAAAAAATTTCCCTATTTTTTGAAATGAGCTTACTGCATTGTTTTTTAGTAACCAAAGAGATAGCCGCAAACGGTGGTACATGTGGTATCCTGTACAACTTATTTCCCAAAGTAACAATAATAGTGCGAGGTCGGGACTCATACACAGCATGTCACTTCCACAAGTATGGTTGGCCTAATAATACATCACAAACATCAAGAGGAGAAATGTCACATAATACCTCATCTGTGAAGGGCTTGATGCTGTAAGGAAGGCGACACTGTTGACTGACGCGAAGATCTCGTCCTTTGTAAAGCCACCCAATGGTGTACGGTTGTGGGTGTGCTATGGTCGGCAAGCCCAAATGCTTCACGACCTCTGTTGAAATGAGGTTCTTTTGGCTCCCACTGTCAAAAATGAATTGTAGTGGGAAACCCTTTACCCACATCTGAGAGTGGAAGAGATGCTCCTCCTCCTATGGATCTTCTGGTTCCTCCTTCTGGATCTTTGTTGTGGCAACGGTGGCATTGGTCTCTACATCAATAATCTGATTCCCTTTTTCATTCCCCTTGTCCAGTTCTAATTCAAAGTTGGAGCATGCATCTGATTCAAAAGCCCTCATCTCGGCCACCAGTGCCTGCTTGGCTTGACACTAACTTGTGTTGTGAGTGGAGCTCTTATGGAACTCACACCACTTTCCCGTGTCCTTCTTCGGCTTCATGGTGTTTTTCTTTGCTTGCGGCTTCGGCAGTTTATCTTGGGACGCCATGCCTTGGATTTTTCCTTTTTTATGCATTTTGGGGGCACATTCCCCTTAATTTTGATTTGCAGATTCAAAGTCTCCCTTCTTCTATTTCAATTTCTGCTCAATCTTGGCAGCATACCAATATGTCGTACCAAGCGAGGAGATGTCAAGGAACTCCATTTCCTCCTGAATGTATCTATGCAGACAACTGCGATACTTTAGCACCAAATGTTTCTCCGAATATTTGATGCCCAACTTTGTGCACAGGGTATGGAACAGATTCATCATTTCATGCACTTCTTAATCCCTTTAGTGTCGCAGCATAGTCCATTGTATGTACTTGTCCTCATAGCTCCCCATGGGATAATATTATTCCTTGATAACATCTTGGAAATAATTCCAAGTGGGTATGGTTGAGAACAGAGAGGTTTCCCCCTCATCCTTTTTCTCAGAGTAGGTTTCCCGCCAATCCTTGATATGTGAGGTAGCTTTGAGGAGTGCAAAACTAATCTTCTCCCAGTCGAAAAAGTCATGAACTGAGAAATATCCTTATAATACATTCAACCATCTATCTACTGCGTCTACATATATTTGGCCCTAAAAAATGGGAATTTCAAAGTTTACTTGTACCTTAAAAGGAGTTGCGCCTCTAGAGTGGCTGCTGGATGCAGATGTGCCACCATTGGGCAGTCGTTGAAGGATCTGGGCAAAGTTATCCATCATCATGTTCCTTTGTTTTTCGAGGGCCTCCTAGAGAAATATTTTGATAGGATCTCTTGCTCCCTCATCTTTCTTTTTGTCCCCCATGGGCATTCGTCGGGTTTGCGAGGCTGGTCTTTCAAAGGTTCAACCAGATCGAGCCCTAACTCCTTATACCCCAACCTCGTTGGGGACATGCAAAGAAGGATCAAGAAAGAGCAGACCGCTCTGATATCACTAATCCGAATTTATGCCGGAATGCAACATAATACACATATAACCATAAATATAAAAATGCAGTGGAAATAACACTTCATATCATTAATATCACAAAACTAAAATTTGTCTACAGATAGAATGGAGATAAACTAGCTAGGATGTTGGTAGCTTATCTCTGAGAAGAGATGTGGTGGCTACAAGCCTCTGAACTCTGTGTTATAATGAGGCTCAAAGGCCTATATATCATTAAGAAATAATGGAAAACCCTAAACATCCAAAAACCGAACCCTGGGAGATGAAACACCAAAATATGTGCCCCATCGGGGTTAATTGGTACATCAATTTCTCGGGGTCATAACTTTGGGATACTATCTCCATTTGACGCACATGATATATCGTTAGAAAGATCTATCTGAGGACTACAACTGATAACAGTGAAAAGCAAGTCCAAAACCAATTTGAAGCCTCGAATGGACCTATATTTTCTAGAATTTTGATGCCCAAAAAACGTCGTTTAAGGCCTCAAAACGGCTCCAGAAGTTCAGGACCCGAAAAACTGCTAAAAATAATAATTTTTTATATAATTAAGGAAACTGAAAAAATGAAAGAAACAATGTTGGGGCCACAAGTGGAATAGATGGGTGGCCAACAATATCCACCTAGATCATTCCTCCCCCCTTAGGAAGCAATGGTCCACATTGCGTTGAGTTCCTCCATGAGATGAGGAAACTTCTGTTGAACTTGGACCTTGGTGAACCACTTGCCTTGTTACAGGATTTGGCCAGCTTTCAAAACCCGATATAGTTGGATCTTATGCTGTAAAGTGTTCTTTATTTGCATGTCCATGATACAATCTTTGGTTTCATGTTCCACGCAGTCTAGGTTTAACTCTGTTGGTGTGAGTTGTTCTGCAATGTCAGAGGTGTCCAGTAGAGGTAGGAAATAGGGTTAAAGGTGGTCCACATTGAATACTGGGTGCAGAACAAGGAATGGTGGAATACTGAGCTCGAAGGCATTGGTCCCTACAACCTTGGTTATGGTGTACGACCCATATCAAAGCGGGTGAAGCTTGCGGTGGGGTCAAGTGAGGCGGTCCTTCTGCAAATGTAGCCACACTTTTTCGCCCACCTGGAAATGGTGTGGCACCCGATGTTGATCATGCTGTTGCTTGTACTTAGCATTGGCTCTGTCGAATATTTCATGAACCTCCTAGCGGATGTGCTGAATGTGCTCAATGAATTTGTTCACTTTGTCATCTTCAGACTAGACATCATTTGAATCAGCCTGAGTGGCCACAAATGGCATGTATATGTCAATGGGACATAGTGGTTAGAACCCCAGGCCCACCTGAAAGGGGCTATGGTCGGTTGAGTTATGGATAGCCAAGTTATAACTGTTTTGTACATAGGGAAGGCTCGCATTCCATGTGTGCGGATGATTTTAATTGTACATGCGCATAATGTGTACAATTATCCTATTGACTACCTTTGTTTGGGCATCAGTTTGGGGATGGAAAGTTGCGGACTTGGTGAGCTTGGTGTCCATCATTGACTAGAAGCTAGACGAAAGTGTGCTGAGGAACCCATTGTCTCGGTCTGAGATGATATATTCTGGGATCCCAAAGTGCACCCACACTCATTCAAAGAAAAGTTTAGAAGTGGCTTCTGCTGTGATATTCTTCTTGCAGGCTGACATAATGGCCGTCTTCGAGAATCTGTCGACGACCACGAAAACACAGTCATTTCCATGCTTAGTAGATGGAAGGCTCTGTTGGAAATACTCAAGGGGGGGGTGGAGCAGTATTCCTTTCAATTAGAGCATTATTTAATCTTCAATTATTATCAGTGTTTGTACAATGAGAGTAGTAAACAAAAGGAACACAAATGCACACAGTTTTTAAGGTGGAAACCCACTCCGGGACAAAAACCACCTAATGCTTTTATAATAATTCTTTAATATTCAACTCCAATTGAAAATAAAGCTCCAACTTCCTAGAATCTAGAAAAGCATTCTTCTCCAACTCCCACTGGATGGACACTCCAACGCCCAAGATTCTTCAGTAGTCAACTAAACGGATGCCTCAACACCCAATGAGCTACAACTCACCCTAGCACCACCCTACCACCCTATAGAAGAATAAAAGAAGAATGGACTCTCGTATCAGGGAAAATGGTCCACTTTATAATGATATAGAATGATGTAGAAGAAGAAGACACACTATACCATAACGCCAACTATGACAACCACCTAATGATGATCCTGGACCTCCCAACACTACCTCTTCAACTCTTGGCAGATAGACACTAGTACAATAATGTATTTACAATGACTTAGTACAATGATACCTTTACAGTGATTGTATGCAATGCTACCCACTTGAAGACTTCATATGATGAACTTCTTGCTGCTTTTCTACACCTTGGTTTCTGCTCTTTTCATGCTACCCTCTGCTGCACCTTGCTTTTCTTTGTTGCCCTATAAAGTCTGGTCCTTTGCAGCCCTTAACAACTCATGATCTAGATTTTACTTGCCTTTTAGGATCTCGATATTGAATCTAGTGTATCTCTGTTATTTTAGATCCCAAATATGTGATTTTTGGTCCTGTAGTATTGCTCTAAGTCATCTTTCAAATGCCATAGGTCTGAAAAAAATTTGGATTCTTCAAGAGAGAGTTATGCCCAATCTCTCACAATGCCCTAATTATGGACTGTTTCAGTAGACCAAACTTGTACGGCATGCCACATGTCATCGTTTCTTCATTCGGCTCTGAAATTGATAGAGAAAAAAATAAAGTCTGTGCACTATCTACCACTTTTTACATAATTCCAATCCGATACTCAGAGAGAGAGTTATGATGATTTTCCCAAGGTCACTTCATTGAGATGAATTTCAGGAGCCTTCAAAAACACTGACATCCACAGATCATATATCTGAAACTATTGCGCACTTTTATCAAAAATTTGTATAGGATCTTCCTCAAGATTTCTTCTTTGCCTCATAAAAATTTAAGCTTTTGAACCTTGGTAGAAAAAGCGTTAGAGCGAAAATTCCACGATGACCTTTTTCAGATAGAGAAATCCCTTGCATAAGGAGGATATGAGGATTACAATTTATATAAATGCTTAGGTTGAGAGGGGCTTCAACAAGTGAACATGGGAGGGCTTTTAGGAGCTTAAAAAATATTAATTATGATTTTTCAATGATCCATGCCACAACCCCATGGGGTTTTAGCCCACTAACTGGGGGTACAAACTGCAAACATGAATATCTCTCAAACCATGAAGAATTACGTGGCGTGCCATATATCAACGGAAACATCTCGACAAGTAGAAACCATGAAAAGCATTTTTGGCCCAGAATATAGTAATTCGGTAGGTCAAAATTCCCATGCAATATTGGGGTAGCACCTGGTGTTGCTTGGGTTGACATCAATGACAACTGTTGATCAATAATATCCCCCTTTGTCATTAATGGCAACACAATTACTCCCCCTGCAATCATGACACCTCTTCCTACAAAATTATCTCCCCCTTTGACATCAATGGCAAAGGGTAACTCCCCCTGACACACAACCATCTTGCGGACCTATACACACTTCCACTCCCCCTGACACATGACCATCCTGTGGACCTGTACACACTTCCACTCCCTCTTTATATTCTAAATAAGGAAAATATAATGAGAACTTGGGAGAATCCCAAGCTTCTGGCGAAGATATTCCAATGCTTCACGAGTACTCTCATGATAATCAACGCTTCCTGCCCAATATGCATCTGTAAAGGCATGAATAATGAAATTTTTACCCTTGGGATACCACAAGCCATATTCTATTGTTCCCTTTAGATATCGAAGAATTCTTTTGATGGCAATAATATGTGATTCTTTTGGTGCTGCTTGGAATCTTGCTACTTGTCCAACTGCTTGCATAACATCTGGCCGTGAGGCTATTACATATAGAAGACTACCAATCATATATCTGTACAACCTTTGATCCACATTCTTAGATGAGTCGTCTATGCTCAATTTGCAACCTGTTACCAGCGGGGTAAGGATGGGTTTGCAATATTCCATTTTGAATTTCTTGAGCATTTCCTTGATGTACTTCGCTTGACATATAAATATTCCTTTCTCTTGCTGAGATATTTGAAGCCCTAAGAAGTATTTCAACTCACCAAGTAAAGACATCTCGAAATCACTTTGCATATTTGTAGCAAAATTCTTACTTAGTCGATCATCATTGCTACCAAATATTATATCATCCTCTTTAGCTATTAGACGTGCTTTAGTTGCTTCATCGAGAACATATATGTCGTTTCGAGCTTGACTTGCTGTAGCCACAATTTCTCCATACCTGCCTTTCTTGATTTCACATTTTGTGGAGTTGAATAGTATTGTGTGTCCTTGATCACACATTTTTCCAATATTGAGCATATTGTGATTCATGTTTTCAACTAATAGAACATTCTTAGCTAGATCATCTTTGCTTCCGAGAGTGATGGTACTTGATCCTATAACATTTGAAGATCCATCATTTCCAAAGGACACGGTTCCATCCTTCTTCTCTTTCAGAGATACAAATTTCTTTCTATCTCCAATCATATGCGTTGAGCAACCGCTATCAACATACCACACATGTTTGTTGTTTTGAGCCTTGAGAGTGAGAGCACAATTATCAGTCTTCTTCTTCTTCCATGTTCGTTCGTTCTGTGGCTTCGAAGATTCTTCTCGAGGATTTTCAAGTCTGCAGTCTCTGGCTTTGTGTCCAAAATTTCGACATTTGTAACATTCAATATTATTTCTTAAATATTAGAATCTATTGATGTTTCGCTGAGCCCTGGGAGGTTCATATTTGATATATCTCCTGGAATTGTATTTGTTCCTGGGGTACGTGCGACATTCTATAGCTTTATGACCAAATTTTCTACATGAATAACAGTAGCCATAAAAAATATGTTGGTACCTGGATGGAAATCTTCATCGAGGAATTGTCTTCCAAGGTTATTCTTGTGTATCTTGTCCAATGAAGTCTACATGCATGTCAGATCTCATAGGTTCATTGTATTTTGTTGTAGAAGGTCCTGCTTCTTCTTCTTTGTAACCAATGTCAGTTTTGTCGTTGTAAGATCATTGATTGTTGATGAGTTCTTCCAATGCCCTTGAGTTGTTGGAATAGTTTTGGATAGTTTTTCCTTTCTTCACTTCCTTACACAACGAGACTACTTCGGCTTCTAATTCTTCCCTTTCTTGATTGCTTTCTTCCAACTTCTTTTGAAGTGACTCTTCAATGCATTTGTGTTCTTCAAATTCAATTTTGAGACCTTGAACTTGTTTTTCAAGAGTATTGGAATGAATCTTCTCTGCTTTGAGCTATTTTATAAGCTTGATTCTTCCTTAGAAAATTATTCTATGATTAATCCTTCTTCTGTGCTGTTTGATACCTCTTGTTTGTTGTGCTTGTCCATAAACAATACTCTCTCATTGGCTTCTTCTTCGTTGTCATTGTCTTCATCGGATGATGAGCTATCTTCTTTAGAGAGAAAGTTCCTTTTGGACCCTTGCTTGTTGAATTTCTTAAAGCCTTTCTTTCCTTTTGAGTTTCCATCACTTACGTTCAGACATTTTGCTGCGAAATGCCCAACCTCACAATAGCCGAAACATATCAATGGAATTTTACCTTTGAATTTTCCCTTACCAATTTTTAGTTTTCTCGTAAAATAAGCATATTCTTCATCTGAAAGACCTTCTCCATCATCTCCCTTTTCTTCACACTTGCAGGTGCATGTATTTTCAATTGAAGGTTGTTTGTCCTTATTGGTTTTCTTAGATGCAACGAATGCACTTTCTAGATGCGAACTACCCTCTTCTTCATCAAGTATCATTTCATATGCTATGAGAACTCCATGTAATTCCTCTTTGCTGAGTTTTTCCAGGTTTGCACTGTATTTTAAGACCGATACCTTTGGGTTGAATCTCCCTGGTAATGTTCTAAGAATATTTCGTATAATAGTCTTCTCATCAACTGGCTCTCCCAATCCTTCCAGAGTATTGGTTATTTCATCAACGTATTGGAAGTATGCAGCAATGTTGCAATCTTTTTTCATTCTGAGTTGCTCAAATTTTGCTCTATATATTTGAAGCTTTGCTTCTTTGACATTTGAGTCACTTGCATATATATTCTCAAGCTTGTCCCATATATTTTTGGCGGTTTTACAACCCAACACCTTATGATAAGCAGATTCAATAAGTCCACTGATAATAATATTCTTTTCTTTTGCATCATTTACCAAATTCTTCTTACCTTTTTCATCCGCGGTTGATGTAAATCCATTTTTAACAATGTCCCATACTTCATAACCTTGCACCAAGAGATAGACCTCCATTCTTCCTTTCCAGAGCACATAATTATTTTCATTGAACAGAGGTACACCATTCTTGGTATGCTCCATGACCCCCTTCCAGCTATTAAACTGTTATTGAAGGAACCAAGCTCCGATACCAATTGTTGGAAATACTGAGAGGGGGGGTGAATCAGTATTCCTTTCAATTAGAGAATTAGTTAATCTTCAATTATTATTAGTGTTTGTACAATGATAGTAGTAAACAAAAGGAACACAAATGCACACATTTTTTAAGGTGAAAACCCACTCTGGGACAAAAACCATCTAATGCTTTTCTAATAATTCTTTAATATTCAACTCCAATTGAAAATAAAGCTCCAACTTCCTAGAATCTAGAAAAGCATTCTTCTCCAGCTCCCACTGGATGGATGCTCCAATGCCCTAGATTCTTCAGTATTCAATTGAACGGATGCCCCAACACCCAATGAGCTACAACTCACCCTAGCACCACCCTATAAAAAAATAAAAGAAGAATGGACTCCCATACCAGGGAAAATGGTCCACTTTACAATGATATAGAATGATCTAGAAGAAGAAGACACACTAGACCATAACCCCAACTATGACAACCACCTAATGATGATCCTGGACCTCCCGACACTGCCTCTTCAACTCTTGGCAGATAGACACTAGTACAATAATGTATTTACAATGACTTAGTACAACGATACCTTTACAGTGACTTTATGCAGTGCTGCCCACTTGAAGACTTCATGTGATGAACTTCTTGCTGCTATTCTGCACCTTGGTTTCTGCTCTTGTCATGCTACCCTTTGTTGCACCTTGCTTTGCTTTGATGCCCTAGAAATTCTGGTCCTTTGCAACCCTTGACAACACATGATCTAGATTTTTCTTGCCTTTTAGGATCTCGATATTGAATCTGGTGTATCTATGTTATTTTAGATCCCAAATATGTGATTTTCAGTTCTATAGTATTCCTCTGAATCGTCTTTCCAATTCCACAGGTCTGACTCAATTTGGATTCTTCAAGAGAGAGTTATGCCCAATCTCTCACAATGCCCTAATTATGGACTGTTTCAGTAGAGCGAACTTGTATGGCGTGCCACGTGTCACTATTTCTTCATTCGGCTCTGAAATTGATAGAGAAAAAACTAAATTCTGTGCACTATCTACCACTTTTTATAGAATAACAATCCTATACTCAGAGAGAGAGTTATGACGATTTTTCCAAGGTCACTTCTTTGAGATGAATTTCAAGAGCCTTCAAAAACACTGACTTCCACAGATCATATCTCCAAAACTATTGTGCACCTTGATCTGAAATTTGTATAGGATCTTCTTCAGGATTTCGGATTTGCCTCATAAAAATTTCAGCTTCTGAACCTTGGTAGCAAAAACGTTAGAGAGAAAATTCCACGATGACCTGTTTCAGATAGTGAAATCCCTTGCATAAGGAGGATAAAAGGATCACAATTTATATAAATGCTTAGGTTGAGAGGGGCTTCAACAAGTGAATGTGGGAGGGATTTTAGGAGCTTAAAAAATATTAATTATGACTTTTCAATGATCCATGCCACAACTCCATGGGGTTTCAACCCACTAACTGGGGGTACAAACTTCAAACATGAATATCTGGCCAATAGAAATACTTCTGCATTACTACCACTATTTTCTTGAACCCAAAATTCCCACCGACTTGAGTGTAGTGTGCCTCCCAAATAATCTTAGCATGCTGAAGATCAGGATGTCACCCAGGTACACTACTACAAACGAGTGTAGTGTGCTCTTCCCAAGTCTGGTTGAAGATGAGGATGTCACCCAGGTACACTACTACAAATGAGTTGGTGAATGGCCGGAAGATGTCTTCCATCACCCTCTTGAAGGTTGCGGGAGGATTCGTCAACCCAAAAGGCATGATGAGCCATTCGAAGAGGACCTCCTTGGCTTTGAAGGCAGTCTTCCACACATCGGAGGGTTCGATTGGTACCTGGTGATTTATTTATTTATTTCATATTTAATTACTATTCTTTTTTTTTACCATATTATTTTATTTTTTGATCAAATAATAAATTGAGTTAATTCATTATTATTATTTAATTTTTTCATTTTCTTATTATTATTTTTAGTTTTATTGTTAAAAATAAACAAATTTGACCTTATTATTTTTATTTTGTTTATTTATTTATTTTCATTTTCGTATTATTATTTTTCATTTTTATGGTTTAGAATAATTAAGTTTGATTTTATTATTATTGAGTTTGGTTTCAATTAAAATAAGAATAATGATAAAATTAATTTAATTCTTTATTTATCGGGATATATATATATATATATATATATATATATATATATATATATATATATATATAATCCAGAAATATTATAATTCATGAAAAATAGGAAAAATAGGTTAAATAAAAAGGAAATAAAATAAAAAATTAGTAAGAAGATTTCAATAAATAAAACAATAATAAGACCTCAACCAATCACTTTACAAATAAATAAATTCAAATAATTAAAAAAAAAAACAAAAAACAAAAAATTAATCTTCAATGTTAAACTATGAATAAGAGTCATAATATTTTTGCCAAAAATAAATTAATATACAATCAAAACAAAATTGAATATTTAAAACCATACCTACTACAAAAATAATAACCATGATCAACCAATATAATAACTATGACTAATATCATTTCAAGTAGTGATGTCATTTGAAGTAATAAAAATAGAAATAATCAATAGTTAAAATAGAAATAATCAATTGTTAATTATTTATTAATTGATTATGTGATTTTCTAAAAAAATAATTAAATTATTAAATTAAAAATAGATCACAAACATTTATATTAAAATAAAACTTATTATGAGTCCGTAATAAGATATCAGAATTCCTAATTTTATTTTAACGTATGAGCATGTGTGAAAAGAGTTTTTTTGGTACAGAGAAATGGATTAGACGCATTTGATTTGGTTTACCTCATATGGGATTGATTTCCACTTAAATTCATATACACACAATAAACTGGAAAATTTAAACCTCGAACTATATACTTTGTACTTCAAGGCCATAACCAAATTCATATGGACACACTAAATTAAAAAATTTAAACCTGGAACAATATACTTTGGACTTCAAGAGAATTCATAAGTGAGGATGCATACTCGGCGTTGGAATGGTGAGAAGGCGCTGCTTGACATGCAAGAGAATCAGAGTTTGGCCTTGAGACATAAAATTTTCCAGCGCCCACTCGACAGCAAAAGTGCTATTATCTCCCTCCTTAACTGCCACCGCTGTTACCATGGAAGGCGCCACCGTTTCATTCTCAAAGCTGTCCATTTAAAGAGATATTAAGATACTTGTAGGGCCTACACCACAAGAAGAAAAAGAAAGCCTAGCAATGCATCAGATTCTAGCATCGCCAAAGGAACTCGCACTGCCAAACGGACCAAAGACACCAAATTGAAATGCATATATAGATCGCCAGCCCATCTTCCCCCAACTGAATAATGCCTCTTTTCCATTCTAAAAAGTCAACCCTGTTACCCTCTCCTATTTGGTGCGTGTGGCTTCCCGGTTTCTGGTTTACTCCCAATATATATATATTTATTATGTATCCATCATTACTCTGTAATTATCATATATGTGTATCCATCGTTACTATGTAATTATCCCTATAGGTAAGTTTAGGTAAGTTTGGTTGGGTTAGGTTAGTGTTTTTTATTTAAATTGCAATTTTAAATATAAATTAATTTAAAGAGTGGTTTAGAGACTTAATAAACTTGAATTCTATAAGATCAAAAACTCTAAAGTTTCACAGTTATAATCTAGATTTTCAAAGATTTCTGCTGGAATTTCTGGGTTATTTTGTGAGTTTTTTAGACTACACAAGAATTTAATATTTTTGTTTAGAGTATGCTTGAAATTATCTTTGTAGGGCTAAGAGTTTGTTTCTTTTGACCCAAGGGTATAGGTTAGTAGGGTAAGATTTAGAGATATTTTGCAAGATAGTAGCTAGTGATAAATGTCTTAACTATTGGTTTGACATCTAAATTATAATATGTTTTCATACTGTTGAAAGATATATATGTATGTGGAGCTATCACTATGTTATAAAAATATTATGCAAATTTAAAGTTCTAGATCTAAATTTCTTAATGTTCCATGTGGACAGTGTCATAAAAACACATGTAAATTCACCAAGAAGTTATAGTAGTAATTAAAAATAACCTCATATCATCACAATGCAAGCCCAACTTAAACTATATAAAAATTTAAATCTACACTTACAACCAATTTTAATTAAATTTCAAATAAAATTAAGAAAAAATATTTTAAAAAATCAACCACTCAAACATTTGGGCAGAAGTTTTAACTTATTATAAAAAAGCCTACAAATCGGCCTGGAAAATAATGGAAAATAATAAAAAATTCGGCAAGATTATGACAAAATTTGACAAATATTTTTGAAAATCTAGATTATAAACGTCAAACTTTAATATTTTGAGTGTCCAGAAATCCTTGATAGTGTTGAATCAATTTCTACTATAACTATTCAAACACTTCAACCTTCTATTTTTTAAATTATTTTTTCCTTATTCCAACCCAAAAAACTGCGATCTAAGCGAACTTGCGGCCTCGGCAGACAATGGCCGAAGTTTTAGGTGGATGAAGCCGCATGAATCTCGAACTGTGACGTCAGCTGTGGAATCATTCCGGCGTGAAGCCATTCTTGTCCTCGAAAAAAACAAGCCATTTTTATAAGGCCACGAGCCGGTGCTGTCGTTGGATCTTCCCGGAATGTGCTTTCGGTGGGCCCTAGGCGACCTTCTTTGCCTCATGGTCACGGCCACATGGGACCGAACGCCCTCCGACCGTGGCAAGTGATGGGATGTTTGATAATTTATTTGTGAGCCGTCCCACAAAATCTCTCATGTCACACACAATATCTAGATTTTACAGTTTGAATAAATGCCTATATTTGATATATAGTTTTTCATTATTAAAGTATTTGTGTAAAAGCGTTGTTCTTTATTAATATAATAGTCGATTACGAAACAAGAATGTATAATTAATTAAAATGCAAGTATCATCTTAAATGTTTTATTTTTATATATATGTGTGTGGGTATATGCAGTAAAAGTTTGAATTTTGAAGTTTCAGAAATATTTATAAATTGGGATTTTTTTTTAAGTTAAATAAAATTAAAAAGAGATTTTTAAAAGGCAAGAAAAAATGGTAAAAATTAAGAATAAAACATTGTTATTAGGGATAAAAATTTAAAATAAATAATAAGTACTAATTGTGTGTACTAGATTCTAATTATAGAGATTTTATATGGAGTAAAGGACCTATGTTAAGTTATATCTTTAGTGAAATTGATATTATATTGTTTTTTGAAATTTGGAACTATGAAGAATTTAAGGAATTTAATATAAGAAGCTATGTTTCTTGGTCACTAGGAATGAAGAGATCACAAGTGAGGATGCATAGCTTGTTAATTAAAAAAGAATATTTTTCCTAACATTATGTTTCACAAGAAATACCATTTCAATCAATAAATGTGGTTGGAGAATTTAGATATTAATGCTAAGAAGATTTACTTGTGTCAATTTCTTATTTTATTCTTATTAATTCTAAGGCTTATGTAACGTAATGCTACCTAATTATGACACATTAGTTGCAATGGAAACCTAATCACTAAAAAGAACTATAAGATGTTCTTCCACAACTTTTTACAATATCATGTAAAAGGATGAAACATAAACAATCAAATTGTCTAAGATTGTTATATGTCTTTTTCTCTCTAAAATATAATGCATATGTTTAAGTTAGACCTTGAGTTTGGCATGTAAATGATGGAATTTTTTGAAACAATTTTGTATGGTTGTAAATAACATATCGTTATTGTGGAGTGTTATTTTCCTTAAATTTTAGTGTTGATTATATATTTTTCTCTTAAATTAAGAAAAATAGTGAAGGTTTAAAATGATGAGGTCGAGCATTAGGCCCAACTATGAGGATCTTAACTTATTCATAATTTTATTTCTTTCATTTTACTATGTAAATATTCATTTGTACCAATGCAAGTTCTTTTCCTATTTCAAAATAGGTCAACCCATCAAATGTTATAGAGGAAATATAGGACCTATGTCTCTTATAAATTCGATATATGTCCAAAAAATTAAAGAAAACAATAAGTGTATCTAATTTTAGAAGCAATAAACACATAAAGCATATACTGAAATATGGCTGAAAATTAGGAAGTTGTAAAAATGGATGTGTTTTTGTTTATGTAGACTAGACCAAGAGGTTTGTCAATTCAACCCTAAAACCAAAGTAGTCACATAATCAAGTACATAATTGAAAAAAGTGTTTTCACCTAATATTTTTGAAATTAATAATACCTACCCATTATTAATTTGCACCCATTTTATTAATGTGTGTGCATTAAAATAATTCTCACGCATTCTATATCATGCACACATGCTTTTGTCCATCACTCACCATCTTTTCGAACTATCTTTGGCCCCCATATTGTTCTCCCTCTTTTCCCTAACCCTCCCCACTCTCTCTCTCTCTCTCTCTCCTTCTCTATCTCCCCCCCCCCCCCTTCTCTCTCTCTCTCTTTGTTTCCTTCTTATCTCTCTCTCCCCCCAAGCCCCCCTCTCTATCTCTCCCTTTCTCAATATCCCTCTTTCCGTCACTCTTTCCCTTTCCATATTCCCCTCCCATATTTTTCTTTTCATTTCTACATCACTATCTCTATCTATATCCCTTTCTTGTTAGGGGAAAATTAACTTGATGAAAGGTTCAAAGTTGTTAGGTCCACATTATTGGTTTTGGACACATGGTTTTGGTGGCTCATGGTATTAGATCCCATGGGTTACACATGATGAAGCCTTTAAAAATATTTAGGATTATCCATTGTAATGCACCTAAGTTGAGTTGAGGGCTCACCTGGCTAGACTAGTATGTTGGCTAGCTTGGATGCCTTTAAGTCAAGGCATGTTTGCTTTTAAGGCATGAGGAATAGTACATATGTTATTTGTGATTGGTTTCCCTCCCAGGGTTTCTAGGGTAATGTTATTGATGTTTATGTGTTATTATTGGTTTATTTCTCTCTCATTTTTATTAACAACTAGTATAAGAGCTAAGGGATTGTGACCTATATAAGGAGGTTATGGTTGTAAATGTTGATACATTATATGTTGTGACTGAAGCTAAAAAATAGAAGCATGATTTGGATTTGACTTGCATACATCAAGATTTTATGAGATAAAATAGAGGTCTAGTGGGTTGAGATGTGACCACATGAGTGAAATTTGGTGAGGAGAACACATTGTGTGAGCAGGTGTACAAACATGAGAGAATGGAGACAAAAGTGTTGGGTAGCAATAAAAAAACAAAAGAAATAATACTTTGGAGATGAAATTTGTAACTTACATGTCTATGGGCATGTGGGTATAAGACTTCGTTAGGTATGTGTAATGTTTCTAATAAAGTCTTGTAGTAGTCCTAGGTGATAGGGGAACATGTACATTTCTCCAGTCAACTTTAACGAGGGGAAGTTTAGGGAAAACTTGACTTGGATAAATTTTTGGAACATGGTTTTAGTGGCTTATGGTATTAGATCCCATGGATTACATATGATGAATCCTTTAAAATTCTTGCATATTCTCCATTTCATTGTGCCTAAGTTGATTGGAGGGCTTATTCAGCTAGTCGAGGATTTTTATTTCTCTCTAGTTTTACTATCATTACTCTCTCTCTCTCTCTCCTTTTATTCTATCTATCTCTCCCCCATGTCTCCATTTTATAGGGCCTCTCTCTCTCTCACTTTCTCTAAGCCCCCCATCTCTCTACCCCTTTTCTTATCCCTTCTATCTCTCCCTCTTTTGTTATCCCTCTTTTATATATCTCTCTCTCCATTTCCCCACCCCACCCTCTCTATTTTCATTTCCCCATATCTATCTACCCATTTCCAAATCCCTTTATATCTATCCCCTCTCCCTATTCATATTTATATCACTCTCTCCCTCACCCTATTCCTCACCTCTCTTTTTATTTCTCTCTCTCTCTCTCTGTTTCTCTCTCTATCGCCCCCTCCATTCCCCCTCTCTCCCCTTCCTCCCCCCAACCCCCCCACTCTTCATCTTTTATCTCTCCCTAACCCTTTCTCTCTATGTACTTACGTCTCTAATCTGAATGGGAAAATTAGTATTTGTCGTGCTAAATTCCTCTTCAGAATATAAATAAAGCGCTTGAAGATTATGAGGTAAATTTCAAGTTAACCATAAGTGTTTATGTGAATTTCTTGAGAAAATTAACATAAAAAAAAAACAGTAAACAACATCATCTAACAGACATGAACATCACCATAAATAGTAATAAGACAACATATGATGAAGGAGTTCACCCCACTTGGGCTATGTCTCCTTGGTCCAGCTTCCAATGGCTTTTCCCTCTTCTATTATGCTCAAAAGTGCGATTAAATATGTTTACAATGCTCAAACAACTCTGAAACATGTTCCAATGGCTCTAGAATTCCCGAAAATTCCCGTGTAGCCTCTTTTTACCTCAAATTTGGTCAAAAACTAAGTAAGTTATGGCTTCCGCAAGTTTTTGCACTAATCACACCACAAACACCACTAAATCTGACACCATCCTACAAATTCACCCCCAAATCCACTAACTAAGTGCCAAATTTCCCAAATTCTGGGTGAATTTTTCGGTGAACCTCTATCGCCTTAATGTCAAATTCCAAACCATATGTATATGGTTAAATAAATAAAAAAAAATTATATAAAAGAAAAATGTTGTGCGGTTTGAAAGACCACGGTCTTCGGCTTGGTGGCCACATGGTCGTCGACATTTATATGTTAATGGTTAGTGGTAAATGGGGGCGCGCGGGGCTATCCTCCCGCCCCTAGGCAGTGACTAGGGCTGGAGCTAGACCCCTTCCCCCTCCCCCCATGGCGGGAAACAAAGTCAAAACAAAACCATTCGGAAATTATCTGAATGGGAATATTAGTGTTTGTTGTGCTAAGATCCAATTCATAATATAAACAAAGTGCTTGAGGATTATGAGGTAAATTTCAAGTTAACCATGAATTTTTATGTGAATTTTTTGAGAAAATTAACATAAATAAAACATTGAAAAAAAAAACATCTAACAGACTTGAACATCACCATAAACAGTAACACAATAGCACATGATGAAGGAGCTCACCTTGACTGGGCTACGTGTCCTTATTCTAGCTTCGAATGGCAAGTGACCCTCTTCTATTATGTTTACAATGCTCAAACGACACTAAAACTTGTTCCATCAACTCCAAAATGCCCAAAAATGTCTGTGGAGCCTCTTTTTGCTTCGAATTTGGTCAAAAAATGATTACGTTATGACTTCCCCAAATTTTTGCACTAACCACTCCGCAATTTCCTCTAAATTTAACACCACCCTACAATTTCACCCCCAAAAGCGCAAACGGAGTGCCAATTCAGCTAAAAACCGGGTGAAATCGTCGGTGCACTAATTTTCCCAAAAAGGCCTTAATACCGAATTTCTATAATTTGGGTTGAATTTGCAAAGGAAATTTGTAGGGTTGAATTTGCAAAGAAAAATTTTAGGATTGAATTTGCAAAGGAAATTTTTTGGGCTGAATTTTGAAAGGAAATTTTTTGGGTTGAATTTTCAAAGGTTTTTTGGGCATAATTTTCAAAGGACATTTTTTTAGGGTATTTTTTAAAGTAACATTTTTTTAAAGTAAGTGTTTTGGGTTGAAGTAAATCTTTTAAATGATTTTTTAGAATTTTTGTCTAAAATTTTAAAGTGAGATTTTTTTGTAGGACTTTAAAGGAAATATTTTGAGCTTCATTTTTAAAAGACATTTTTTTGACGGAATTTTTAGGAGAATTTTTTTCAAAGTAAGTGTTTTGGGTTGAATTATGTCTTTTTTGGAAAAATTTAAAATGTTTTTTTTTTAAATTAAATCTTTTGTGATGATTTTTTGAAGTGAGTTTTTGTCTAAACTTTGATAGTGAGTTTTTTTTGCAAGATTTCGAAGGAATTTGTTTGAGCTTCATGCTAAATTATCATGGTAAAACAAAGAAATTGTAAGAGAAAATATGATCATACGAGAAATCCTGAGGCTCGTAGAGAATACCGGAGAGAATATCGCTAAAAAAGGAGAGAAGAAAACTCAAATATTAAAAGGGAAAATCAACCTCAACTAGAAGTTGAAGCAATTATGTAAATGTAAATATTATAAATGATATTTAAAATTTAACTAGTCTATTGTGAAACTTAATTTTTGTTTGATGAACTAATTTGAAAAATATTTTGCAATGTAAACAGAGAGAGAGATATTCCTCGTAACATTGATAATGAGATAGAAATTTTTGAAAGAGAAAGTGAAAGAGATATTGAACCAATGATTGAAGATGTTGAAAATATTGAAAGAAATTCAAGTGAAGAAATTGAATCCCCAGGTATGTATATATATGTTGAATGTGTATTATTGAAATTATACATATGTATTAATTTAATTGTTTATTAAGTATTTAAACTCATTTTGTACATTTAATTATCATATGTACAGATGAAATAAATATCGATGATGAGATGTTAGAAAATGTTGACACTGGCACATATGGAGATAAAAAAGCTAACCATGATATATGATATCGTATTAAGCACATTGTTGATATGTTCTTCAAAGATGAAAATGTGGCAGGTCAAGCCCAAATTTTGAGAAGTCTCTTAACATCAAAGAAATTAAAAGAATCTACGACTCTATTGGGTATTCAAAAATCATTAAAAGATAAAAAACAAAGGAAAATATGATACAAAATATAAATAGTGCTCTAAAGTCAATTGGAAGATCTAGAAAGAAAAATGATTTAGATGCACGTAGAGCAATACAAATGGCAGTGGTTTCATCAAGTACTAAAGAGAATTGTTTGGTAAAATCTATGGCACAAGCATTAGGGACCTCACGAAAAAAATTACACAAACATCCAAAAATTTGATTGCAAATAGATGTAAATGATGAACTTTCTTGTTGGGCAATTATTTGTAGGAAACCATACAAAGATAGACTTGGAGAAGATGTTAAAAAAATAATATATAAATATTGGATGAAAATTTCATGTTTTTCACCAAAAGCAAGGGATGTGATGCGACGAAGAATAACACAAAATCAGTCTGAAGAACATGCAAAACATATCTTAGACACCACTCAGATAGATTTTTTTAACAAGTTCATAGAAGAGAATCATGAAATTAATGTCTCAATCAGTGCCTTTGTGCAACAAAAACCATGGTATGTTAAACCTACCACTGTACACGACACTTGTTGTTGTCATTATCATGTGGAATTTCAGTTATATTATGACACATTACTTAATTTTGGTAATTTCTTTTGGAAAAATTCACCTCCTCCTTGCACTATCCATGATTTCATATCCCAAATTCTATGTGCAAGAGAAAGCCATTAATTATTTTACCAAAAGAAATGCGTTGGTGGTAAAAAATGTGATCATTGTGGAAATTTGACTTTATTTCACTACAAATATCCTATTGATATAAATGATCAATCATTGTCCAACATAAAAGTGAAGTGGAAGAGATATGAATATATTCATACATCGATTGGTTCAAGAAGTAATGCAAGTGCTAAAAGGATTGATTTACAACAAGAAAAAATAAATTTGATAGATTTTTTGAGAAAGTTTGAGGCAGAAATTTATAAATACACCAAGCATTCCCATAGAGATCGATGGCAGGACTTGAAATTCAAAAAATCCCATGAATTTTTTCCACAAGGGACCATTTTGTTAATAGTCGATTTTACAGAGAATTACACATTTGTTCCACAAAATGAAATACATAATGAATACTATCATTTTGACCAAGTCTCCATGCTTGTACATATTCTATATAGACATGCTAAACAAAATGTTGATCATATAAAAAGCACCAGTGAAAATCGACATGTTATTAACATTAAAGGAAATTTCAGCCTAAAATTGCCCGTGAAATTTTCATGTAATTTCCATGTCATAATATGTAAACCAATCAAAATCCTTTAAATTTGAAAAGAGGTACATGTAAATATATTGGAGGGAAGAAAAAATATTTTTTTTTAATTGTATTTTTGGCTTATCTTCTTATAGGTTTACTCAAATTTAAAGTGTAGAATTAAATTCCACATCCAATGAGTACCCATTATGCATACTTTTGAGAAGACTCGGATAGATAAAAATTGCAGATACATTACAAAATCATGTTGAACACACTTTTTTAATGTATCTGCAATTTGTATCAATGTGGATCTTCTCAAAGTATGCATAATGGGTACTTTTTGTATGTAGAATTTAACTTCCACATCCAACGAGTGCCTACACTTGAAATTTGAGTAAACCTATATGGAGATAAGCCAAAAATACAATTTAAAAAAGTAGATTTCTTCTTTCCCTTCAAAATTCATAACTCTTATTTTATTATTTTAACTATTATTTTATTATTTTTCCTTAGGAGGCCACTTTTATGTTGAAATTTCCTCTAATGAGAATATCACTTTTATATCAGTGATGATCGTATACATGATGCACATTTTGTACAACATTGTTTTTATAATATTTATGACTCATTGAAAGGTCGGGAATAAAATTCAATGAACATTGGATATGGTTAGATGGATGCATAGGCCAATTCAAATATTCACGATCATTATTTTGGTTGTGTCGTTCTCATATAAAAACCTGCATTAAACATTGTTGGAATTTCTTTGAGACTGGTCATGGAAAAGGAGAACAAGATGGTGCAGGGGAATGTATAAAACGAGCACTTCGAAGATATCAAATGGACCACTTTTCACACTGACTTGTCTCATTTGAACAAGTTGTTCAATGGTGCATCGCTGCGCTAAGCCATGAGACTAACCGGTCAAGGGAAGTACGAAGATATATGTACATATATACAAATTAACTTACATATATTTATATAGATAGATAGATAGATTCATAGATAGAGAGAGAGAGAGAGAACTTTAATATATATGATCTAATTTTTATTAATTTTCTAAGTTTAAACATTATTTATCACAACGATTATCTTTGATTGTATTTTAAATAACATATTTATATTCTTGTTTGAATTTTCCATATAGGTTTTTTTGGCATATTGAGGTCCAAGATGTAGATAGATTGATTGGAAATGATGTTGAAACAATAAAAGGGACTCGAAAATTGCATTCAATTAAAACAAAGGAGTATCAAAATATGTTTACATTTGATAAAAAAAAATATTCTTGTTTTTGTCATGTTTGCATATACGATACATAATACAATGATGTTTGTGAAAAGAAAATGTATGTAAAATATTGGAAACATACAAAACTAAATATAAAGGGGAAAATGTATGTTGCAAACTTTGAAGAGATGCAATCAGAGGAGACTATAGTATCATCTAAAGGTGATCGAGTTTCTAATCTTGTTAGAGAATGTAACATTTCAATTGCTTTCAAATTACAGAGATCTAGAAATAGATAATAAAATCAAGTACACATGTTAATTTTCATGTTAATTATGATCTAAACTTATGTACTTGTTTTATAGTGTAAGAGATGTTTTTGTTGTAGTTGCACCTACTAACAATGTAGAAAATGTCAAGTATTATTTGATGCGTTGCACTGAACGAATGATTAAATTATTGGAAAACTATAATGATAATGGGTTTATATATGACAGAGGGTCTATTATACTGAAAGGTTATTTTTCCAACAAACTCATCAAATTCAGAATAGTGTTTACTTTCAAGACTATGAACCTAATTTCATAAGTTTTCAATATAGTCACTTGGTGTGTGCATCGCGCATAATTTTGATAGAAGTTCAATCAAAGAAAAATTTGAAAGTTAAGAAATGGAAAATATCAAAAGATGATCATGAACGAATAATTGAGGATGGCATTCCATTATAGTTTTTTTGATTGAACTGCCCAACAATTTCTTCTCCTTGGATTAATTTTTGAGAACTTATAGAACTCAAGTACAAATTGTTAGCATTTTTTTTGTGCATTCTTAAGTTTTACATTATTATATGCATATTTTGTGTTATGTACAAGTGTTTACACAGGTACGTTGTTTTTGCACATGCACACAACAAGTAATTTATACATGTACATTCTCTGGTCTAAAACGATTTCATACATTCATTGGTATGAGCTAGTTAATTTTATGTCATTATTGCAAAATGTATGTATCTAGCATATTTGATATAATGCAAATTTTAAGTTATGATCTTGTTTTAGACATCTAAAGTAAATTAAAATATTCCTTCTTGAATGCAAAATGTGCACTATGTTTTGTAATTTCTAGTTTTATTATATTAAATTTTACTATCAACTAACATTCGTAGTAGCCTTTCTATGTACATTAATGAAAATGTTGTATACTATATTTTTAATGCAATTTTAAAATTTTATGATTGTTTTTAGATGCATCTATATGTGTTGTATATTAACATTATAAGAATGATTTCAAATGCAAAATGTATGAATTAAATGCAAATTTGTTTTCATTGCTACATATTCATGAACTTATATATATATATAACCTGTAAAACCATCAAACCACACTCACACCATGCAAATTGTACATGGTTGTGTTTTATAACTTATATGTTTATGCACATGTTCATTTACAACTTTATATTAAAAGTTAACTATCACCTTTAATAGACATATCTAAACATAATTATATAACATTCACACATTGTTCATATGCATAACATGTATCACATATATTTTTTAATTTGCAATTTCAATCTAGATTCATTTTAAATAACAAGGAACAAAACAACTTGAGCTTTAAAAACAAAACATTTAAAATCTAAGATTGAATGTAAGTTAACATTATAACAACATGCCATCATGTATGCAAAATGTAACAACTAAATGCAAATATACTTCAATCATTGTTACATATTCATGAAATTAAATATGTAAAACCATCTATGATTGTTTTAAATGACACACAATCATGCAAAATGTACCTAAATACAATCTTTAATAGACATTTACACCTAATTATATAACATTCAAACATGTTCAAATGCATAACATGTACGCCATGTGTTTTGTAATTTTCAATTTCAATCTAGATTCACTTTAAATGACAAGTGACAAAACAACAAGTTTTAAAAACAAAAAATAATCTAAGATCATCTAAGTTAACATTATATAACAACATGTGATCATATGCCAAATATAAGAACAATAAAAAATTTTAAATCATTCAATAAAAGTAAATGTAGTTCAACTATTCAAAATTTAAAATATGTCCAAAATTTATATCATTCAATAAAAGTAAATATAACAATGTATCAAGTGTTACAAGTATCAAGTTATATAGAAAAGTAAATATGACACATGTTTAAGTTATAAAAAGAATAGATCAAGTAAAATGTTGTGTGCATCAATTAAATAGAGAATTTGGTTACGATATATTTTCCACCAGCCTCTTTGTGCTATCATTTGAAGAATGGGTAACCAACAGAATGTATAATTTCATATATATACACATGTATAAGAAATTTATGTACATGTATTAAAAACAAAAATTAATGTTTTAAAATTGAATGAGAATGTAGAAATTCATAAAAAAAAATAATGAAAAAAAAAATCAAGCAATACCTCATGTAGTTCCCCCCTCCATTGTCCCATGTTGGCCCTAAATGCATATACATATATATACACATGTATAAGAAGTTTATATTACATGTATTAAAATTTAAATTTAATCTTTTAAAATTGAATGAGAATGTAGAATTTCAATAAAACAAACTAAATGAAAAAAAAAATGAAAATTTCATACAATACCTCATGTAGTTCCCCCTCCATTGTCCGATGTTGGCCCTGCATCAATGCATCTTCCAAGGTAAAATGTACAATATACATGTACAAGTATATATATATATATATATATATATATATATATATATATATATATATATATATATATATATATATATATATATATTTTTTTTTTCAAATGAAAATTAATAAACTAATGTGTTGGGGTTCCCATGTTTTGGCTAGGTTGACAAAGACCAAAAGATGAGACAACATAGAGCCACTTTCAGACCTTAGGATCTAGCCCTCCTAGGTCCAG